>JASMMZ010000004.1:20037757-20184180 GCA_038502455.1 Anisogramma anomala | reverse complement strand
TTTAAACTCTTTTCCATTAATACTACGATTACCCCCCTTGTTCTCTCCTCGTTCTTGCCTCCTCGTATCAACTGCCTCCGCCGTTAACGCCGCCATCGTTGTTTACGTCGCCGCTGTCGTTATCTTACCTCCTCGCAGCAGTTGTTTCCGCCACTAACACCGCTGTTGCTATTCCCCGCCGCCACCGCTATTATTAGTTATTAATGTTGTCCTTGCCGTAACCTCATTAATCTCGCCGTTGCCACCGCTTCTCTCACTATTAATCGCCGCCGTTTCGCTGTTATCAATTACCCATAAGTAAACGCAAGTTATATGCCTAAGGCTTAAATCTTATTAAAATATATACCACTTTAAATCTTACCCATAACAAGATTAACAAAGCTACTATTCCTATGAATATTCCTCTACCAACCTCTCATTCTTTAGTTGTCTTATTCTTCTATTATATGTTCTATCGTATTATTATAGATCCATTTCACGAATTAAAATAAGTTGGGCCTTTACAGCAACAGATAACAAAGATAAATACAACGTTAATTAAACGAATTAGTATTGTTAACATAAGCTTTTAATATTAAATGAAGGACGATTATATAATTATGGCTAGTCTTTTTAAAATATTTATACGAAGAAAAAAATATCCTCGCCCTCATACTCTTCATCCTTACAATCTTCCGCCTCGTCCTTGCAGCTACTGGCCTCATCTTTATAACCCCGAACGTTTTCGTAGCAATCGGGTTACTCTGGACTTTAAGTTCTCATTCGCTAATACTTTTCATTGTTTCAATCAGGAGAATATAAGTGTATATAACCTAGAATATTATAATCCTTTTGATATAAGTATTATTATAATAAGTCGTGACGTTATTTCTACTAACGTTTCAAGTTTTTGGACGCGTTTGAAAAGCTTTACTAAGCTTAATTTAGAGGAAGAGGGCAAGATTATGTTTATATTCGAAACCTCATTGTAAATTTTCGCTATATTTCGGTAAAATACGTAAATTCGCTATAAAAGCGCTTAAAACTAACTTCTTGAGTTTTAAAAGCAATTAGGGATATACGAACATAATGATTTTGGATAAATTGTAAATGAGTAATAAAACAATTACGAAAATTAGATTTTAATTTACATGATTTTATTAAAAAAAAAAGTACGTTTTTCGTAAACTGGTTTAAATTAAGTTGGAATAATCTCGATTAATAAGCACTTTTAACTGGTGTAATAAGAATTGGTATAGAATTATAATTAATATTAAATTTTCGCTAAACCTAATTATTCAATGAAATCTGCGATGATCGAACCGTAAGCCAAATCTCTGCGAATAAATAGTTTAAATGAATATCTTTAGGATAATTTTACTAATATTCGCCAACCGTAAATACTCTTATTATAAACTTATTTCGAAAAATAGCTGTAACAAGTATAACTTGCTGCATTTTTTTTAACAAAAAAACCAAAGTATAAAAATGCTAACTCATATAAAGATAGGAAAAAGTATAATAAATAAAGTAGCAAAAGTAGTTATCTTATTTTGCAAACACGATTGCTAACCTCACGATTGTAATCGTAAGCTTTGTTAAACTCAAGATAAGCCTTACGAAAAGCATTGCGACGATAATTGTCGCAGCGACTGTAATGATTGCTATCGCGATGACGATGGTTGCTGTAAACGTAGCCGGTACCGCGAACGTAATCGCCTGCATAAACGAGTTAATAACATTAAATCGATTTTGAAAAATGTTAACTATTTCAACTAAAATTATAAAGACTTTAATCTTATTTCTTCGCCCTTGGAGGCAAATAAGATGAGCTTCATAAATAAGATACTGTACCTCGTTAGTAGAATATGATTCAGTGGTGAAATACACGTTTGTTATAGGTAAATTTACAAGTATTATAATTCGGTTTGCACATATTTCAAATTATATCTGTAAACAAAAACCTTATGCTCTCGAACTATAAAAAGAAACATACGCCATATGAAGTATTTAAAGATTACCGAACCTACCAAAGACTTTGCTCTACATAAAAATAATTTAGAATTTATCGTAACTGAATCGATTCACAAAAACGTTGCCTTCGTTATAAGTAGATATCGTTTCCTATAAGTCGCCGTATGTAATATACTTTTTGAGCTCAACTACACATTATATTAAAATATAGACGTAGGTAGGATATTTTTCATTAAATTTAAGAAAAAAAAATTTCATTATATCCAAACGGATGTTTCGTAAGTTAAGTGTCTAATAATATTGGGAGTTATTAAACTTTTTGTACTATTTACTACTAAATCTCGCTAAATTCTTTAAACTTTTTGCTATAAATTTGATAAAACGCCTGGTTTCTTAAAGAAACTACCACAGCTTGGGTAGTAAACCACCCAAATGCTGATGCCATCTTCCTTGAAATCTAGGTCAAGCCCCGTAAGCTGGACATTTTCATATGAAAAAAATTAGTTCGCTTTAAAAATAACAATTTCGAAATGTTGTTTTCAATCCATAAGGTTACTACACATCCAGTTGTACATAAATTTCTTGAAAGTTACAACTAGAATAATGTTACTTATACAAATAATATGTTTTCTAGTTAAATAAATTGAACTCCCCAAAGGTCGTTTATTTATATTCATTACTTGGTATTGTTACGAGTTCAACGTAGTTGTAGATTCTGTTACGCTTTATATTATTTCAGTTCTAAATCTTTTTGCAACGACTATTAGTATTCACTAGCATACGCATCTTTAAACCATTATAAAATGTTGATATACCGCCTTTTTTTACGCCACTTAAAAAGGCTTTGTATAAGCGTTATTATACGTAGTAGGAGTTGAAAATGTAACTTTCTAGATTACTTACCCTACTCGTAGGGCCGTTGGGAATTTTCCAATGGCTCTCATCGTTACAGATGACTTGAGCTCAAAGACCCCATTTGTAAAATCCGAATTTTGATTGTACCTTTATACCGTTAAAATAGCAAAAAAACCGCAGTTTCGCCCTTTTTCGTGAATTTTCGTTAATCTACAGTCTAGTAAGTTATTAATGAACTAATCCCTCGAGTGATTTAAAGCCCTATGCGAGAATTTACGAACACTAAAAAAATATTTATGGCAAAGGCGAGGAAACCAAATCTCGTAAATTAATAGAAAAAACCTCATTTAAAAACCTTTTTGGTATCCTTCGATATTAAAACTCCAGATTATATACCAATATTGAAAGCTAAATACGAAGCTTACGTTAACGTAATAAAGGTGCTTAAAACTTCCAAATTCATAAAAATCTGCAATAAATTCCCTAATGTTGAGTATAATTTTCGGCCTATTCAACTCCTATTTCCAAAAATTATGAAAGCTTGATTTGGAAAAGTTTGGAAAAATAAGAAATTTAATCGCTATTTCTATCCAGCTTTTCAGAAAAAAGAGGTTTTCCTGAATTAATAATCTGATGATCTGTATCGCTAAGGCCGTATGTAATTCTTGCACGATATTTTACCATTGTTTTACCAGTTTTCATAGTTTAAAAGAAATTTCATAGCATCGACAAAAATCTCGTAAAAATGGATTTAAGACCCTTTAATAAATTCGTTATACTCGACAATTACTTACTACCTTTTTAATCGGTATTATCAATTTTTGACAAGGAAACTTTTATCTTTCGGTAATTAATGTATTGAAGATTTCTTATAATTATTCATATATTGAAATTATTGAAATCAGTTTGTTTTTGGAAGATATAAAGAACTTTAACGTTTTAAAGTAGTACTAATAATCTTCATGAACCGACCAGAGTTTGTAAAAATATTAATAAACCGTATTTTTAAGTTATACAAATCATTTAGTCGAGTTCCAATTGATAATATTATTATCTTTTCCGACAATTTTAAAAATGACTAAAACACTCAATATGAATTTTAATTTTATTTATTAGGCTCACAATCACCTCATCTTTAGAAAAATATGAAGATTTTCCTTTATTGAATAATTCGGATTTTAAGTAAATGGTTTGGTTTTTTTCACAAACTTCAATCGTATCTAAACCTTTCGAAATATTTTATATCCCATTAATCTTCAAGGGTTAGAAACTTTTTTGGAAGCTATTGGTTTTTTGCGCTTAATATTTTTATACTTTACCTGATTATATTAGTTTTAATAATAACTAGAGAATTATTTCGTAATTATAACTTATAAAGCTGGGCGAATCGAAACCAATGATTGTAGTTAGTATATATACTATATAAAACTATGAAAATGACACCTATTAAATAAAAAAGATAATTTTGGGTTATCTTACACAGGTATTCATGTAATAATTCATGTTTATATTATGTAAACTTGTTTCGAAAACTGTTTTTAAGTTAATGAAAACTAAGTAAAAAATCTTATTATATTCATTAAACCTATGCCTCAACATATTTGGAAACGCAAAGAATTGATTTCCGCTAATTTTATTCAACTCAATTTATATTTTAGTAAATTCATTATTAAATTCAAACCAAATTACGGTTTTTCGAACTATTTAATTTCTTGTGTCGTTTAAACATATAAATGCCTTAAAACAGCCTCAACCGAAAACACATATCTAATCGTAGTTTTTAAGGATTATATATTTACAATATATATTATTAATAAGACTTCGCGAAATCTATCTTTTATGGATCGGATAAATAATCAACCTATTCATAATATTATTTACCTAAGTATATATAATTTGGATATCATTTATCTCCTCAAACAACTGAATTTGGTTTTAGGTGTTTTATTGCACCTTTTGATGTTAACGAACAAAAAGATTCCTTTATTCAATGAAGTAACTATGTGCTATCAAATTTTGAACAATATTTTTGTAATTTTTACCAAAATAGATCTCATGTTACACGTCGCGAAAGCGATTCTTCCTAAGAATATAAGCCTTAGGTTTTGGTTTATTTACGAAGAAAAAGCTATTTAACAAACGATCATTCCAAACTTAACTTAAGGAAGGCCAAATAATAGGATACGTATTAATATTTTTAAATATAGTTCTTCTTTTCGTTTAATAAACCTTGCTTTCTATACTTGAGATGTAAATAGCCTTGATAAACTCGTTATTTTTATTAAACTCGTTTTGGACTTTTTTAAATATTTATAATAAAAGATTTCGTGGGGTCAAAACGTATAATGGTTTTATTTAATTGTTGATACTTAGACTATAAATGAAAACTAGTAAAATCATATTATTGGTATTACATTCGTTATGATTCAATACGTAACGCAAATTAGAAATCAATTAAATGATTATAGTTAATTTAATCGTTTAAGGAGCTTATATACACAATTTACATAAATTTTATTCCTTCTGTATTATTAGTATTATCGATCGACAAACCTTAGGTATTACCATATTATTGAAGTTTCGACACTATTATACCTGTAATTTACAAAACTTTAAAATATACTCTTTCGTTACCTATATATACCACTGATATAACATTTATAAGACGGAAATTGATATCTACACTCACTATTAGCAAATTAAACTTATCCTAAAACAATATTTTCTATCGAAATACAAAATATCATTTCTTGGTTTAAAAATATTTATAAAAGGAATTCGATATTGAACCTCATGAAATAATAGCCTATTACCCTAAATTCAATATTGAAATTAAAGTAAAAGACCAAGTCGGCGAAATCGTATTATGATATCACATCGTCAAATATCCAGAATAAATATAAAGGAATAGTATTCCTATATTTTAATAACACCTTAATAACTTACATTTTCATATTATCGATATTAGCTTTTACGAAAAGGTATTTGGCATGAAATTAAGAATTCATACAAATTATCTTAATCATTTTTTAATTCAGAAGTAGGCCAAAATTTGTTTCATAAGAAAACATTGTTTCCGTAACATTTAACTTATAATAAAACTTATTATTCATCAAGTAAAGGGTTGAATTAATAAATAATATCATTGAATAAAATTTAATATGGTAAATCTTATTAAGCTTCGTATTAGAGAATCTTACAAACCTTTATATTAATAAAAAAAGCTATTACATTTACACTTGGTCCCGTTTAATGTTGTAAATCTAATAAGAATACTTATTTATATACTAAATTTCCTCGCGAATTCACGAATTTAACTTATTATCAACGTTGAATAGCTAACATTTTATAAAAGATTTAAGAATAATACTTTTTAATATACTTTTATTACATAAATTTGTAGGATATAAAGATACTTTCAACGAAGATAGACAAAAAACCTAGAAAATTATAAATTAATGTTTAAATTTTCGTCAACATATAGATTACCGAATCTAATATTTAGTTCTCTACAAATAATATTTACTAAAAGATAATAAATAAAAAGGCATGAAAGATGTAAAATATTACAAAGAACTTAGTAAAGTATACGAAAAAGATATTCGAGAGAAAATTATCTTATGGAAACGCTATCTCGTAAGAAGATTATCTCATGAGAATTACGTGACATAGAAATTTTCTCGCGTCTCACGTCTCGCTCCTAGTGTATTGCGTCTCACATCTCGCTTCTCGCTTCTCGCGTTTTACGTCTCGATCCTCACATTTCACTTCTAGCATTATATATATTATGCAATAAGAACATTGATTTTTATTTGGGTCCCGGGAACTTGTTGTGCATTATATAGGGGGTATTAGATACATGGATACATAGAAAAGGAAGGAAGGCACAGGCACGTGCCTGTTTGTGCAGCTTATTCTACTACATGCTCAGCTACGCTGAGCTTCGCTTCAAGTTCTAGTTCATTTCTATTCTATCATCAGAATACTACACTCTTTCAAAGTTATATTGCTGCCATAAACGCGTACCAATACTGACACTTCTTTATTACGATGAAAATTAATATGTTGGCTGCGGTACAAATGGTTTTGAAAATCAAGTTATAATCTTTTTGGTTACTGCAACGAAGGCGGTTGCTCCAATGTACAAAGCCTTGCTAAGCACCATTATCTTCAAAAATGTTTACTATCTTTTGATAAAATGACTTTGACATAATCACGGTTTTAATTCTATTTATCTATTAAAAATATTAACCCCAATCACCCCTTCATTCGTTACATTAAAACAACGTTAAACACTTCAAAATTAACGGCTATATACTAAAATATCACGATATCAACACCTGGAGTTACCAGCCCAAATTAAACTGTACCCTTATTTAGGCTATTCGTATGGCTTTGTGTACAACAATAGCATTATTATACATTTCCTTCTATTAACGGGATTTAACACAACACAAACGCGTAGGACATAAAATAGCTCGCTCTAAGTTACACTTAATAATAAAAACCGAAAATCTTCCAATCCTTCCACAATATTTACTAATATAGTTACAGTTTTCCTTCAGGTTTTTCAAAAACCTAACGGTGAGGTTGATTAAAATATTGCCGCTTTTTTCTCTGAAGAATAATTTAATAACCTAAATGCAAACTGTATTATTGTTTTTACCGATGATTTGGAATAATATTACGACTGATAAAGGTACGTCATATACGGATACACCCTTTTTTATAATGATAACGTTATTATATTAAAATTTAATGATATTTACCTCGTTATATATGTTTTCAACGCTAAGGTTATAGGAATACTTCGGGGCTCAAAAGCAACCATACGAGTTTCTTTCGTGTTTTCAAAGATTATGGTATACATCAATAATACTTTCATAATCTACAACCTAAAAAATGATATGATCAAGTAATTTTGATGAACGTAGAGTAAACTTTACGTCATCTCCGAAACACTTTACGAACTTTGAGAGGTAGAATAGTACCTTATATATATGTTTATTACCGGTAATGAAATTGTTTACCAAACAATAATCATCTGTCGACCAATGGCATTCAATTGAAAATCCGGTTGAAGTAAAAAGCGGTCGTAGTAAATTTATATGTTTCAACACAAGATAATTATCCCTGTTAAATAAACGTTGAGAATTTGAGTACTTAATGAAATCCGGACCGCAATTTGGTAAAAACCTGTTATCTGGGCCGCTTTTCCACCTCGCCATAGTTATTACGGATATTATTATACTGGGTTTTAGTGATAAGACATATATATAAAGATTTAAAGTCATATTATAAAGATTTAAACTCCTTATTACCAACGGACACTGCGTTTAATAGGAAGGCAAGCTATGTATCGCGTATTTAGTATATTGTCCGGTATTTTTTAAAGTCTTGAAATATTGGCGACAACTGTTTGAGAGACTTGTAAATGAATAAGTATGCAAAACTCATAACATAAAGTCCTTTCAAACCTTCAAAATTCAGGGATTTCTATCCATGTGACGTATTGATTTGTTTTGCAACGAAAAAATTTAATTAGAGCTTAATTAGGTTCAATTTTAACGCCTGCCGTTCATATTAACGCTTTACGCCAGTCGACGATATTTATGTTTTACGCCCGCCGGTTAAAAACCTATTATTATCGTTACTGAAGTTATAGTTAACGCTAATAACATCGAGAAAATAACGGCGCCAGCCTATTAAAAACTATGAACCATTAACCTTTTAATAACTATACCATAATGGTGATAAAATATTGAATAATTGTAGCCCGTCATAAACGTTCTTATTAAGAAAGAATAAGGCCTGGAAGGGGAAAAGAGGCGCCGGCGAAATCAGCGCAAGGAGAAGTAGCGGGGGTAACAGCGGGGGCATTTTTTGCAGGCTTATTTTCAATTAAATCCGAATTATTTATGTTATCGTTTTCGTCGTCATTGCTAACGTTGAATTCTTATAAGAAGAAAATCGGGCGCGTTAGCATCGTACGATAGTCACGTAACACGGCTATAGCTGAAACTTATATAACACCGCTTTTGATCGTTTTATCAGTAGCGTGAAGGGATTGTCAAAAGGCAGTTAGGCGCTCGGCCGACTCTTTCGAGGCAACTTTAACTCTATAAACGGTAAACCACCGCACGATAACAATAACAACGAAAATATACCTGCTTTTATATTTGATTAGTACTGTTAATTTATTATAAACCATTATATATAAAATCAATAAAAGTTTTGTCAAACATAACGGGCGTGTTTTATACTCATTTACCTTTACCCATATAATCCCTATCGTCCGACCCTGTTAAAATGTATCTAATGTAACATATGTAAAGTTGGATCTAAAGAAAAAAAACCCGGATTAGCAAAGGAGGTATTAGTGTGGTTAAAGTTAGAAACTATCTAACCAGGGAGGAATATTCGAATTTGGAAAAAAAAGGATCCGAAGGCTGATTTGAGTCACTTTGGCGTTGCAAGAGCTGTTTCGGAGGCGTGGAGACGGTGGCACGTTACGTATGTTGCAGCAGCCTAAGTACAAGCTACATTCCTTTTTGTTCATGATGCAATTATTTACCTTGGTACAGTAGCGTTAATACACGATAATATATAAGATATAGAGGTTGCTTATTATTAGGGGTAGGTATATATTGCGTTGTATAAGGTAAGATTATTAGTGAAGTTCGGTTTGGTAAGGGTTATACTTTGTTTTGTTTTATTTTGGGCATGCAACGTACGGGCCATTTAATTTGTAGGTGTCCTCTAACTATAATTTACGGGTTCTAACAGCATATGCGACTACAATACGTTTCACCTAAACTTTTACTTTTTCAGGTAATTTTTCCACCTATCAATTTTGTGGTATCCCTTTCTTAAAGAACCTAATAATCGTATCCCCGGCGTAAATTAACGCCAGACGGGAACTTACTAGATTTCTCTTTTCAGCCTAACTAAAGCTACGTTTTACATATCTACAGGTCTCTAAACTATGGGGTAACCTAAGGTTCTACTTGAAAGGATGACATAATGGTTTCAGAGCCTCCAAAAATAAAAAATTACTTAGGTTACGATCCCTCCCGCCGGTATATACAGGATTATTTCGTAGCATCTAGTGTTATACTTCATATCAGGCACTGCCTGGTGATATTAAAATACATCAAAAAAGGTATAGAAGGTTTATACGTTGAAAATCAAATTTATAGCCTTGGGATTGAAAAGTATATTAATAATAGAAACGTGCATAAAATTGAAGCCAATTTGGAAGTAGTAAATATTAGTTTTGTGATGTTGGTATAAAGTGTTTGGTTTATAAGAAATCCGGTTTTTAGTTAATTTGTTACCCTGTTACTAAACATCACAAATTACAGGTAATATATTACACCTAATACATTATTATCCAGGAAAAGAATTACTTGGATCGCATCGTAGATTGAAAGGAGGAAAGAGTGTTAAATGATCAAAATAACGCTTTAAAACAAGTTACATGGTACGAAGATACTGCTCCTAAAGCAATTTAATGCCTAGCCAACCACACTTTCTTGTATCACTTATTGGGCGAAAACCCCTATCTTTTTCATAACGATTAAGCCCCTTACATTTTACATACCTTAAATATTGGTAATCTTATATACAAAGTAGAGGTCTGAAGAATTTAAGCCACATACAGTGGAAACAAAATATTAAATATAAGGATATTGATAATACATTGCATTACAACAGAAAATCATTACTGTTGCCGCAGTTAATCGTTCAAACGCTGGTAAATCCAAGAATAGCTTCAGACCAAGTAATGAACTAGTGTCACTGGGATCAACAATGATGTAAATAGTTGTTCAACCGATTATCTTTCATATTTTGAAATTACTAATATAATTTTTTTTTCGCTTGAAAAATATGAAGATCTACAGTTTTAATGTTGATGCTACAGTCAAGATAGTTATGGAGGGTTAAAGGGTTTTTTCACCTTTAAATGGAGACATTTATGGTTTTATATTGAAGGATTAAAATTAACAGTAATCAATTTGATGGAGTTGAAGATGCGTTAGTTACACCGACATTTTCATTATCTAACCGTTGATAAACTATACAAAGTTTTCAAGTTTATAGGGCATAAAATTGTAAAATACTTTTTATTCTAGTTTATTAAGAATATTTGCTACTATTGCTATACTTATGCTCATTTATTTAAAATGTTTAAGTTTACTTGGAAAAATGATTAGGATTTTCATTGTGATATTTTGGCTAAGGTCTTTCATTTGGATAGTAAATATTTCTTTTTACATTGTAAACTAGGAACCTTTCTTTTACGCCGTTAAGTTCCCTAAGTCGTTTGTCGACGAAAGATACTTGAGAAGTGTTGAGGATATTGTAGATTGATACGTATTTATGGTTATTACATTTTATTATACACGATGCCGGTATTACCTTTATTTCGGATTGATTTGAAATCGATATCAAGATGATAAGTATTCAATGTGAATAAGAATCTTTACAAATATATTAGTGTATCAGATAGTTTGATAGGGTATACACGTTATTTTCAAGGTCTTATTATATCTGTAAATTGAACATTGGAAGTTTTAGAGATTGAACGGTAATATAAATGAAGGGCTTGAATAACACTGTAGACGTTGACGGTTTAGTATTAACTTTGTTGGGTTTTAGAGTATGTTTTCGTTCAATAAGTAAATTTAATTCATTATGAAGTACTTAGAAAAGGATTACAACGTACGGTAAGCCCTTGAAGAAACTGAGGCGGTAACTTATCAAGCGTTAAATCGATGACATTCTTAATATTAGTAAAGGTTTTACGAAAACCGATGTGGTTACTTTGCTATTGGAAAGAGAAGTCCTCGCGGTGTAAGAGTTAAATAAATAAGATGGACTATTTAAGATCATAAGTATTGCTAACTAAAAAGTAATTATTGAAATTATTAACTGTTTTGAGATATTTCGTACAATTGATGTTAAATTTTTTATTGAAAGAATAACAATGAAAATGTTTAATATAAGCGAATAAGTGAATGTAATTTTCGCTCTTCCGTAACTAAATAGCTGATGAAGTGACTGTAACGTAACTATTGAAAGTACTTCACAAGAAAATATTGTGTAGGATTATAGATTCAATATTGTAGAATCTACAAGGAGGACTTAATATATGATCAAGTGTATCACCATAGAGATCCCAATCAAAGGTCGAGTCTACGTACTCGTTAATACTAGTGTATACTAGTAAATACTAGTTCCTCTGTACTAGTAAGTAATAGCTTAGGCAGTATCTCCGTACTGGTCCTCCATACTAGTCAATACTAGTACTTGCACTAGTAAATACTAGTGCCTGTTGAAGATATCTACATCTCCAGTGAATTTCTCATCCTTTGGTATTGAAAGGTTCTATACTTGTTGTTTGTACAAAGTACTAACTGGCCTTGTTGTCCCTATTTTTGAGTATATGTTGAGTGACTATATCTATTGTATATTTCAATAGTAACCGACCATCAATAAAGAGGAACATCAATAATGAGGATGGGGAGTATATACCTGAGATTACCTATATAATTGCCTGGTTTAACAGGAAATATATGAATAAATATGACTTGGAGATTAAGCTTCTTATATAAGGAATTGTTAAAACCTTAGGCAAATCTTTTGAAGAAATCGATATAGTCGAAATTGGCGGATTCCTTATACGAGGAGTTGTATAATTAGTATCTAACGCGATATTAATCTTTATGACTAAAACGTTACGATCTTCAAGTGGAGGATTATTTACGATGTAAAATAAAGACTACGGATTAGCCGTAAAATGAATTACGTTTAATAGCATAAGAATATAGTAATTAAGGTAAAGACTAGATCCTTAAGTAATCGTCAACAATTCAAAAGATTAACTAGGGTCTGGTAATTGTATTTATAGCAAGTTTATTGGCAATTATTGATAGAATGTTTACCTTTAATGGTTGTAATATTAATTAAGTGTATATATAATTAGCGATTCATTTATAGAAAATTAGTTTATTAGAGTTACCTTAAAAACTTCATAACGAGTACCTCCTAGGAATTTTTATACTATATGTGAAGTTATAATATAGATTGGATAAAGTACAGTTTTTTTTTTTTTTTTTTTTTTTTTTTTTTTTTTTTTTTTTTTTTTTTTTTGTTTTTTTTTTTTTTTAAAACTTGGTGTATAATTCTTAATTCATGATTTATGCCTATTAATTTCGTAGGAGAATAAAAATTTTGATATGGTGGGTATGTAAACTAATGATTCAATTTTCGTCGGAATTGCTAGTTTTGTGGTAGCAGAGTAACTTTCGATTAAAAACTTAAAGCTTTGGAATCGTAAGTCGATTGGGACTTTGACTAAGTTTAAACATTTACATTTTAACGGATTGTTAATCCGTTTATAGGGTGTTTATAATATAAATACTGAAAACCTTAGTATCTATTAATAGAGTTAATATATTTGTATAAAAATAATAACTATAGTCACTCAGCACATTCAACAACATGGCCAGTTAATAATTGGTACAGCTTCAAGTACTTTACACTTCTAAACACCAAGGATGAGTAATTCACCGGAGATAGGAATATCTTCAAGGGGTATTTGTATTTACGAGTGCAGATATTAGTACTGACTAGTATGGAGGATTGGTACCTAGATTCTGCCTGGTCTAGTAGTTACCAGCACAGGGGAACTAGTATTTACTAGTATATACTAGTATTGACTAGTACAGAGTCTCGACCTTTAATTAAGATCTCTATGAGGATACACTTGATTGTATATCAAGTCTTGCATATAGATTCTAGAATAATTGAGTATATAAGCCTACACAATATCTTCTTGAATAGTACCTTCTACATATTATCAGTACGAATGTATCTTATTGTTTTAATATTCAACTCAATCCAGCTTTATACCCTTTTAATATTGGCACAAATCAAAATATCCACTTTTTCTAAACCTTTCGATACCTTTAAGGATGCTTCTTTAGTATCCCCAAAACGTGGCTTGTTTTCATCACCAAGTCCTTCTTAGGGTAGTACCAGTGATAGTGGTCCTTTTTCACAGAGAACTGGCATTGCTTCCGGCCCCTCAGGTCCCTCTGGATCTACAGGATCTTTTGCTCCTTTTGTTTCCTAATCCCTTTTTTTCTTACGCTCCAGGGATACTCTCATTGCCTTAAACACTCTAGACTCTAAGGTCTTATTGAAGAAAGGGATAAAGAAATCTCTCAATATCCGTAGGGCTAAAGATAAGCAAGAAATTCAAGATTCTAATACTGATTATCTTGCTCATAAGGAGGCAGAGGCTGGGGTTACCTATGCCCTGAACTATATGGAATAGGAAGAACTTAGGTCATTTATCGAATTATACAATAGACTGAGAGCTGATATTGCGGAACGCCTTAAGAAACTAACGAAGTTGGAGCTATCAACGTCGATAACGTCCACACCTATGAAGGAGGAGAAAGACATCAAAAATTCCTTTTTTAACTTTAAGAAAATGAGTCAACTATCATAGCCTAGGTTATAATCATTAAACTATACTGAGAAGTTAACCTTTACCAACAATAACATAAAACTAAAAGTAATCCAAGTCAATATTATGAACGATAACTATTTTAATATCTTAAAGTATATATTTAATATTAAAATAGATATAGGCTTCAAAAAAACCGACCGTAGTTATTCGTTTACACTTATCGAATACAATCCTACAAACAATTACAAAACTGTATGTTTACGAATCCGGGATTATAGTATAACTACTTCTTTTATCATTTTAAACCGTTTAATTGTTATATTTGATATTAAGGACCCATATAAAGCCCTTTTGAAATTGATTGGTATGTATTAAGGCATTAGGCCTATTTACTATTAAGAACTTTTTGAGAAACTTCGTATTTTACACACCTTATATTATTTTGTCTTAGCTTTCTTTTTGGTAGTCTTTTGTAACACCAGAAGAAGCCTTATCTATTAAGGTCGTTAGGTTGAGGATATTGAGTTTATCCTTCTTTTGTTGCCCTATACTGAGCCCTAGTTTCCAGTTTCGATAGTCTGTATAAGAAGTGAATTGAGGAAAGCCGTTCTCTTGATATTACGTGAACTACAGTCGATATTCCAAGACAAAAACCGGTCTTGAAAAAGAAAAGAAAAGGTAAATTTAACGCTTCAAAAAATACTGAAAAACAAGTTTATTAACCTTAACTAGCTCATCAGTCATTTCAGGAAAAAATTTCTTTCCGGCTTTCACAAATGTCACTTAGTATAGAATTGTTAGGTATTTTAACCATACTTATGGCCTTTCTATGCCGGTCAATTTATTAGTTAAAAGGAAGAAAAAGCGGATGTTATTGGAGTTGATTATGGTAAAGTAAATAACTTCCGTTACATATAGCATTATACGTTTATAGTGTTTTCTTTTACAATTATACAGTTAGATATTCAATTTGACTGGTTTATTTCGGAAAACCTTTTACAGGAAATTGCACTGGAGAATTTTACTAGTTAGAGGCTGTATCTTATACAAATGTTCCCTCTTTAGGGTATCTACTTTCTACTTTGAAGTATCCACTTTCAACGTTAAAGTCTCCACTTTTTACGTCAAAAGCCGCACCTTTTACGTTAGTCCAACGAAACGACTAATGAGAGGCCGTATCAGAAGCGGGTAGTGCTGCCGTATAGGCCTTACTTTCAATATCAAGCCATTAAAACTTGATTTTAAATCTTGTTTATTTTCTTTTTTCCTCATACCACTATATTGTTTTTCAATTGATAAACTCTAGTTTCGAGACCTTTTAAGAGCTCATTTAGGCTTATTTTGCTATATCTTTAATAAAGTAACGTGGTTCTTTTATCTTAAGATATGAGGCGAAAACTACTCTGAATTATGAATAGATGGTAGTGTGGTTTAACCTACTGGATAAGGGATAGTACATATATTAGTTAAATCAGATGAAGGTTACAGGTACAATCGATAATATGAAGCTAAGTCATATAAAACGGAATTACCGCCTTTGCCGTGAAAAAAAAACGGCAATCTTGTCTTTAAAATACCATCAGTTACAACTGATATACTAACATTTAACGTGGTAAGTAAATATAGTGATAATTATTCAAATAAGGCGGTTTGTAATGGATTGGTTAATAACTTTCGTTCTATATACAATAACCTCTCATAATATCATACGAGTTTTGAAACCTTCATTCCTTTTTTAATGACGTAACAGCGCCCTAATATGACGTGATTAAACTTAAACCTTACCTACTGCATCTCAGAGACCTTAATATTAAATATAAGTTTAAAAATTAGATAGATTAGAATTATATTAGTTACGACAGCCAAGTAGTTATATTTCGCGAAATTGAACGGGTTTTGGCGATCGATAATATAAAATCGTTCAGATTTCTCAAACCGAAACTCGAGTTTGTTGTCGTTTATCCAAATATCCACCTCTCGTGAATCCTTTTCTCCATCATTTATATTCACCTTAAAAAAAAGAACGTCTGTGAAAGGAAAGTTTCATGAAAAAATGAAAATTCAACACAAATGAAATCTAGCGAAGGTCCTTATATGAATTATATTTCAAACTAAAGAGATTGTAAAATTTTGAAAAATTCTACAAATTAAATTAGGAAAATCAGTAATTGTGATTTAATATTGTACAATTATTACCATATAAATTGAAAATCCATTTAGTAAAATAAGAAGTTTACGATAAAACCCTACGATACATATCTTCTGAATAGGGGGATGATAAAGAAAAACGTTAAAAAACTCTCATATATCCCAGTTGAAAATTAATACGACTTTACATTTAGTTAAAACGATTTTAAAATCGTGGACAAAAAATCTTACCAGGTTTAAGGCGAAGTGTTAGAGCGTGTCGCCTCTATATTAGTTGTGAATTAAACCGAGAGTTATGAGAGACTATGATATTCAATATATAAAGATAAATTTTAACCGTTTCGAATAAATCAGGATTAAAATAATGAACCTTTATAACCGAGAATTCAATAGGTTCCGATCGCCGAATTTTATAATTATAAATACATTTGATTGCTTTGTAACTCGTAAGATAACTACTAATCATACGTATTTATTATGAAATATGCCGAAACAATTCGAAATAAAACCCTATCAAACCTTAAGCTAACAGATTGATATATTTTTAGGTCTAGTTGACATATTTTGTACTCCGATGGTATATACCTCCGAACCTTTTTCGCAAAGATTTTAACGTCTTGCAAGACGTTATATTTAACTCCGTTCTAATCGGTCAGCATCTTATCGAAGACATTATCAATCCTAAAAAGCCTACAAAGGATATTTTTACGTTAAACTCTATCTTATTAACTGGTGTTGAAAAAAAATTGTTTATTGACCTTAAACAGGGTAGTCGTAAAATGGAAAAGTTGTTATTTTAGTTTAGAATCCTGTATATTTTTGCAAAATCAACAGCTTTATCGATCTTCGTTCGTTATATTCTAGGCTGAATCTGTTATACCTTAGCAAAAAGAATTTACGTTTTAAATACCTAGTGACTTGTAGACGTGCCATACTTTCTTTCTTTGATAATATCAAATCCGGTAAATTTGAAATGTTTATCACGTCATAGATTTCCTGTATTTTGAAGCGAGTTTTCTTACCGCGGATAAAGCGTTTGCATAAACTTAGACAAATGAGTTTACTCATATATATATAAACGCATAGATTATTAGCTCAGGTATGGTCGGTATAAAAGATATTTCCATGATAAAGATATAGTTAAACCTTGATAAATTAGCCTTTGATACCAAGATATGCGTAAATGAGGGTTGGAAGTTGTCACGTATCTAAAGAATAGTAGGTCAAATTTTATAATTCGAGCCTTGATCGAGGTTGGTTTACATCAACGTAATATTACTTCAAAAAATTTGTTAACGTAAAATAGAAAATGTTCTTTAAATAATACTTACAAATTTCCATCATTCCATTAAAAAGTATACAGTAACAAAAGTCTAGTCATCTGAAATTTATCCCTATCATACGTTATCAGATGTAGATTTAACTTGTTGGTAAAAAAGGTTAAAATCCCTACTGATAATATTTGGTGGAATTGATGACTAATAATAAACATATATTAATATCTCATTATAAAACTGGTTTTTATAGATGTTTAATACGTTTATCATATGGATATGTATTTATAAAAATTCTTTTATAAAAACCTGTTAGGAATTGTATTGTATCGACGTGAGTTCCTCTTTCAACGTAAAAACGTATTCGTAAACTTAAAGTTAAAAAGGATTTGCGCCGTATATTTTCAATAGAAACATTTCTGACATAATTCAAAAGTAATGGAAAAATTCGTAATTAAGGTCATGTTATGTAGTTTCTAATACTTTATTTTTCTCATTCTATCAAGATTTTGATATATTAACCACTTCTAACTCTTGAAATACATGTCTTTTTAACAAAATCTAATCAATATCTGTTTTCCTCCTGTATTTACTTATACGGTTATAAACCCCGTATTTTTCCCCGATGTTTAAAATCATATAATCGTTTTATTCACTCTTTGTATGAATTTTCTTAACGATTACTAAGGTTAGTATTGATTGAACCCAGATTTTCAACGGTATTTACCCTTTCATTATCGGAAATATCAATAAAAATACCTATTAAAGTTACAGTCCCGTTTATAACTTAGGCGTTAACAACTACCTCCGCATTCGTAAGAGTTTTGTTACCAGAAACCCGATTAATTATATCTTTGGCCGTACTCAAAATTGATATAGGCATGTTAATGAGGACAATAGGGGTAATAAACGTAGATATAGGTAAAAAAAGGCCGTGAACATCTCCCGTAAGAGGCCGGGCCTCTGGTGCTCAAGTAGTGGTTGGGAGGCCCTTTAAGGTAAAGTATTGGCGAATTTTTTTACGATTTAGGAAAGGCTCGTTATACCAGCCCCATTTAACTGATTGGGAGACCATCGTAGCTGATATAGATACAATGTCCTTTTTAACTAACGCCTTTACCGCCACCATAATCTTATATAGGTTTTGGATAATGGAACGGATCTTTTTGATCTGTTACCATAAGGGTTGTATTGAAATATATCCCTTCCCTCGAATGTCTTCCAATAAATCAGCGTATTCTGAAGGGTATGTGCCATAATAATTGAAACGCTAAGTTATAATTTTATAAGATTCGGAGAGGTAATCTATTTTCGGTACCAAATATTAGACATTACAAATTAAACGAACATAATGTTAATTATGGCACTATTATAAAAATATTTCCGTATAAAATTGAGTTTTATACTTCTTATTAATCACTTAAACTTATTGACTAGTGTCCAATAAGTGGAATGCTTTGAGGGGTTGAATAATAAAAATATTTCAACTTTTGTAAAAATCCTATGCATTTATTGACAGGTAAATATCTATTGTGGTAAACACGGTTTACGCAACGATTTCATCTTTTAGTACTTGAGTTATGTCGAAAAGTATTTTTTTAAAAAAGAAAACGAATGTATAACTGAAAACACCCTTTTCATTGCGTATATACACTACAATGAATATATAGCAGCAAAGAAACTCCTAGAAATTTGAAGAAGCATAGATAACGTCTCTTTAAAAATATTTTACTTTTAATATAAACATCGTTAACGTAAACAACGAACAACGTAAAGGTTTTCTCCATCTATTTAATAGCCTTTAGGTTCAATAATTCACGTTTAACGAAAATTCACTTAATTATAAACCTTCTAACGTCGCGTTTAATACTTTTTGATATTTATACAATCAGTTATATATCTTTTTCTTTTTCTACCTGTTAAAGGGTAATTTGTTCGGAACGGTGGTATATAGGCTGGGTAAGGAGGTTAGAACCCTTATATGTTTTCAAAGGTTGGAAGGGGTTTTTCAGAGTTAGGTTAACCGGTCTTTCATTATAACACATTACGATAACCTAGATTAAAATCTCTGTAATAGGGAAAATTAAACGTGTGGCTACGTGTTTTAACTCATTGATATTAAAAAGGAATTCCCTCGAAGGGAGTAGTTGAACACAAAGAGTTCATAGTTCTGGAAAGAACGAGGTTTAGTAAATTATACTGCTAGTAAAAGCTGGAGTTTCCACATTCGATGTTGCTTATCACGTTCCTTATGATACGTAAAACAAAATTACGATATTCGATGCGTTTTAACTCATTAACACGGGAGATAAAGTAGTTAATAGTTTATTCATAAACACAGTATAAAGTTTTTTGTTTCTTAAGTTTGTACTTTTATATATTAAGAATCTTGTTAAATTCCTTCGCGTTGACGCGTTAGATACGGTAAGCAACAGCGTTTTATTCTCTTTCACTAGGGTTGGTCCAATTTCCTAACCGTTTTTTGTAAGCTTTTGGGGTTTTTACAAAAGTCGGGAAAGTCTTTTCATATATATGTTAGCGATACACGAAGTCAACTTAGTGTCTTGAAATAAAGTTATAACAAAAAACAATGATTTCTTTTGAGGGAAATTGTTATAGAATCGTATAAAAGTCTATTGTAAGTGTTAAAAACTATGGGAGCTATTTATGCGTGTGTCGGGAAATATTAAGTTTGGTTTTTTCGCTGCTTAGTATTTTGACTTCGCGGTTTTCAGTAGCGACTTGGCCGTTTGCTAAATTTATAGGTCTTAGAAGACTGGTTGTAAAGGGACTGAGATAAGACTGTATCTCAAGGAAATTAGATACTATCTATAATTCTCAATAATAAGGGAAGAAGAGAGGAAATCTTTGCGATGGAGCAAACATAATTACGAGTAGTTCGTAGGTAGTGGACTACATATCTCGTAAGTATAAAGAAATACGGTATATATTGACAAACAAGGACGAGATCGGTAATATATATAAATCAAGCAATAAAGCTAACATATTAAGGCTAGCTTTCTGACAAGAACTAGGAAGGCACCAACCTATAACATACACTTGGCCGATTCATCATCGGCACCATTCGGCACATGATTACCAGCCGGCGACATTACCGGGGGAAATCAAACGCCAATATTATTCTCTAATATTAATACACCATTTCATTAATGCTTCTCTGAAATTGTTTTCCCCTTTTATCATTATAATTATCATCTAATAATAATTCGTACGACTCGTCCATATATCTTCTATATATTTATGAATGAATAGTAACAATAAACGCTAAATTCATCGGCTTAATTTGTAAAATTATACTTAATGAAAATTTATACTCATAAGTTCTTCGGATTTCATTCATGAATAATTAATTATCACTCGCTCGATTTATTAACTGTTACCATTAATATATACGCGAATAGAATAATTTCAAAAAAGTTTATGTATAACGCACAATAGTTCCAAAATTTAAATTCATTCCCAAAGGTCAATATCCTATGAACGTTGCATAACAACTTGTAATTCACTAACGAGCGGCTCAAATATTGGTATGGAGTACTGATTATATACTACTAGAGAAATCGTAAAATACTGAAGAATATTTATATTTCTTTCAACCTATCGCCTAATATAAATTATACTATTAAAGACCTTTCGGAGGCATATATAGCCTTCTACTTTTAAAACCGTAGTAAATAAATGTATTTCCAAGTTAATCCCCCTTTATTAACCAGTGGCTACATAACATATATACTAAGGTTATAACTTTATAAAGGGTGATAAAATTCAGTCAGGAGATATAACGTAAGGTGGTTTAATGGGATTTCAAACCTCTGCTCGTTCGAGCGGCCATCGCTATGTTTATATTTTCAACGAAAAACATAAAAATCATAGAAGTAAAACTGGTGTCATTTCAAAGAGAAAGAGAAGCTATTAATAAGATATTATAGATTTCACTTAAAATCCACTTAGGAATTAGTTAAAATTTGTCGTCATATCTATAAAATCTGAATAATCTCGTCGATATGAGTGAAAAACTGCTCTACGACAAAGTTATGAATTTCAGTAACATGAATTTTGTTAACTTGAGAAGCTATAGTATTGGTGAATATAAATATATGAACTAAAAACCTTTGAAATAGCCTCAAACCAAAATTACGCGTAATTCATAAGAAAATATTATCGTCAAAACGAGCGATAATTAAATTTAATAGAAGTAAAGTAGTTACGTTGGATCTAGGAGGTAACTAGTTGTAATATAAATTACAGAAATCAAAAGCATTAAGAAAGATAATTTAATATGAAACTATTAGCGGACAAGTTAAATAGGGTGATGATTATTTTCGTACAATCAATTCATAAATTTGAAAATATCAAAGACCGTAGTATTCTCAATGTTTATAAGCAGCTTCGAAAGATGTTAAACGTAGGTCATTCACTTAAAAAAACACCTTTCGTTTTAGAGAGGTCATGATTTGAGAGTGGTTCACTTAAAGTGTGGTTCAAACATTTAATATTCTTTCGACATAATATTTGGGTTCGATTTCAGTATCATCGTTAATTACGTTGATAATTGGCGGTTGGTAGCTATGAATTTCCTGGGAAAACAACGGGTCGTTAGTTATTAGAAAAAGTTGATTGATATAGAATCTGGGATGTTTTCCGCCCAAAATATTAATTTCAACGATATCAAAGTCGATACTACGCGTTACCTAATAATTGTAGTAGAGTAATTTTACCCTTTTTGTTGGAAAAATACTTACTGATATTTTAGTAGTTTAGTTGACTGTACTAACTGCAAGTCACTTGATTATGGAGTGCCCGATTCATTCTAGGGTACGGATCAAGCAGTCGGCCATACAAATTATAGTGCAGATCAGCTAGCGGTCTTCCAAACCTAGAACAATACATCCACCACTTGACCAATGCAATACTACTATTATTTCAACCAATCGAATCGATAACGTTGCAACAATCTTAAGACCTACGAATACTGATCAGTGCTTATTGGGTTAAGCATAGATTAGCTAAGTAAAAAAAGAAGCTACTTTCTGGTTGTTACGCTTTACATTAATGTTAGGGTAGAAGAAAGATTCTTACGAAGAGCCTTTACTGTTGCGTCTACTTTTACGGCAGTAAGTAGAAAAGACTTTTAGGCTGCGTCTGTTTTTATATAAACTTAGAGGTATCGACGGTATCGGTATTGAAAACACTAAGAAATCTTTATTGGCGTTTTTTGAGGATGTTTAGATTGACTATCAAAAGTCTTAAAGTTCAGAAAGTTGGAAAACAGCGAAGTTAGTACTATTTAAGATGCTACTACTGTAAGAAAAACAACTAAGTCTCTATGCCAAACAACCTCTACTACTAATGACGACCCTCGACTTTACCCTTTATACCAAGCCTTTACCCTTATTTTACTCCTTTTACTCCCTACGACACTTTAATCATGAAGTTTGCTGCTTTAAGCGAAAATACCAAGTTATGTCAAGAAAGTCACATTACATGCCCTTACACCAAGTCACCAAGTCGCCAAGTTCACACGCGACTTTATCTCAAAAACACCAAGTCCCCACACCCAAAATCACTAAACCCTTCGTTTTATACGCCTACCAAGTCCTATATAGTCTAAAACCCTAAGATATCAATCGCAAGCGATCGTCTTAAAACTATTGCCAACCCTGCTAGAAAAGAATTAATCAAGGCCTTCATACACCTTTTTACCAAACATTATAACTACAACCTTTGGGGACAAGAAATCGATAAAGACTTGATCAAAAAATATCTTACCAATTTCTTCGGCTATTATGTCGTTGAGTATTAAATATTAATGACCTTAACTACGCTTTGAGCAACTTTCGTAACATTTTTAACGATTAAACTATTATTATATAAACTTTACTTAAAAAAGAGATTAAAATAAAGATGAAGTTAAAGCTTAAGCGGTGAGGATTTTTAATATCATTAGAGGGTAATATAAGGCTAACATAAAAACTTTTCGACCTAGCCCAGCTTTAGGAACCCCCTTAAGACTTATACCCAAAGGAAAAGGATGTTGAGGAACCTTACCGCCCCTATATACGATTTAGGGAACCTTCCCTTTACCCTTAGCTAAGTTAAGCTTCTTTACGCGCGAGCGATAAGGAACTTGTTAGCTTTATCGGCAGTTCAACACCCCTACATAAAAGCGCAGAGTACGATTTTAGTGGCGGTAAGGCATGTGAAGCAACGGCTGCCTACGCGGCCAAAGGTATTGACGTCAGAACTTTACACCAGTTAATTAAACAAGATCT
The DNA here is from genome assembly GCA_038502455.1 of Anisogramma anomala. NCBI lineage: Eukaryota > Fungi > Ascomycota > Sordariomycetes > Diaporthales > Gnomoniaceae > Anisogramma > Anisogramma anomala. The sequence continues at coordinate 20,160,175 of JASMMZ010000004.1, read as the reverse complement.
TCAAGCCTTTTAAAGTCGTCAGGTACCACTTCCCCCTTAGCATTTCACTTAAAGGTGTTAAGCTCCTTAAGAACCTTCCCCCTTCAAATTTACTTACATACGAAAGCCTATTACAGATCCTACCACAAAACTTTACCCTTCGAGCTAGGCGACTAGCGATTATCCTTAATACCGCGTCTCGGAAACTTCAAGGCTTAAATTGCCGAGAAACACTATTTAAAACTAGGATGACTATCGCAACCTTCCCTTAAGACCTGTTAAAATAGTTAATATTAATTATAAACTCCTTACAAACTTTGCCAAGATTTCGAACGACGAAAAGAAGTTTGACGAAAAGCATTATAATTTTTTTGACTACAAAATAATACCATTTTTAAATATTTACAAATAGACAGAGGTTCCCTTGTTAGGTTTTTACTTATTATTTCCCAGAATCCCTATAAGATATACTAAAAACTACTACCTAACCTTTTTTCTAGAAGTTACCACGTTTCGCGATATTTACGATGAAATAAAGAGCTATTTAGAATAAGAAGTTCACCTTACGTAATACTATATAAACTTGGCTACTACACGGTGGATTACAATGATAGTAAAGAAGAAAAAGGAGGAAACGCTAATTGATATCCTTAAACAAATGCTTAACAAGTTGATGTTGTACTAGAAAGCAATGTGGAAAGCCCACGTTAGTGAAATTACACTTCGCGAGCAGGTACGGGTAGAGGTTACAGGTGTTAGCGAGTTCAAATACGTTTTACAACGTCCATATGTTACTTATGAAGGCTTTTTTTAACCAGTTACGTTTTTTGCTTACTACTGTAATAGCGCGTATACCAAACTCGTTTGGTATGTACCTCCAAGCCGGCAACTTCCCTAACATCGAGGGAAAAAACCTTGCGGTAGTTAATTACATCGATTGTACGTATGGCTACGGACGCCCACAATGTCTAAGGTCTAGCTTACCGGCCATAAACTAAAGGAAACAGTTATGTTGACGTTAATAGGGTTAAAATTCAGGCGGACCTATTAACCGTAAGCATTATCGTCGTGATAGTAGTGAAAGATATTAAATTTGTGGTAAGTTTGGTTATTGGTTAACTCGATACCCCCTCACCGAGCGTAATAATAGAAAGGTAGTATATTACGCCGAATAATCCACTGCTTTTAAATAGGATTACTTGGATTAAATCGTAAACTTCGAGAGAGATGAGCTAGTTAATGGGATTAATGCTTTGAATTAGATTAAATGGCACGAAGATACTACTTTTGGTACGGTTTATTAACTAGTCGACCACGCCTTTTTATATCGTTTAGGTAGTGAAAACCCTTACCTTTACCCTAACTAAGCTACCGACCCCTTATATATTTTCAATATTAGCGACCGTTACGCGCACCAAACGTTTTAAGGTATTATGCCACATGCAAGGGCAGCAATATACTCAACAGTAAGCTATTCGTAGTATATAGCGTTACAAAGGGAAAGTATTATAGCTACTGAAATAAATCTTTACGATGTTAGTAAGGCTGAAATTAGCTTTTAATTAAGCGAATAACTATTATCAATAGGGATAACGATAGTTTCAACTATTGTGAGAGTAATTATGTTTCATATCCTTAAGTTCTCTACCCTTTGCCTACTGTACTTTGTGTATATAAAGACTCTTAACGTTAGCGTTAACGTTAACGTAAACGAGCTGGTTAAAAACAACTAAATGTTCTTATTCGATTTTAAATGAGGGCACCTATAGTTTCATCTTTAAAGCCCAGAAGCAGTGGTATTAAACTTAATCAAGCCGGAGATACGTTAACTATACCGGCGTTTCCACTATTTGGTCGTTAATAGGCTATACAAAGTTCTAAATTCCGTAGGGCAAAACGATATAGAATACTTTGCCTTAGAAGCTATCAAAAGACTTTACTACTATTACCAAATATATACCTAAGCCTAATGGAAATTTAAATTTATATGAAAAGAGGATAAGAATTTTTACTGCGAGGTCTTCATCAATATGTTTAACTTATATAACAAGCCTTTTTTTACGTCGTTGATTATGCAACCTCTTTTCACAGGCTTAAGTTTCTAAAGTCCCTTTCGGCAAAAGATATGTATGAAACGCTAAGGATATTGTGGATCAACACGTACTTGAGCCTATCAAACGTCGTCATCCACGATACTAATACCAATTTTACAGCGGTAAAGTTTTAGAAACATGTTAAAATAATAGGTATCCAGTGTAAATATGCATTTATAAAAGCCTACTAAAGAATTATAAATGTTAAAAGGGTATACGCATTTATTTGCCGAGCGTATAATATCCTTACGTTGAAAATTAAAAGCTTTATGAATCCGGAGGCACGTCTATAAATGGCAGTAAAAGGCCTGAACGATATTATGGGCTCTAACGGCTTGGTGTTAACGCTATTGGTCTTTAAAACGTACTCACGCCTGACGAGTGAATTTCCGTCCTCAGCAAGTACTTAGAAACATGATACGGCCTACAGCAAAGCTTTAAGGAAACTTCGAAGAGATTCGACACTCCGCTAGGTTAATAACTCCCTTGACACTATGAATAGCCTTTTAATAATCGACGTGTTTACTTTGCCATTATAAAGTAAAGTATTTATGTGACAGGAGCCGGATAAATTGGAGGGCTCGTATAAGATATTAAGTATTGTGAACTCTAAAGTGGTTATTAAAACTGCTAATAGTTCTGTATCTTTTCGAATTATTTAGGTTAAGCTTTATATTAGGTCTAATAAAAATGAAGACCCTTAGGCCAATCAACTGAGCTAATACGAACCTCCTTTACTCATTATCGACAAACAGATAAAACACTGCCGGCACGAACGATCCTAGAAAAAGAGAAACGCTAAAAAGGAGAAATATATACCGGGCTGCATCTATAATACTACTTGAATAAACAGGAAATAGAAGAATAACGAAGACTTAACATTAGAACTTTAAACGTAAGGGATTATTAACACTTTCGGCAAACACTTTAATGAAAACGACAAAGTCGAAATTAACGGCCTACTAATTTAATGGGTTGTACAATTCGTCTTAAAAACCGATTTAAACCTGTGAAACTTAAATGTCACGATCTTGAAGTTGAGGATTATCCACGAAACCAAAGGGAAAATCATAGGGCGGCCTTACGAAAAATTACTTTTAATCGCTTAAGGATACAGTAATAAAGGTAAAGACTGTATCTTTACGTAACCGCCAACAATTTCAAAAATTAGTTAACGCTTAGTAGTCGCTTTAATAACAAGTTTGTTAGTTAAAAATAAAGGCGAGTTTACGTTTAATGGCTGTAATATAATGCAAGCTTACAATCAGTCAATAATTGATTTACAACGGATAGTACTGTTTCAACCACCATAAAAACTACGTGCCATATACCCTTTAAACACGATAATACGATATATTAAGTCACTATACGGCTTAGATAAAGCAAACGTCCATCAGTTTTTAGCCTATTAATCGTATTTTTAATTATGGCTTACGATAAAATCTTTAAGGTACGACCAGTGCCTGCTATTAACGAATGAGAAGGACTTCGATATGGTGGGTATACAAATTAACGATACCCTTTTCATTGTAACGGCTGGCTTTGTAGCACTGAAATAATAGGAGATAAAAGACTTCAAGTTCTGAAATTACTAGCCGGTAATAACGTTGACAGTGGGCAGCTAACTTGACTTTAATAAATCGTTAATCCATATGCTTGGTGTTATTACCGGCTTTAACTTCCTCCAAAAGAGCCAGGGTGCTATTTTAACTATAATTGATAAGACTGGTATAACTAAAGTTTAACGGTACTTAGAATAACGTACTCGAGGTAGCTATATTACTATCTTATATCAACTGAAGGAATTTTACGACCCTTTTATCGCGATATAAATACAAGACCTAACAGATGAAGATTTTAACCAGCTAAATAAAAGGCTCTAATGGCAGATGCGGAACTTGGACCGAGGAATTAATATGGTCCCAATCCACTTCTCGAAGGACAAGTTAATGATTTTTACGGATGGGTTTTTTTGTAAATAATACCAACTGGTCTTTACAAATTGGCTTCATGATAAACCTCTTTAATAAAGATAAACAAGAAGACCAGTTAAGTATTATCGGAAGCCTAATATACTAGTCCTTCGTCAAATACAAAAGGATTATAAGAAGCGTATTGGATTCGAAGGTTTACGGCATAATAACGGGCTTTAACGTAGGTATTGAATTGTGGGAAACCCTTAACTTCATCACCAGGCAATTGAAAATTCCTGTTATCCCGCTAGTAATTTATATCGATTCAAAGAGTCTTTTTGAATGCCTTTCGAAACTCGAAACCACTGGCGAAAAATGCTTAATAATCGACGTAATAGCACTTTGTAAAGCCTAAGAGGAGAGGGAAATTGAGGAATTCCGGTGGATTTACGGCAAAGACAATCCAACAGATGCTATAATTAAGGCAATGTTAAATAAAGCCTTGGAAAGGTATATGGATAGCAACAATCTAACTATACGTATCGAACGCTATGTTAATAGACCGCCCAGAAAGCCTAGATCACGTAACGGCTAACAGGGATGTGCCGGAAAACTGAAAGATTGCCAGAGAAATAGAGAAATTAATAATGACGATCTGTTTGACTGGTACAACTAGGAGGTCTACAAAGGCCTGTGGCGGAAGAACTTTTTGTAGGAGTTGATAAACTCGGATTTCAGAGCAACAGATCAATTGAGGTTAAATGGGGTTAATTTGTATGCAATTGTGTGTAATTTAAAATGGAAGTCAAACGGAATTAGCAGGGGTTTGACTAGTTAATGAGGAGGCAATTCAGTGGTAACTGGAAAAGATTGGTCGACCACACAAACGGGCGCAAGCATAAAAATAAAAAACCGTCAGTGTTGGAACAATATTGACTGCTATTTTTAGCAGGTCAATTGTAGTAAAGTCATTTAACTTTACTTACAGTAAAGTTGACTGTACTGACTGTAAGTCAGTTGATTGTGGAGTCCCTGATTCAGTCTAGGGCATGGGTCAAGCAGTTGGCCATACAAATTACAGTGCAGATCGGATAGCGGTCTGCAAAACCTAGAACAATACATCCACCACTTCAACAATACAATACTACTATTACTTCGACCAATCGAATCGACAACGTTGCAATGATCTAAAGACCTGCGAATACTTTCCAAATATTGGTTTATTCTGCGGCTTTCAAAAAAGAAATCGGCTTTGTTTCTAACTTTGAATCGTTTAGATAGAGAATGCTATTTATTTACAGCCTTGTATTAATGTCATTACAAGGCCGTCATTATATTTCATACGAAATTTGTCCTCTTAACATATATTAAATAAAGTTTTGATGTGTTGCAAAGGTTTATAGTTGGTATGACTCAACGTTCAATTTATTCAATGAGGGTGATATAGTACTCATTCGTTTTGAAACGGGGTAATACTTATTTTTGTAGTTGCTTTATTATTTATAGCCAGTTGGTACCTGGTAAGGAAAGGATTTTGATTCAATTGGGCATAAACGACCAAGAAACGTGAGTAAGTAAGATTTTTTATTCAAACAATTAATAGCATTATCTGTTTCGAGGGTGAAAATAACATTTAGTTGTTGTTATACCTCCATTAAGTTTCCAAGGTATTTTTTTTTTTTTTTTAGAAAACTCCGGTTTAGTTTCAGTCGTGGTCATTAACAATCGTACGAAGGAACCCGTGAAACTGGTTATAATAGCTTATAAATCTTTTTATATTGGCTTTAGCGTTTATATTTTTATGAAGTTTAAGGTAACGGCTTTCTTCAGGTGATCCGTAATAATTATTAAGTAATGATAATTGTTTCTATTTTTTTTTAGCAGAGGTTGATTCTATAGTTGACGAATAATTCGCTTTAAATCTAATGAAAAATTGGTAGTTGTTTTTTTCCAATGGTATTACCAATAATATGTATGTTTATGAATATTATAATTACGATAAAAGTACTAGATAATACGATATGAATCGGGCTGCAAAAACATCATTCAATTTATAGTGAAATTATTGTTATAGTTTGTGTAGCTAATAGTAATGAAGTTGTACGTAACCTGAATTAACGAGATAGTAATCAGATAATAGATAAAAAAACAAATGCGATTGTGAAAACAAATATTTTCATTGTTATTTACCGGATATCAAGAAATTAATACCTTAAGTATTTGGTTTTATTTCATACTAATATTGATAAATAGGTTATGGTCATTTATTTATATCGTACGAATTAAGCGAAGGTAGGTAATATTTCGGGTGATAACAGCATCCTAGTTTCTTTACATATTTTCTTTTGTGAAAAGGTCGTAGCCTTTTGAAATATATTTGTTAACGATTGCTAAGTGAGATATACGCGAGTTTTGGAGTTGATATTTAGTTATTTATCTACGAAGAATAAGTCGTAATTTCTGGTTCATGAAACGGTGCCCGGAAAAGCCTTTAAAAATATCTAAGTTTTTCCGAGAATATGTATTGAGTTTAGTATATATATATTTTTTTCAAATATGAAAAAGCCGAAACCCCAACTAAAACATATGTGTAATTGAATGAATTTATGTTTTGGAGTAGTATCTTGTTATCATAACGTGTTTTAAGTTTTTTTAGGTTCGTAAAAATGGTGAACAGAATACCTATACTATGTAGGTTTATATTCTAAGTTTCCAAACAATTAATCTTTCATAAAATAGTTTTGTCGCAGATCTTGTAATTATATTCTGAGGATTATAAACGGCAAAAGTAATATGTAATAGGGCGGAAAATCTTTTAATCATTGCATTAAGATAAATAACCTTTCAAAAACCACCAGAAATAATAAACTTTAAAAGATTTCCAATTTGGAGTTCTATTAAGTAATCAGAGATTCCGCGAGGAATAAAAGTTTAAACTATTTTAATATAGCTTTTATCTCCTAGCCCCTTGACAAAAGAGGTTTTATTTGAATAATTGTATAAAAGTGCCAGCGATCTTCGATTAATTCTTAATAAATTATCGATAATAGTTAGCAACGCCCTGAAATCCGCGAAGTTTTATTGCCGAGGTAAAAACCGTTTATTTCCATATAATTTTCAGCTTTTCTGGGTTTATACTTACTTAGACTTCGGTTTCGACAATAAATCCCAAATATTTGATTTTTGAAACGCTAAATTTGAATTTAGATATATCAAGGTTATGTTCAATCGTAATGTGAAACATTAATACATTTTTCGTTTTTAGAGTTATGGTTATGGTCGGTAAGGTCTCCAGCCTATAATATTCATGTAAATATGTGGTCTTTGAAGAGTAATCAGAATAATTGATAAATGTAGTATAATAGAAGATTATCCAAGAAGAAGCATCCAGAGGTGTACGCCACAGGTGAGGGCTTATAAGTCCTTGACCCCGAACGTATCACTCTGGAATACTCCTTCTAGGCTGATCTACGCATTGCCGTTCGGTTTGGTGTAGTTAATCCAAACCGATCTATATATTTCCGTTCGGTTTGGAATATTCATTCCAGATAGATCCATGTATAGAGTACTTTGCGCCTTGCAGGGGTATAGCCTGTAGTGTAACACGTTATTGTGCACCCTGCAAGAGTACACTTTGCAATATAGAATACTACTACTTGCCCTATGTATACTATTTATAAGGGTATATAGTAATATCCACACAGGTAATCTTTTCTTTCTTCTTTAAGTATTCCATACCTATAGCCTAATAGTAATAATATGGTTGTAGTTACGAAGGTCCAAATTAATAGGTTTTGTAGTAACAGTATTATTACCGTATTAATTGCAAAAGGTTCAAATTAGCAAATTTCCGTAGTAATAGTATTATTGTTTTATTAATTATAAAAGGTTTAAATTGAAAATTTCGGCAAGGATTAATAAAGTTTGGCCGAATTGATGTTTTAAGTTCGGCTAAAATTAACTAGGTTTAGGTAAGGTAATGTTTATAATTTGAGCCTGGTTAATATAGTAAAATAAGAGCGATATAGTTGGTAATAACGTCGTTTTATAGTTAATAGGGGTAATTACACTAGTATTTTAAAGGTTGATCATGTTAAAGGTATTACGTAAGGGTAATTACGTAATTACGTATTAAGATGATATAAAAATATATATCATTATCGGCTTAAATACAACTTTTCTCCTTTTCCGTTTAAAGGCGCGTAATTTCAGCCGATATCAGTCTTTAATCCAATTTAACCTTTATTTTCCATAATTAAAGAAACCGCTTAAATAGGTAGGTCTTTGGCTAACACCTATATACTAGCTTATTCCATAAATAAATACCGCGTAAAAATAAGATTGTAAGGCGTCATTTGACGCGAAAGCGTCAGCGCGTCGCCGCCGCCATAGCCGCCGTAGTCGCCGCCTTCAACACTACCACCACTAGCAGCAACAGCCCGCCATTGTCGGGTACAATCTCTTTTATTGCCGCCACGCTGCCCGCCTCTGTCATCCCGCTCGCCGCCACGCTACTAAATCCCGCCGCCGTTACGCCCCCCTTTCCCCCCCTCTCCCTTCCCCTTTCGCAGCTTTTAAGGGGAGGAGTAAGGGGCCCCTAAGGTTATAAGCCTTACCCTCTTCCCACGGATAAAAACCCCATTACCCGTAGGGGCCCCTTTACGCCGTAAACGTAGTTTGGCATAATTACGTTAAGGTACATATATTCCAATCCCTTCGTTTTTAAGTTTTTAACCCCCTTTTTTATAAATATGGAGTACGAAGCGGATCTTTTTCGCCGCCTCGAGTTCCGTATCACTAGTATACGCTGTAAGCTCTTTCTAACGCATTAAGCATTAAAACGACATACCCAGGTCCATAACCCTGGGCTGCTAATAAATACTCCCTACGTATTGTATATCGCATTCGCGGTCGCGGGTAAGTTTATTAACGATTGTTACAAAAACAGGGGCCGTTCGGATCGCTACTACCGTTACGATCGAACTGGTAATTCGTACATACCCGATCCGGTGATTTTAAGGCTGTAGGCCGAAGCCGTATTACGCGCCCACCGGTTCTTGAATAAGTTTTAACAGAATTTCAAAAAGATCATTTTACTAAAATATATCATTCGAAAAGATATAAAGTAACAAATCGTTGTAAATAATTAAAATAAGCTAATACTAATTAGTAATAAACGTTAACCGATGGATTAAGGAAATGGCAACCGCCATCATCGCCTCAAAACGAGACTTACGTATATTTTACGTAAGTAAATTCAACGACGTTATCTTATATCGCCGTAAAAATGTAATTCCTCCCTTATACCATTATCTTAAGGCATAACTAATAAGTTGTAAAGCCATATCTTCCCTAACGTTAATAACGTCATTAATAGTAATAACGGTAACGTTAATAGAAAGGGGAAGGACGACGGAAAGGACGATAAAGATGCAACGAAGTCGCCCTTTTTCTTTATTAATGGATAAATACCATCGGGCTATGCCAGCGAACCTGGATATAATATAATAAGTTATACAATAATTTTATAGCTTTTCATAAAATCATTGTTTAAAGTAATAAGGGTAATATAAATTGTAAAACGAAAAAGGTAGTATACCAGAATTAACGCAATATTTTAAAATTAAATAAAAAGTAAAATAAAATCGGAAAAAGTTACGAATAATTGTGTTTAATAAAGGTATAATCCGCGATCAGTATAAATAAGTCGTTTAAATAAAGGTAAAACGTAAATCTATGTAAATAGTATAAAACAGGCCGATTTAAATTGGCGAAAAAATAATTAGGTAGCCTATTAAGGTCGTAAAACCTTTTGAATAACCTTAAAAAATAGTATACTAATCGATATAAGTATTTTTAGGGCTTCGTTCGGTGTAATTTTAGTTTTTGTATTTTTTAGGTTAGATTTTCCGTTGATTACCCTTATTTCCTCGATTTTACGACGTTTATATCATTCGCTTAAAGTTATAATATCGATTATTAAACGATTTTCATTTATAATACCTAATTTAACTAAATATTTATAAAGCGAAAGGGGGTTAGTATATATGATAAAAGGGATAAGGTGTAAACTAAAGTTAAAAATAATTATCTGGACTATTATTACTATAGTAATACCCAAATTAAAGCTTTTAACTATATTATTAATTTCGAAACCCAAAAGGTCACGCGTAACCCTTCTATACTTAGTAAAACTTTAATAAATAATGTTTTCTCGGAACTTGAAGCCGTTTAGCGCTGGTATTTCGTTACCGAGGATGAAAACGAAGCCGATTTATAAACTATAATCATGATTATTAGCGAAAACGCCGTTAATGAAAAGATATCTTTGCCGTATTTATATCAAACAATACGAATTTTAAATCGCGTTTCGGATTTTATATTTACTACGAAAAGGTTTTATTAAACGTCTTATACATATCATCCGTCGGGTCGGTTTCGCACTATGCAGCAACTGAAAAGTCCAATATTACCTTTAATTATATTATAAAAGAAACCTCAGCGTTGCGTACACGTTAATATTTATATTAGTCGGTTCGTTTTACACTATTTAAAGTAATAAGGGTAACCTTATTTAACTTCCACTTTTACGTAAAGTTTCAAATACCGTTTCGAAAGGTAATTATAAAGTTATTAAAATCGATTACATTATCATTTATTAGGTACGTTTCTTGTTTAGCTTTTAAACCGGACTTTAACAGTTTTTTTTTTTTAAATACGGAAAACAAAAAGTTATTTAACGTTAAAGTGTCGTCCGTTTATATACCCGTTAATATAAAGCCCTTCAAACGAACCGTTAATACTAAGAGATACGGGTTAAGGATAAAATTGGTTATTTTAAACCGTTCCGTATAATGTCTTTAATAAGTGTCGTACTAATAAATACTAATTGCAGCCTAGCCCTAAAGTGGTTTTAAAATATATAAAATCGTCCCAGGTAGGTAATATTACCTAAGGTTTTTAGGTATATTGGCGTAAATCCCTTGTTAAAACCGCTTTTCAAATTAGGTATATACCTATATTATGTCTTGAAGCTTAACATATAAGTTATAAGGTATTTTAAAAAATTCCTCGAATACAATTTTTAGGCTATAAATTACTCGTTATATCGTAGGTGATTAGGTTATAATGTCCTTTTTACCTTCATTGTTATATTCTTTAACGATTAAACGAGTCTTTTTGTGAAACTTTTAAGCTTTATCCTTAATTTAATAAACGAAACGGGTTGAAAACATTTTTTTAAACGCCGTAAATGGAAAGATTAAAACGTTTAAAACGAAATACGCTTTAATTGATAAAGGCTGAGATTTCCATTCAGGTAAATTATATAAATAAGGTATTTAAAGTGTAATAATACTTTTGTAAGGAAGCTTTAAGCTAAGTTCGTGATTTGCCCTTTCCTTTTACGTAATAAAGGAGTTCGTAAAAAAGATTTTAAGGCGTTTTTTGGTTTTCGAACCGAAGGAGCGTTCTCGGCGTCGAAGTTTTAGCGGGTTTAGTATAAATAGGCCGATTTTATTTAACTTGGTTAAATTGGATTCGCATTTTATGGGTAAGGCTAAAGTTAAATCCGGTTTAAATTCGTCCTTTTAAATAATGATTTATGGACGCTTTTGTTTATCTTATGATTTCGGATCGTTTCTTTTTACCTTTTTCTTATATTTTCGTAACATTATCTAACGAAACAAACTTGTTTCTTTGAATAATTTAACGAGCATATCATAACCTTTCAATCCATTAATCCTCCGAAAGCCAATTGATTTATCCTTCTTTTTCCAAACTAAGACCTTAAATTACAATGGTAAATTCAATACGTTAATCTTACGTAAAATTTTCCTTCTAGTCGACGCTCTCAATATATTATTCTTTACTAGTACTAAGCGCAATACCGCCATATCCTTATCCATAACATTAGTTCTTTACACTATAGATAGTAATAAGGCAGAATTCGTATAGATCCTTAGGTAGGCACCAAATATAAAAAGCGTAGGGATAAGCCTGCTTAGGCCAAAAGTATTATTAACGATGCTAACGGTTATCTAAAAAATAAATTCTTTAAAACTAACACCCTTCAATTCCTTTACCAATACTGTATACGCTCTCTTCAATAGTTTTCAATAACGTTTGCACTTTTCAATACTTTATCGAGTTTCAACGAAAATTTACTTATATTTGTTACGGATCATCCAAGCTGTTATACGTTATTCGGTAAAATGAAAAAACGTATCGACGTCGTACGTAATCTAATTTAAAACCTCGAAATAAAAATTTAACTAGAAATTAACTAAAACGTCCTAATAATTTATATGAAAAGCGTTCCATATGAAATTAACGGCTTAAAATAATATCATCGCATTGAATATGTAAAAGACCAGTTAACTATCTAAATACTTAATATCAATAATGACGTTTTAAAGGCGGAATTTAAACCGTTACAAGGCTTGTAAATAAAGCTGGTATTTATAATAAAACTTTTCAATTGCCTCAAATACGTCCTTCCCTACATTCGTATAGCCTGCAACATAAAGCAAACGTAAAAGGATTTTTACAGTTAAGTATCCGAATCGTCGGTATAAAGCTTGTAGTTTTAACTTAATTAAATGAGTAACATTAATTATACCTACTTCCGGAAAAAAAACCATAAATAGTCGAATTTAAGTCTAAGCGATACGGATACGCTATTTAAGGCGCGGATAAACTAATTAATCGTATTTCGGACCTTGATTAAGAACCTATATATTAGCTAATAAAAGCAAAAATAACGTTTCAAAAGTTATTACGTAAAACTTATTCGGTTCGAAACGCATATTTATAACGACCGTTCTAAGCGATGTCGTTTTACCTTTACTAAATAAAACCTTTCAATATTTTCCTATCTAGTTTAAGCGAAACTTCGGAAATTTCACCGTAAATACGTCGAATTATCGCTTCCCGGCCGTCGAAATTTCGTTTACTCTAATATCAGATATAACACCTGAAAACCTGGTTTCGTATTTGTTTAAAGGGGTAAATTATAAGTTTATATAAACATTAAATATTTCATTTACATAATTCAAACCTATAATATTTAAAAAATAATGTATCTTATAAACCATTAAAGATACGTTAGGCATTTTTATCGTCGTAGGTTAACAAGTAGATATTGTTTTATTTAAAGTCATTTTTTCCGGATATATCTTTATATAATTATTCGTTGAATCTATTATCTATGCCTTTATATTCGCTTACATATACTATAAAATTAACTTTTATCCGATCTTTAAAATTATACTCGGCTTAAAATTATTATTTAATCCGAATTTATTCGTAAATGGGGTAATTTGTAAACCAACAACCGACTTTACCGTATACTATACACCGCCTTTCTAAACCCACAGGGTTTTGTATATCTTTTGAAAAATATTACTATAGTTTAGGTACTTTTTTCATTTCCGAACGATTGTTCTAATCTTTTATTGCAAGTATTTTCTCCTTAATACCTATACATTTAACGTTCGTTTTATCTTGGGTAAACCTTAAATCTCTGGTCCAAAACGTAGTAAATTATCACGGTGAGGTTTACTTTAGTGATTTAAGCCTCTCCTTTAATTATATGAGTTATAAATACTAATTCGAAGCTTGCCTGTCAGCGCATAAAGGTTTAGAACCATATTTTAAGGTTTATATAAAAGGCCTCCAAATTCTTTTCCAGTTATAAAAGCATAAGGTTGAAATTCGGGTCTCTACGGTGAGCCTTTACTATTACTTAAATAAACAGCTTATAGCCTTTGTATTTCGATTTAAAGGCTACCTAAAACTTTCGGAACTTTTTTAATAAGGCGGTAAATATTTTTATAGGCTTTTATCGGCGTTTTCCCATTATCATTTTACGGATTTCCATATTATACCGATCCAGTCTTTATCTTAAAGTTTATAGTTAATTTCCGTATCGAAGTAGGATTTTAAACGATTAGAACACTTCGTAAATGTTTTAACCTATATAAGATAATATATATACGATTTTTTAGCTTATCCGGAAAATATACCTTGTAAAATGATAGAAAATTGAAATAATTTAATATTGAATTTTTTACACGTATTAAGTATAATGCGTATCTTATTATTCAATAAGTTGTATAGATTACCGTTATAAATATCATTTATATCCTATAACCTAATAAAGTTGGTTAACTTTATAAGGTCGCTTTTGTTTGTAGGAAAGCGATTTGGTAAGAGGTCGTGGTAAATGTTGTAATTTACAGGTATCGGTCCGTAAGATACGAATTAACGTTTTACGTCGTTCGTTAATTCTAGGGTTAGGTTATTCTCCGTATTTTAGCCGATCATTCTATAGTAGATCGGGTTATTTCCAGTATTTTGGCCGTTCCTGCCGTAGCCGATCGGGTTGCTTTTAATATTCGGAAAGTGGTTTGGTACTTTTTGTTATTTTAAAGTATATACCGGCTTCGGGATGTATTATACTTGTGTAGTCGATAAGAATTATAGTCGTTCTTGTTTTTCGAGAGTTTTATTCCTAACTTGTGGTATTGGTATAAAATCAAGTCGTTTTACACCTCATTCTTATCATTTCAATAATAATTTCTTTTACTCCGTAAGGTAATATTCTTTTACACATTCCGTTAAGCATAAGTCTTTATCCTCCTAGTTTAATATGTTAACGAGTTGTATTATTTAGAATAAGGTCTTAGTAGGTCGATTACTTTACCTTTTCGGGTATTAATGCCTTTAATTTGTAATTTGATTCGTAAGGTTTGAGTAATAACAGGATTTATTGTTTGCGATGTGTTTAATTTCTAAATTTTTCTTTTATAAAGGTTATACAGAAAGTTAAGTCTTTAGGCTTTTCCTTTTTAGTAACGTAATATAACGGCTAAAATGTATGTACTTGCCGTATATGAGTCTAAATACTTAACTGGCAAATCGATAATGTTATCACAAAAGCCTAGGTCGATTTCATTCATTATAGCTTTCCTAATCCCCATATTTTCGAGCAAAAGATCGAAATTGACGTTGGCTTCCTTTAACGATATTAGTTTTAGGGCCATAATTATAGGCTTTCTAGGGTGGTTTCTATATATACCTAGTATACTAAAACGGTCCAAGTAAAAAATTTTAGGTCGTGATAAAATTTCGGGTACATTCGCATTCCAACGTTTAAATTTATACGTTTCTCAAATAAAAAGTATGAAGTAAATAAAGTAATTAAAGTGGTTAGAATAATACTTACTAGTATTTACGAGTGTAAATAAATTTTAACCGATAAATAAAACGTAACTACGAACTATTTGGACGTTTTAAGTTAGTTTTGTTAACGTTTAGTAACTCTATGTTAACTAAACAGCCAGGAAAATTTAAACGTTATAAAAACTAAATAAAAAACACGTAAGGAGAATTCAGAAAGGCAAATAGGGCAAAAAGAAGTGTAAAACAAATAGGGTAAATAAGGGGTATAATTATAGGGAGGTATGTTGTATAATCTGGTATTTAATAGTTAATCCAAATTAGTATATAGTAGCCGAATTTAGTAACGTAATCGGTTTGATTATTTAATATGTAGTCTATATTATTAAGAAGGTAGGTTTAAATATTTATATATGATCAATTTTAGTAAGGTGATCGGTATAAATTATCGAAAATCGGATAGGTCCTAACGAAGGGTTCTAAAACTTGGTAGTTTTTGGTTACATGGCCTGATACGCGATAAAACTATTTCCAAGAAGTTCTCGGGTACATCGAAACGCCAAATAAAGGTTAATAATAGCGTAACGGAGCTTTGAATAAATAAAGCGCCAAATAAAGTTTAATTATATCGTATTAAAGTTATCATTTTTAAAGTTACCTAGTTTTTACAGTATTCATATAAGTTGGCGCATAATTCTCATGAAAACGAATTGTTAGTACACAAACAATTAGGACCTCTATAACATCCTGTTACAGGTATTTTGACGTATATTTATCTCTTTTTTCCTAGGTTATCTATAGTCGGCCTGATCGGTTACTAATTAATATAATTAAGGTCTTAATCCTATAATATTTTTATAAATATAAGGTTTCAAAAAAGTAATTAAATTAATTGATAAATGTATTATAATAAGAGATAATCTAAAAAGAAATATCCAGAGGTGTTTGCTACAGGTAAGAACTTATAAACCTTCGACCTAAAACGTATCACTTTGGAATACTCCTTCTAAACCGATCCACGTATTGCCGTTCGGTTTAGTATAGTTAATTCAGACCGATCCATGCATGGAGCACTTTGTGCCTTGCAAGAGTACAGCCTATAGTATGACACGTTATCGTGCACCCTGCAGGAGTACACCTTGCAATACAGTGCACTGATACTTACCCTATATATACTATCTATGAGGGTATATGGTAATATCTACAGTTGTTGATATTATCATAGGAGTAAATGAGGACGTTATTGAGGTAAAATAAAACATAACATATTCGAAAACTGGTGTAAAACGTTTTTAATATATTGTTGAACCGTATTTAATGCTTTTTAAAAATTCAAGATAATTATCAGTTATTCAAAAATATAGAAAAGAATATAGAACGAAATTATTTACCTATTATTTTTACAAATATAAAACTTGTGTCAAGTGGTTTAATCGTCGAGTTCGGTTAATTATTTGGTTTGTAAAATATTAGCGAGCGTTTTTTCATTAAGGGTAGAGACTACTGATAGTCTTTTGTAATAGCATTAAGTTGGTAATAGTAAATAAAAAGTCTTTAGTTGCTTTTGGGTTCTTCAATAAAAAATACGGGATGATCTACCAAGAGATTCTTCCTTTGAATATAACCTTAATTAACAGTTCCGTTAACATATTTTGTCCAACCAGATTTTCGTTTTTGAAATATTCTATATAATAGCTTTCAAAGGAGTTTGATAAGATGACCTTAGCTATTGTTTGAAAACGAATTCGATTATTTGTTTTAAATCGGTAAAGGTGTATTTTTTTTTTTTTGAAATTTCATTCAGTAAAATCATTCATTTTTTTAAGATATTCGAGCATCTGTTGTTAGCAACAACTATGTTTTAAAGTTAGTGTTCTGTTAGTCTTTTCAGGAGATATAGTTATAAGTTATATAATAATAGTTTGGTTCTTACACGTTTGTCGGAATATAGCATGGATCATTATAACGCTAATACTTTTGGATTACTTTTGTTTTATTATAAACTTTTGGTTTCATACGTGGTAACTATCCATTTGTTTTTTTGAGTATCATTTGTTAATAAATGACGAAAGTCACATGTTTTTATTTATTTATTTGTTTGTAAAATAACGTTATATTCCAAGTAGTGTTAGTAGGCCTCTATCGTTGCAACGTAGTAGATTCGAATCACTGTGGTCGAAGTAACTTGTGCTGCATTGATGTTGGTTGTAAAGTTGATGTGGTAAGTTCCAAGTTTAGCAGACCACTAGTAGGTCTGCATACTAATTTGTATGGCCAAACGATTTTGCTTATGCCTCATTTGGAAGTGGGTACTTACTGTACTGCACTTGCATTTCAGTGTATTCAAATCCCACAAATTACAGTCAGTTTGCAGCACATATAATCAACTTTACTGTAAGGAAAGTTGACTTAACTGTACAATATTTGACTGCTATTTCAATACTGGCGGCTTTTTTTTTTGTACATGCAAGCTAGCGTAGTCTGCTATTAATTATTGGCAACCTTTGAAATTCATCCTTAATTCATAAGCCAATAACAAGCTAAACCCTTATCAATTCCGATTAATCTATACTGAAATAGGCTTCAATTACGGTCTCTTGTAGCCTTTTTTCTCCACTCCTCCAAGGCCTCCTTTCCTTAACTCCTTTGTATAGGTTTTTCACCATAGATCTACATACATTACATATTCCACTACTTGCGTACCTTTTACCAGTAGTTTAAATTACTTTTATTACCACTTCTACCATTGATATTACTACCTTAGCAGTTTTAAACTTTGCTAGGATACCCCTATTCTTTTACGTTACGTGCAGAACAGTTCACTTAGCCCTCGATTCGTATGGTTAGCGTATTACTATTCATAAACCTTTCCAGAGCGCTATTAGGTATAAAATTAGCTATAGAATTGGCGGGGTTATGTTTACCGCTAATTTACCAGAACTTATTGATTTTCTGGGCTTTGTATACTTCCTTTGAAGCTATTGAATTTATTATTAAACGTTTTTCATTAGTCGTACCTAGCTTCAATAGGCAATTATAAAGGCTTCGTGAGTTATTATATAATACTATAGGTATAGAAAGTAATTTTATCCATTTGGTGATAATACTTAAGATGCTGTTAGTTACTATACCGATGTTAAAGCTTGTTATTATTCCGTAAAGTTCTAAAGTTCATACGCTTCATATTATACATTTGTATTTGATGTGTATCTAGTTTATAAGTTTCTGGCGATTGTAAATTTTCTTTTTGACCTTCCTTTATTAACGAGTATTATGAGGAAGTTAATTTACGATATGAAATTGGTATTATTAATAATTAACCCGTTCGTAAAGATTATTAACTTCGCCTTCATCAGATCAACCGAGATTATGTAGATTTTACTTTCCAAGTAATCCAGTTACTGTTAAATCCTTTTATTTCAGTTGTTTAAGTCCTCTTCCTATGAACCTTGTATTCATATCGTAATAGAAATGTCGTACGATGCTTTCGGTTGGTATAACGTGGAGATATCAGCCCTACAGACCCTTTAATTTAGTTTTTTCTGTAATTTTACCTCTTTTTCCTTGTCGATAATCGTTAGGTTTGTAGCTTACGATTTTGAACATAATTTGATATAAATGCCGTTTTTAGTCTTAATATCATAAATACGAATTAACGATATATTGAAGTTAATTGATATACTTTCAGCTAATATTTAAATTGGTTTATATTTTTAAAGGACTGATTTTTTGATTTCATGTTATTCCGCTGTAATAAACCTAGTATCTCCGAGTAAACGGGTATCGTTAGTTTATATACCTATGATGCTAAAGTTTTTGCCTTTCGTAATTGATAGATACGAGTTAAAAGTTAAAGTTTTTATACCTAACTTATTTTTAAAATACCTTTGGTACGTTAAAAACGAATAAACGTTTATTTCGGCTAATCTGTATCAAAATTTAATTTAACGTATTACTGTACCAGCTGGAAACTTGTCCTTTAGTTTTTCCCCCAGTATCAATAGTATAATCCATTAATGATTGATGGCAAACTATATGTACGCTAAAGTTATATCCCGGCTATTAAATTTAAACTGACATTTTACTTTAATAATCAAATTGGTAACAATAACGATAATTAAACGTTGGTTTCGTTTCTGGATTATAGGTAGTTAAGTAAGGATTTAGTCGTCATCTTTATTATCATATCCTTAAGCAATTAATTGTAATTATTCGTACAGCCGGTTCGTAGTTTTACTTTTAACCTCGT
Source organism: Anisogramma anomala (assembly GCA_038502455.1). NCBI lineage: Eukaryota > Fungi > Ascomycota > Sordariomycetes > Diaporthales > Gnomoniaceae > Anisogramma > Anisogramma anomala. Next base: position 20,140,760 of record JASMMZ010000004.1, on the reverse strand, counting down.
AAACTATATTCAATTTCAAAATAATGAAGTTTTGATCCTTTAATTTCGTTAATAGTACAAATTATATACCTCCTCATAAAAGAAGGCCATTAATCTTCACCTAGTCACTTTACTTAAAGGGTTCATCTGGTGTATTAATGATACCCTCAGTACGTAACTTAAGGGTAATTTCTCTTTTAGATTTCTCTTTTTAAGATACCCACGTCTTTCTTTATACCTTACCAGTCGTGTAGTTCGTATAGCCGTCCTTCTTTTTAGAATTTATCTTTATTTTAAGTGTTTGTTTACGCCGTCGACGTTTTATTAGATCATCAGCTATCAGTTCGGAAGGGTTTTATTAGCCAATTCCCTCGGCTAGGAGATTATTGATTTTAGGATTTTCGTTGGATTTAATATGTCTTTTATACGATTCAACCTGTGTGGTTCATAAAGTAATAAGACTGTTAGTAGGTTTAACCACTATATTTGGGTTATTAATACTCAAAATTTTGTATAGCTTATCCTATTTTCCTGGATTTCGCCACGTAAGGACTGCATTTTAAAGGTGGAGGAATAGTATGTTCGTTATTAATGATTCGTTTATAGTATTAAATATTTTGTTAACTTAGTGGCGTACCGATTCGTTTTTTGGTTCCATCAGGATTTCATTATATACTTTAATACGTTATGATGTATTTGACGATAATAGTAATTTAGTCGTTATATGTAGATAGGCCCTAAATATCAGTAAGATCGATATAATACCGTTAGCGTCAATAATATAGTTAAGGCACTTGAATTTAAAGTCGTGTTTCTTAACTTATAAGACCTTTTATTTTTAGTGTAAAGAAATTGTATGACTTTTGTAAAAAAAGTGTGTACCTTAGTAAGCTTTAAAGGGAACCTATTTATATTAAATCCTTATCAACTTAATATTAGTTTAAAACTTCATCTTAATGAAGTTGGTACCGGTATCATAAACTAATACGTTTGTCAGTCTAAAGTACGTGTTAATTTATAGAATATGTAATACCTTTCATATTTCTTTCATAATAATGGTTTTGATGAACTTGACGCCGTGAAACGCCGTAGTGAAGTCCATAACGTGAAGTATTAGTTTACCTTTTAGGTAAAACACGTTTATAAAGGCTCTGAAGTAAAAGTTTTTGTTTTCTTTTAACGTAAACTTAAATTTTAGGGGAGTTTGAGAGTGTATTTGATAATGGTGGTAAAGTTTTTTAATTACCTTTAATGACGGAAAGTCTATATCTTCGTAATTAGCTGCTTTTAAGACCTTATAAAGCCTATTAGTTACCGGGTGGTTCAACCTACAGTTTAGTTGACAAAGTTTCACATTTATCAGGTTTAATACTACTGCTTTTAGCTCTTAAAGATAAAATCAGACGTACCCCTATTTAAAAATTAGTAGAAACTTTTTTCAGCCCTTTACTCGAACCAATTTATTAGTTTTAATATTAAAGTTAATACCGAGGGTTTTTATATCTTCAAGGTAAAGGAGGAAGGGGGTAGGGGATTTCAAAATGTGGAAAATAATAGAGCTAATAATAGTTTTAACCATCGTTGATCCTAGTAAAAATCACTTTTTTCCAAGGCTAAAGCTAACCTTGGCTTTATTAGTATCCGTATAGTTAAGTTTCTTAACGATATTAGTATCCCTTAGTCACGTAACGTATTACGAATAGCCTTCTATTTAGTAGCGAATTGCTCCCATATTCGACATAATACCTTAAAAGACTTGTTTAGCATAACAATTTTGAATAGTAAAGAGGTATGTAAGGTTAAGATCTTTATTATTATGTTAGCAGTAAACGTTTTTACCTATAAGACGGTATAGGAAGGTGTGGTCGACGAGTTATTACATTACTTTTAGACCTATACCAGTATATTTATGCTAACCGATAGCCTTGGGTTTGTTTTCCTCCTCTTTAGCTTTATTACCTTTAAACTTTATAAGTTGGGACACGTAATTCCGATTAGATGTAAATGAAAAGTGTATGTTATATATTACCTGCTTTCAATTGCGTTCATCAGTAGTATGGCGTGTCAACCAGCAACCTTATTTATATTAAATGTAACATCTTTTGGTATTTCAATTAACCTTGTTTGGATAACTTCAAGACCTTAAAGAAGTGGAATATCCTCCTCCGTAGGTAAGTTGATTACTTCCCTAGGTTTGGGTCTTTTGTTAACCATGCTGTCCGGGCCTTCCGTATTTACAGTCGATATAATACGGGTGTAAGGGGTCTTCTTCGTCGTTACTGAATTCCGGAGCATCAGTGTATATATTACTCGAGCTGGAAACTCGAGTTGTCACAGTTGCTAACGAGAAATATAAATATCGAAAAAAAACCTTTCATAATGGTATCAATGTATTGAAGAGCGTATTCAAACTCTTTGTAGCATGTAACAGATTATTGAACTTGCTAGCCTAAGGTTCCTTTATTAGCTTCCACGTTTCCTATCGCTTATTAGCAAAGAATTAGTCTGTCAAGCATTGAATTAAAAAGATCCGTCTTGCTTTTCGTCTATTTTTCGTAATTTAATATATAAAACCACTCATTAATATTCTAGTTTGTATGGTATTGAGTAAAATGAACATTGTGCTTGAAGTAACACTTAAAACCATCGTAGATTTCGCGAAATAAAGGGTAATTCATCGGGTATCGAAGGTAGTAATCCTTGGCTTATCCGGTAAAGACATTGGGAAATAACCAGTAGAAATCTGGTAATTTAACTTTTATTTGGCGGCAGATATTAATTAATAGATGTAATTTGATATAAAGGGACCGAAACCGAAGTTGTTACTCAAGGTGGTTGGATTTTGTCCATAAACCTCGATGAATAAGGAGAGAAGAAACCTTTGCTAGGAAGCTGCTATAGATTTGAGAAGATGGTGCAACCCGGTCACGTGAAGTGTGGGAGCTTATTCCCATCCAGCTTCTAAGCTGTTCCAGAGCATCTCAAGAACGTGAACAACTATCAGGGTTGGATCTCTGGTAATACTAGCTAGGCATTAACCTGTAACACTTGACGTCAAAAAGGTTATACGGCTTACCGTTATACTTTTTCTTTCCTTTCCAAATCTTGATGAACGTGGTAATTACCGCGTAATTCATATTTATTATAGGGATGTGTCGAGGGGGAAGAGAGATGCACTAGTCGTAGGGATCTTTTAAATCCCTCGACTAATACTAGAGTTAATGTTGGTGGGTAAGATAATTACTTTTAGCCAAGTTTGAAAGGAAAAAGTATATAGTCGTATTTATAGTAAATTTACGTATAAAGTTAATCTTTCTTCAATTTGGATGTTACAACTAGATGTTCTAAGGAGTTTAAGGAAAGGGGGCTTAGTTGTTTTTACCATGGGAGACTTAATAATAGTTATTTTAGTGTTAAAGGGTACTTCGAGATTCCTATTTAATTTACTCGTAGATTTAAATGTTTACGGCTCGTAGATTGATTAATTACTTATGACTAGTGGTATTAAACCGTTAATCTTAAACAAAAGGGTTTTCAAAACTCATTTAGGATTGGGTAGGTCCTTTTAAACACGTATAAGAGCGTTAGGGGGATATTATCATTAGTAATATCTTTGCCCTTAGCTTTAAAAATCTAGGTGAGGTATTCGTATAGTACTTTAGCCAAATTACCTTCCTTCCTTTTATGCATAAAAGAGTTAAGGCCTTGATTAGTAAGTTTAATCTTTAGCATAATCTTAACGTATTGATTTGACATTTTCTATATATTTAGATTCCATTTACTAAAGTATTCTTCCAAGTTATTATACGCCTATAAGCCTCGAACGGTTTTAATAAGTTCTAAGTCAAGAATGTAAAAGCCAATGATATTGATTAGGTATTCGACCAAAGAGTCTTATTTAATTTTAACTAACCAGAGGTTTTTTTCGTAGTATTTTTCAAAGATGATACCAAGGGGCGTAATCGCTTTTTTCCTGGCAAGGTTAATAACAACTTTTATTCCACTACGTTTTAAAGCCATCTTAATGAGGATTAAGGAGCATAGAGGGAAAAAAAATGTTATAAAATAGTAGGTTATAGGTTTGCCGTCAAAATTAGTATAGTTAAACATTGTGAAACTTAGTTGTTTTTACGATTTGAAATAGTAGTACCCGCAATAATTGTAGCCACAAAAGTACCAATTTATCCGTTTTCCAACTTAATGGCTTGGTGATCTTTAAAACTTTTAGGCGGTGAATTTTAATGACTTCAAAAAAGTATTAATAAAGTTTTTTTGTTTTTTTCAGTATCAATACCGTCACTTACTTATAGACTGCCATGAATAACTGAAACAGCCTATAGATTTTCCCTACTTTCTACCACAAACAACTGACACAACTTATAGGGGCCTTTCGCAAAAACCTTTCCTCTATCTTTAGCTGCCATTTAACGTAGATCGTAACCGGAAAGTAGCTTATTCTTTTACTTAGACTTTCTGTGCTTAATCTAATAAGCACTGATCAGTGTTTTTAGACCTTTATCATTGCAATGTAGTCGATTCGAATCACTGTGGTCGAAGTAACTGGTACTGCATTGATGTTAGTTGTAAAGTTGATGTGGTAAGTTCCAAGTTTGGCAGACCGCTAGCTGGTCCGCACACTAATTTGTATGGTCAAACGCTTTAGCCTGTACCCCACTTTGAAGTGAACACCTACTACATTGCACTTGCAGTGCAGTGTATTCAAATTCCACAAACTACAGTCAGTTTTCAGTACGTATAATCAACTTTACTGTAAGTAAAGTTGACTTGACTGTACTGCATTTGACTGTTATTCCAACAAGTAGGGAATAATATATGATTAAATGCAATTTTAATACCCATCGAGGTCGATATTTATTTAATTTAGTAACGGGATTATCCTCGATTAAGCAATGGTAGTATGCAAAGTAACTTGATTAAAATATTGGGGTAAAATCAAGATGCGTAGTAATTTCAATTGTTTAACGAGTTTTGGTTAAAAAAGTTATAACAGTTGTTTTCATTCAATATAAAGTCGATGAAATGAATGGAATTGCAAAGAAATTTCAGTGTAAATAGAAAGTTATTTATAAATTATTGGTTAGTCATTGAGTTGAATTGAAGTTTTTAAATTTTTGTACGCGATTATGTATAGGAGTTATACTTTTCCCTCGTAAAGATCGTTAAGGTTGAAGGTAATTGTTAAATAAACGCCTATGTTAATATTTGTATTAAATTTATTCAAACGTTAAGCGAGGTTTCTAAGGTAGATTCAGATAAGACAACTATTTATACTGTATCGTGGGTATAATCCGTATTTTTATTAAGTTGGAGGTTGTCTTAATTAACATATATAGTGAATTGTTTGGTATACGGTAATAGAGTGTTTACACATTTTATTACAAAAACAATTATCGTATACTAGCGCGAGGTTAAAGCTCTTTTCGTCGTCATTTTTATCACCATTACCGCCGTTATTTTCGTTATAAGCGACCTCGCTGTTACTATTATCATGGTCATAACCACTGCTACCACATCTTCTATAGACGTCATTATAATAAATATAAAGGTTATGAAGTTAGTTGTCGATAACTCAAACCCATATAATTCTTTTTTCATATTTTCAGGTATTTTTAAGGAAATTATTGTGTTAGTAATGGTGTCATTGATAAATATTTGGGGGATAATAAGCTTAATAATGTATTTTTATGATGTATCATTGGCTTTAATTCATAAAGTTTTTTTAGTGTTAAAAATGCCAAAGTGTTTTTGAACACCTTGTTTAAAATATATAAGTTTAAAAATAAGACTTCACGTCTTATTCAGGTTGTAGTAATAGACGCGAAATATTGTTACAAAAGTGTTAAATTCGTTAAAAGCCTTATCGCTACCGTAAACCTAATAGTTTATTATAGAAATTTGAACTGTTTCTTTGATTCTTTTTTTTTAAAAAAATACCGTAGAAATGTTTTTCCTACATATGAATAATATTTTTGTTTTAATATATTTTACGTGTCATTGTAGCATTTCACGCAGAAAACTGCGATTTAATATTGAAGAACTTTATTGATTAATTTATAAGTTTACGTTTGGCTTGTTCTAACTCTTCACAAAGTCTCCCAGTTTTGTTTGATTGATCATTAGATATATATTTAGAGTTGGAGAGGTTAAAATAATTGTTATTATCGGGCGATCCAACGTGGATTTTTATAAGGATCGGCGTGAGAGCCGGGTCGTCGTTATTCATAAAATCAGCATTTTATGTAGACCACGTATTTATGGCTTTAATTGAGACGGAAAGTTATTTGTTAATATCCGCTGATATTATGATAATTGATCTTGTTTGAATAGTATTATATGCAGTGCAGTAGGTTAACTTTACTTACAGTAAGGTTGACCATTTTGAACTGCAAGTTGAGTGTATTGTTTTGTGCAGACTTAATGCATTAGATGTAAGTTAAGTGCAGTACGCTGCACTTCACTCTAGGGTACAAGCCAAGAAATTAGCCATACAAATTACAGTGCAGACTGGCTAGCGGTCTGCCAAACCTAGAATAATACATCCACCACTTAACCAATGCAATACTACTGTTACTTTGAAGATTAATTGAATCGACAACGTTGTGGTAATTTAAGACCTACAAATACAAATTAGTGCTTATTAGATTAAGCATATATTAGTTAAGTAAAATAAGACGCTACTTTCCGGTTACACTTTACGGCTACAGTGGTTATAATTGAGGAACTATTTTTACGAAAGTCCTCTATTAGTACTGCATCAGTCCCTAACAGCAGGAAAATAGAGAAAACTTTTGGGTTATATTAGTCACTAACGGCAATTCGGATGTAAGCGACGGTATTGCTATTGAAAAACACTAAGAAATCTTTATTAACTTTGTTTAAAAACGTTAAGATTGACTGTGGGAAGTCTTAAAGTTCGGCAAGTTGACAAACGGCTAAGTTAATACTATTACAGGTGCTACTACTGTAGGAAAAATGATTATATCTTACGGCCAAAACAATAAACAACTTTCAACCTTCGCTTTATATTAATAACAAACAACCTTCGATTTTACCCTTTATATCAAGTCTTTGCCCTACTTTAATCCTTTTACTTTTCAAGTAATTTTAATCAGTAAGTTCGGTGTTTTAAGCGAAAACATCGAGTCACGCTAAGAAAGCCACGTTACGCGACCTCATGCCAAAACACTAAGTCCATAAGCCTAAAGATTACCAAGTGTCTCGTCTTATGCGTCCATTAAGTCCTATATAAGCCAAAACATTAAGATGTTTACCGTTAGAGTTTACTTTAAAGATATTACCTACCCTACCAGAAAAGAAGCAATAAAGCGTTCGGAACTAGTTTTACTAAGTTTTACGAAGACAACTTTTAAGCGTTAGATGTTGATAAAATATTAACGGAAAAACACTTTACCAACTTCGTCGGATGCTTTATCGTCAAGAATAACAATAACTACGACCCTAACTGTATTTTCAATAAATGTCGCGACTTCTTGGAAGATTTAATAATGGATATGTAGAAAGTAGTTTAAAAAGGGGTTAAGTTAAGATTAAGGTTTGAACTGAAGGAACAAGGGATTTTCGTTTAAATATAAGGTGCTATGACGTTAACCTAAGCTCTTTTTGATTTGGTTTAGCTTAAATAATGCCTTTATAACTTATGGCCTAAAAGAAAAGCTATTAAGGAACCTTACTAGCTTTATACGCGATTCAAGTAACATTTAACTTATCTTTAGTTAAGTTAAACCTTTTTATATGTTAGGGATAAGAAACTTGTTAACTTGCTTGACAGCTTCGTACCCCTACGTAACAGCGCTAAGTACGCCCTTAGTGGCGGAAAGACATGTAAAGCAGCGGCTGCTAATATGGCCAGAGTTATTGACGTTGGAGCTTTACAATAGTTAATTAGGTAGGATCAACAAGCCTCTTAAAACCTCCAAGTACCAATCGCCCCTTAATAATTTAACTGCCAAGTCCTTTAAGAAACTTCCCTCTTCCAATTTACCTATACGCGAAAGCCCATTATAGGTTTTACTATAGGATTTTACCCCTCGGGCTAGGCGACTAGCAATTACCTTGGATACCATGCCCCGGAAGCTTTAAGGCTTAAATTGCGAGGAAACAACATTTAAGGCTAGGATGACTATCGCTACCTGTCTTTAGGGTCTGTTGAAATGGTTAAAATTAATTACAAAGTCCTTACAGAATTCGTTAAGATCTGAGATAATATAAAGAAGAATAATGAAAAGCCCTACAATATCCACGACACCAGTATAATGTCTTTTCTAAATATTTGTAAGTAAATATAGGTTCCTACCTTTAGTTTTTACTCGTTATTTCCCGAAATCCTTACAGGTTACACTAAAGACTACTACCTAACATTTTTAACATAAACAATTACGTTTCCTAAAGTCTACGATAATATAAAGAGGCACTTCAAATACGATATCCACCTCACGTAATACCATACAAATTAAGTCACTACGAGGTAGATAACAATAATAGCTAAGAAGAAAGAGGAAGAAATACCAATAGATATACTTAACAAGATAATTAACAAGTTAATTCTATGTTAGAAAGTAATGTAAAAAGTTTATATTAGCAAAGACATACTTCGCAAGTAGATATAAGTAATAGTCATGAGTATTAGCGAATTCGAATACGCCTTACAACGCCTAAATACTATTTGTAGAGGCTTCTTTAGCCAGTTGCGTTTTTTGCTTGCTACCTTGATAGCGCATATACTAAACTCTTTTAATATATATATATTTAAGCCGGTAATTTCCTTTACATAAATAAAGAAGAACTTACGGTAGTCAATTACGTCGACTGTAAATATAGGCGTTTATAATGCTCAAGGTCCGGCCTATTGACTTCGGCTTTAAACTAAATATATTAATAACGTTGGCGCTAACAAGCCTAAACGTTAGACGGACCTGTTAACCGCTTACATTTCCATCGTAATAATGGTAAGAAATTTTGGATCTGTAGTAAGTTTGGCTGCTAGTTAACTCAGTACCCTTCCGTCGAATGTAATAGCAGGAAAGCAGTATATTACGCGTAATACCCTATTGCTTTTAAATAGTATTATTTAAATGAAATCTCAAACTCCGAAGGTAGTGAGCCAATTAACGTCGTCAACGCCTTTGAATAGATTAAATAGTAAAAAGATACTACTCCTACTGAGGCTTAATAACTAGCCGATCACGTTTTCCTATACCGTTCAAGTGGTAAAGACCCTTACTTTACCTTAATCAAACCCCTAATCCTGTACATATTTTTAACTTTCGCGATCGTTATACAGATTATACGTTTTAAGGTATTATACTAGATACAAAGATAATAAGGTACTTAATAGGAGGATATTCGTAGTATATAACGTTGCGAAGGGAGAACATCATAGTTATTGAGATTAATTGTTACGATACTAACAAGACCAAAGTTAGCGTTAAACCATGCGAATAAATATCGTTATTAAGGATAGCTCTAGTTTAAATTATTGTAAAATCAATTACGTTTTACATCTTTAAATCCCTTACCCTTTTTCTTTTCTTATTTAAAAGATATAAAACCCTTTGTCATTAACGTCGATGTTAACGTAGATAAATTGGTTTATAATGGCTAAAGGTTTTTACTTACTTTTAAGTGGTGGTTCCTATGGTTTTATCTATAAATTCCGGAAGTAATAATATTAAACTTAACGGAGCTGGAGATACGGAAATTATACCGTCATTTTAATTATCTAGTCGTTAATAAGCTGTATAAAGTTTTACAGTCCGTAGGGTATAACGATATGGAATTCTTTACATTAAAAGCTATTAAAAGACTTTATCACCACTATTAAACGTATATTCAAGCCTCTCAGAGATTCAAGTTCACGTTAAAAGACGATAAGGATTTTAATTACAAGCTTTCCGTCTATATATTTTATTTAAATAATAAGTTTATTCTTTACATCCTTAATTCCGCAACATTTTTTTATCGAATTAAGTTTTTGAAATTTACTTCGGTCAAGGATACGTGGGAAACATTAAGGATATCATGTATTAATACGTACCTAGACTTACCTAACATCGTCGTCTACGATACTGGTACAAACTTCATCGCGGTAAAGTTTTAAGAAAATGCTAAAATAATGGGTATTTAGTGTAAATGAGTACTTATAGAAGCTTACTGGAGTATTAGAAAGGTTAAAAAGGTATACAACCTATTTCGCCGAACGTATAATATCCTTACGTTAGAAATTAGAAGCTTTACGGGTTCGAAGGCACGCCTATAGATAGTAGCAAAAGGCCTGAACGATATTGTGAGCTTTAATGGCTTAGTGTTAACGCTTCTGGTTTTTAGAGCATACCTACGCCTAACGAGTAAATCTCCACCCTTAGCAGGTATTTAAAAATGTGTTACAGCCTACAATAAAACTTTAAGGGAACTATAAAGAGAGTCCGCACGTTATTAGGTCAATAACACCCTTAACACCAGGAAAGTCCCTTTAACAATCGACATAATTGTTTTGCCGTTACAAAGTAAAGTTTTTGTATGGCGGGAGCCAGGTAAATAAGAGGGCACATATAAGATATTAAGTATCGCGAACTCTGAAGTAGTTGTAAAAACTGCTAACAGCTTCATACCTTTTCTAATTACTTAGGTTAAGCCTTATATTAAGGCTATAAAAGATAAAAACCCTTAAATTCTTCAAGCTAAGCGACCGAGCTAATACGAACCTTTTTTATCTGTTATCGATAAGTAGAGGAAACGTTATCGGCGCGAGCGACTTCCGAAAAAAGACATTAAAGAGGATGAATACATACCGGGTCATATTTACAATACTATTTAGGTAAGTAGGAAAAAAAAAGATAACGAAAACTTGGCATTAAAGCTTTAAATTTAAGGGATTATTAAAACCTTTAGCGAACCCTTTAAATAAAGTAATAAGGTTGAAATTAACGGTTTATTCACTCGAAGGATTGTATAATTCGTGCCGAAAACCGATTTTATCTTTTAAAACTTAAACAGTACGATTTTTAAATTAAGTATTGTTTACGAGGTTTAAGGTAAAACCAAGGGGCGGCCGTATAAAAATTCACGTTTGATCGTTTAAAGATATAGTAATGAAGGCAAATATAATCGTTAACTATTTAAACAAAATGGTTGACATTTAATGATCGCTTTAACAACAAGTTTCTTGGTTAAAACTCAAGACAAGTTTACGTTTAATAACTGTAATATAATATAAGTTTATACGTAATTAGCAACGGATTTATAGCGGATTATATTATTAGAATTGATATATGAACTCCGTGCTATTTATCTTTTAGATAATGTAATACGTTGTATTAAACCACTATAGGGATTAGCTAAAGCAAACTTTTATTGGTTTTTAATTTACTAATTACATTTTAAATTATGGCTAGTAATAAAGTCTTTAATATACGATCCGTACTTATTAGTAACGCAAGAGGGGGACTTTCGCATAGTGGATATATAAATTGACGATACTCTTTTTGTCGGAACTATTGGTTCTATAGTACTAGAATCATAGGCGATCAAGGACTTTAAGTTTTGTAATTGTAAGCCGGTAACAACGTTGATAGAAGATACCTAACTTGATTTTAATAGATTGTTAATCTGTATACTTAGTGTTAATACCGACTTTAGCTTTCGTTAAATGAGTTGGGACGATATTTTGGCTATAATTAACAAAATTAACGAAACTAAGACTTAACAGTATTTGGAATAACATGTTTAAGGTAGCTGTATTATTACTTAATATTAACTAAAGGCTTTTTACAACTTATCTATCGAGGTATAAGCACAAGCATTGATAAATAAGGATTTTAATCGGCTAAATAAAAGGTTTAAATGGTAAATAAAGAATTTAAATCGAGAAATTAATATGGTTTTAATCGACCTTTCGAAGGCTAAGTTAATAATCTTTACAGACGGGTTTTTTGTAAATAATATCGACTTATCTTTATAAATCGGCTTTTTAATTACCCTTGTTAATAAAGATAAACGGGAAATTCAATTTAGTATTATCCGCAACCTCATTTACTAAACCTTTGTCAAGTATAAGAGGATCACACGAAATGTATGAACTTCGGAGGCTTACGGTATAATAACGGGCTTTAATATAGGTATAGTAATATGTGAAACCCTTAACATTATTACCAGACAGCTAAAGATTCCTCTTATCATGGTGCTAATTTGTACCGACTTAAAAAGCCTTTTCGAATGCCTTTCGAAATTCGAAACTATTAGTAAAAAATGTTTGATAATCGATGTAATAACACTTCATAAAACCTACGAAGGAAAAGAGATTAAGGAATTCCTATGGATTAATGGCAAAGACAATTCCGCAAATGCCATAACGAAGGTAACATCGAATAAAGCCTTAAAAAGGTTTATAGATAATAATAAACTAACTATACGAATCTATGATTACGTTAATAAACCGCCCGAAAAGCCTAAATCACGTGATGGCGGATAAGAATATGTTGGTAAACTGAAAGATTGCTAGGGAAATGGAGGAATTGATGATGATGGCGATTTGTTTGATTGGCACGGCTAAAGTAAAGGTTTGTAAAAGCCTGTAGCGAAAAAAAACTTTTTGTGGGAGTTGATAAACTCGGACCTCGGAACGACGGAGTAATTAAGGTCAAATAGGGTTGATTTACATGTAATCGGGTGCAATTTAACGTAGAAGTCAATTAGAATTGACAGGGGTCTGGCTAGTTGACAAGAAAGTAATTTAGTGGTAACCGGGAAGAGATTAGTCAGCTACACTAGCTTACGCGTACAAACTAAAAAGCCGCTAGTATTGCAATAGTATTACGTGCAGTGCAGTAAGTCAACTTTACTTATAGTAAAGTTGATTATACTAAACTGCAAGTTAAGTGTATTGCTTTGTGCAGACTTACCGCATTGAGTGTAAGTCGAGTACAGTACGCTGCACTTCACTCTAGGGCACGAGCTAAGCAATTGACCATACAAATTACAGTGCAGACCGGCTAGCGGTCTACCAAACTTAGAATAATACATCCACCACTTGACCAATGCAATACTACTGTTACTTCGAAGACTAATCAAATCGACAACGTTGTAATGATCTAAGGCCTACCAACAGATCTCGTAAATATACTGATTACGATTTTGGATAATCGAATTATATTTATCAATATTGTTAGTATATTTACCTTATATGATTTTATACGTATTACCTATTTACGAATAATATAATTTCGCTAAATAAAATTCATTTCTAAGATTTAAGTAAATTGCTTTTATTAGGTAATTAATTCGCTTTGTTATGCGGTTGAGACTATTAAAGAATGTTTTTACAGCTGGTTTTAAATACATGTATTAAAGAGCCGTTTTAAAGCCGATGAGTTTACATTTGTATTATTGTTTGAGGAAAATATTTTTCCAGGTTATAACTCTTTCGAAGTTGTTACGATATCACCGGGAAAAAATCGAGGATTATATATAAAAGAATTAAGTTAAGGCTATTTTTTATTTATTTACTATCACTGGGTAGTGCCGACTACAAGAGTTGCACTAGCTGCCACGAAATAGTCCTGTAGACATCGGAGGGAGGGATTGTAACGTAGGCTCTATTGTGACCCATATGGGCCCACAGGACTTTATGCCATCCTTTCAATCAAAACCTTAAGGTGCCCCGTAATCTAGAGACCCGTAGGCGTGTGGATTGCAACACTTGTTTGGCAACGCGGCGTTGCCGTCTTAATTACTATTCAACGTTTACTTACACTGGGGATATAACTATACAGGCTTTTGAGAATAGGGCTTTGTAAAGCTTTAATAGCAAAATAATAGCATGTGTAGTAGGTGAAAGTAAAACGCATGAAAACGCGTAGAAGCGCGTGTATACGCATGTATATATAAACATATATATATATGGATTGTTATCTATTATTCTTAAAACACGTTGTAGGAGAACCCTAATATGAAGGTAACCTATAGGTCGAATCTTAAAATAAATTAAAGGGGGCTTTTGATTTAAATAGCCGCTAGCTTCAAACCCCTTTTCATATAAAAATAAAGTTTTTTTTACATTAGTTAGTACTCTTACACCTTGTATCCAACGCCCTGGACCTTTGTAGTTCGGATCCCTGTAATTAAAGTTTCTGTACCGACGTATACAATGGCTCCCTTCTGTAAGAACCGCCCCTTGCGGGTTGCGCACTGTCGCGCGCGTCTCCAGGCCGGCTCCAAGTGGCATATCACGTCGAAAAGGGCCCTTTATGCCTATGCCGACCGTACCTCCTCCCCCCTCCTCTTTTTCCCCTTCCCCCCCCTCCCCGCAACCCCTATCCGCCTCGTGTAACCACGCAGGGTGCAGCTTTACATGGGTTGCGTAAGGTCCCTCCTGGCAGGAGCTAGTGACAGGGTCTGTGTTGGGGGGGGGAGGGTCGGGCGTCCGATGCGCCCGCTGCGCTTGTAAGGGTCCTGTCGTCCTAGGAAAAGGAAAGGGGGCTGGATGCTAATCAGTGATAGTGACCAAGCGCAAAGGCGGGTGCATCCCCGTCGACGTCAGCGCCGCGGGGCCTCTGGCCAACTACCGCGCCGCGGTCGCCGCAGAGGGGCCCTCCGGGCGCCCGATAGTAAAAACTGTTGTTTAAGGAGGTCGGATATTATTTATAATCCTTGATAAAAAAGGATGTAGACAAGAGGTCCTTGCGAAGGAGCGGTTATAAGTACAAGTAATGTGTAGGCAGTGGGCCACATATCTTGTAAGCATAGACGAATACGGTGTATGTTTGCAAGCAGGGACAAAGCCGGTAGCACGTATGAACCGAGCAATGGAGCCAACATGCCAAAGCTAGCTAGCTCCCTAGCAGGAACTAGGCAGGCACCAGCCTGTGACATTGGTAATCGATTTTTGACTTGAAGATTTTAAGACTTTTAGCGGTCAATCTTAACGCTTGTTTTCAAAACTGGTTTAATGAAGATTTCTTGATGGTTTGGCGATACTATCGCCACTTCCAAGTACCTATAAACAGCAGACGCATTCGGAAGCTCCCCCTTTTACTACCTACAAACAGCAAACGCAGTGGCGGAGGCACTTCGTCAGAATCCTTTCTCTACTTCAACGTTGACGTAAAGCGTAACCGGAAAATAACTTCTTTTTTCACCTAGCTTATCTATACTTAACTTAATAAGCACTGATTAATGTTCGTGGGCCTTTATCGTTACCACGCAATCGATTCGAGTCGTGGTCGAAGTAACTGGTGTATTGCATTAAAGGTGGTGATGTGTTTATTCTAAGTTTGGCAGACCACTAGCTGGTCTGCACACTAGTTTGTATGGCCAACTGCTTGGCCCGTGGCCCACATTGAATTGGGCAATCCACTGCACTTGACTTGCTGTCAATACAGTCAACTTGCAGTCAGTACAATCAACTCACAGTCAGTACAGTTGACTTGTCTATATTGCAATCGACTGCTATTCCAACAGTTAAACCCGATATACAATGAACCTCAAACCGCAAGAACACGTCATAAATAGCATAAGGTTATCAACATGAGTCAAGGCTGGCAGTAAATTGAGTGCAATTTAAAGAGGGTGCAGTAGGCTTATATTGTAGAATTGTTAACACCAAGTCATTTTTCCTGAGCCCGTCCCATAACAAGGGTAAAGTAGTGACTGACTGTACACAACAACTCTGAGATATATTCTTAAGTTTACCCGAGGTAGTTAGTGTGAGCTTTACTTCGTTTGACGAAGAAGTCAAAGCTCCCTGAAATGCCCTTACTGCACTAAGTAGGCTTCTCAGACTACGTTGCTATAGTATGGTCGAAGTACGCAGATTGAGTCTGCCATTGAAAGTAACAACCTCGCTTGTCGAGCCTTGAATGTTAGCGAAAATAGCAATGTTCGGTATTGATCGTGTACCAATACCTCTTGCACTCATTACTTCGGTGGCATGGGTGATCTTGCTACGAACACAGTACCGCGCAAAACCGGGGGGAGGGGGTCGGTATTCTTCTATTTTGAATCTCATCATGTTCGAAAGCACGACTCAAGTTTGCAAATGACTTGCTGTTTGATGGGACATTTATGCCTGCGCAGCACTGCACGACTGGATGCGATGGAACGTCGGTAAGCGAACGAGGTTGACAATATATGTAGTATATGTATAATCACGCATGTACACATTGCCCCTCATCTTACAGTTGCCTAATTACGCCCAAGTTGTCCACGGTTCACACAATACCGACTTTGAGATCATCATTCAACCCATACAAGATGTTTTCAAATTCGACATGCCAAATGGTCAAGTCATTGGCTCTGGTCGTATATCTTTCCTCGATTTGCACTTGTACTAGCGCCATTGCCATCGGACCGCCTGCCTCGACTCCAGCAGGTTCACTTGCTCATAGTTTTCCATCCCGCATGGTAGCCCGGCATTCTGAAGCCAAGGCTGTGTGGATCAGGAATTCCGGGAATGAAAACCTAGGGGAAAATGAGCTATCGGACAGATCTCAAAAGGCCCCACGGAGTCAAATTTTCGATCGCAGTGTAGACGTTCCTCCAGGTTCCAAGATGCGTCTCCGCCGTCTCCGCCGCGCAGCTCATCCATCAACATTGTCTCAGCGAGCGTCTTCGGGACCACCTCCGGGACCACCTGACTGGAATACACTTTACAATTCGGGAGTCTACGTCAACAAGAAGTTGGGTGAACCTGAAACAGCGAAGGACCTTGCTAGCCCTTTCACGGATTTCGAACAGCTAGCAGCCGAGGGATGGCAAGGCACTACAGACATAAAGCACGAAGACACTAAGGACCCAGAAAAAGAAGTCGACTTCTACATGCAAGATGTCTATAAGGAATTGCGAATCAACGTCAAGGTGGGGCTCAGCTGTCTTCCAGTGCCACTGTGCCTGTTCCTCAATCTTTCAACAACTGATGACTGGATATACTAGAATAACCACTATGCTGTAATGGAACATGTCAACAACTGGGACGACCTCAATCATGTGGACCATGACCCTGTAAATATCCATGAGAACTGCTGTGTAAAGAAATGTTCCTTATTGGTACTGACTCTTCACAGACACATGCCCACTATGCCAGCCGCATGAATTTCAAAGACGGAATGATAATTGGAACTGGGCTTATAAGCCCACAACAAGCTACTATGACTCAGGCAAAACCACCTAAAACACCCCCTCTTAATCGATGGTCAGATGTGGTTTTCTTGCAGGTAAAGTTCTTTTCTACTAGGCCTAATTCCCAAGACACTACAAAACAGTGCTGATTCGAAGATCAAGTGGTCACATCTAGGTCGAGGCCATGCAGGTGGACAAAACATAAAGTATTTCATAATGTATGACATTTATGGTTTAAGTAAAGGTTTGAGCACACAACTTGCGATCGACAAAGCTATTAAAAACAGCTCAATGAAAAAAGCGCCCGTGGGGTTTGCAAACAAGCTTACCTTAAATATGAATAACGAAGATGCAATTGCTCTTCTAGGGACATCATACGGTATAGCTTGTGCTGGTTTCTTGATCGGACATAAGAAGCAACTGGGGAAGAAGAAAATTACTTCCATCAGCATTTGGACTACTGTCCATGTGAAGGATGATCATGACAACCCCCAGAGTTATGCTGCTCCAAGCAAGCCAGATGATGCAGAAAGGATGTTCCACTTAATGTTCCATGTTAAATAGATGCTAGTCAGAAACCATATCCGGAGGTCGAAGGCGGGAATTTGGATTCTGTATGAAAAGAATATTTTGGTAAACATGTGTTATTTTAATCGATTGATTGTCAAGAAGTCTTATGCAGATCCATATGTATCAAAAATTTGTCATTTTGAGCTACCTACACTATGAAGTAGTATGGTGTCAACTTGTAGCAACAACAATGAAAACTAAAAAGGTGTATTTTAATCACAAATTATTGGTAGGCCTTTAGTTGTTGCAACGACAGTCGAATCACTGTGGTTGAAGTAACTGGTAGTATTGCGTTAATAAAAGTTGTAAATCAGTTCTAAATTGGGCAGGTCACTAACCGACCTACACTATATATAATCTGCATCGACCACAACTTGGCCCATACCCTAAATTAAAATAGCACACTTTAATTAACGTGCAAATAATCACAATTGACAATTCTTTTAACACTAACAACTTTTCATTTTATACTATATTAATACATATTATTGGTAGGCCTTTATTGTTGCAACGTAATCGATTCGAATCGTGGTCGAAGTAACTGGTATATTGCATTGAAAGTTGTGATGTGTTTCTTTTAAGTTTGGCAGACCACTAGCCGGTCTATATACCAATTTGTATGGGTAACTGCTTGGCTCATGCCCCACATTGAATTGGGCACTCCGTTGCAATCGACTGCTATTCCAACACATATTATAATACAACTATCTGGTAACAATAATAACTCCATCTATTTCAATGGGTATTACCTTATTAATCCCTGTCTGTTTTACACTAAAGCAAGCTTTTAATTAGAAGTATTCAACCTGTAATTACAAGTATTCATTGTACCAAATCCCGCTAATAATTCATTGTTTTCAAACGTTGAATATTTATACGTAACTAATCCTTTATTATTTACCAGTAAATTTAACGTTTTGGTTATTTATTGATATTATTCGACCATTTTTCTAAGTTATCAATGTATTTTTTTCTTCGTTACATACTTGTTTTTTTGCATAATACTTTATTTGACTCATAAGTTTATTATTATTTATGAACTTTTTCAATATTCTGTTTAGGACGATTTTTGTTATAACGTTGTACGGGTTGTTTTTACCGTTAATTGGTTGCAATTTATTAATTTCGCGAGTTTTACATACATTATAAAGGTATGTTACATCTATCATAAAAAATTGTTCATTGGTCGTTCTGAACTTAGAAAAGAATTTATATAAATTGCGAAAATCAGTATAAATAACCATTTTAATCGAGGGTAATCCGAGATATTTAATAATAGCTTGAAAGATATTATTAGTAATTATACTTTCATAGAAGCCTACGATTATACTGTAAACTTTGAATGGTGATACTTTTAGTGTAACACTAGCACATTTTAAAAAAGATGAGGAAATTAAGTTATCAATGTTGGTAAATTACAAGTTTCATCCATTTTAATTATTAAGTTTTGCTGAGAGATTGGTTTCAAAGGTCAAGTTCATGTTATTAATAAAAGATTTTTTAAAAGAAATTATTAACTTCACTGTAGTAACCTCTATCAATATCATATCGATATATCTATTTAAATATTCAATTGATTGTTTAATAAACTTGTTTAACTTAACAGACTTTGGATTTTCTTGGTATTGGACATTAGTTATAATTAACAAAACGTAGGATTTCTCCAGTCGATACAACATCGCGATATAGGATTTTCCAACAATTTATTCAAGGTATAATTAGGCTTTAACGCCATCGGTTTAGTTAATTTCAATTAAGTTTACGCCTTAGTATTTTTGGCGAATGTTAAGGTATTTATTATAACTATTGTTAATATTATAGATATCGATTGACGATTCATGAAAGATTAGTTTTTCAACTTTAATTAGCTTTTTCATAAATATATATTTTGAACGTTTTAATTCCTTTATATAAGTTCATTTTTTCTGTTATAAATTTAGTTATCTCTATAAAAAGCTTCTTATTGATTTATATACAAATCATGAACAAATACCTACCGTTTTGTACAACTGGAAAATATCAATAGAAAGTAAACAATATTATATTCAATTTTCATTAGAAATGTATTTAATACCTAAATACTTACTGAATATTGGCTTTAGCTAATTCATAAAACGGTTTGACGTATCATACTACTACTTTTCAAAGGTCCTCATCACGAATTTCAATAAATAGTTGCAATAATATAATTCGTTATAGATTGAAGACTGATGAAGAGTATCTTTATGTACTATTGTGGCTATTAAGAGTGGACTTAAAATTTACGCTAGTAGTTGAATCAATTAAAATCACAATAATTGATCACCATCTAATTTCGTGGATCATGAAAAACTATATGAAAATTTGATCTTTACTTTGATAACCGTATTCTTAAATAATTAGTTGGAATTTTTCGCATGATATGTCCACTATTTTACCTGTAACCTTTTACATTATCTTCGACTTAAAGATTATTAAATCCTATCCATGAAATGTTTCCAAGGGTGTAGAATATATTGCATTGTAATCATGAACTTTGTCGATTTCAATTCGATTGTTTTTCGTCCAAAATTTCGTAATATATTCATAATACCATCAATACAGAGTCTAATTGCAAACTTTCGATTTAACTTCTTTTTATATAACTAAAATTGTATTATACATTAATTGAGATTCAAGATCCTTTTATCCTTGATCTATTCTCTTCTTGAACGGTTATTTATAATGCTGCGCTTCTATTGATTTATGAATAACCAAAGTAAACAAAACATATTTATTTGTTTTCATTATTTAAAAAAATTTATCATTTGGAGGGATTTCATGAAGCTTCACCTATATTTTAGGGAAAGTTATAATACTATTCACAGTTTCAACTATAACGTTTAAATTCGTAATACTCAAAGTTTCAAGGGGTTCATTATATATACCCGGTATTTTTAAAATTAAGATTTTACTTTATAGCGGTAAAGATAAGATATCCTTTGTTTACAAGCCGTTTTTGGTATTTAAATAGTCTCTGGCTTTGAGTTTTACGGATTTTTTTCGCAAATTTCTTAATACTTTTCTTAATGCAGCAAATATTTCAAAATATTCATCATAGTGGATATTTACTTTTTATAGGTGGGTAAGTATTAAAAACCAATAGTTTAGAAATCAAGCTATTATAATTGAAAATGTAATTCACGCTTTTCACTTTTGTTCAAAGTTTTTCCCTTAAACATAAAAATTATCGATTTTGAAAGTAAGGATCTAATTAGTTTTAGGTAGCAGTTTATGTAACTTTTGAATTTATCTAATATTTCAATTTAATTCAACGGGTACTATTTATATCAAATCACTATCGTTTTAACGTTAAATTGTAATTTCAGCATAGTAAAGTTAGTATTAGCATCGATGATTACTACATCTAAAAGTCTTACGCAGGTACTAATTTATAAAATACGTATTAACTTGCAAATTTATATCGTTTTAATAGTTTTATTAACTTTAATTTTTGAAACTACGTAGTCGGATTTACAATATAAACTACATGTTTATTAGAAAGTGAAAAAAAGGAGTAAACATTTCGAAGTTAATATTATGATATTCTTTCAAAATGAAACTAAACTTGTTCGACAATTGTTAATATGTTTGGTAGTAGTAATAGTATTTTCTTTTGTTTTTAACGAACGAATATCTACTTATCAACATCTAACAGCCTTCAACACTTGGTGTAATATGTTAATGTTTCATTAATTTAACCTTTGTTATAATTAACTCTAGTACGACTTAATCAGATTCATTACCTTTATTTCATGTTTTTGATGGTAAAACCATAAATGTTCCAATTTTGAAATGAGTAGGGACCTTTAGTTAGTAATTTTAACTAATTTGTTAAACTTAACATTATGGTAGCCATCAAATAGCCTTATATTTTGGGAGGTCAGAAGAAAGGTGGTGGCCAAGTTTAAAATATAAAAACAATAAATTATACAACTATTAACATAATTCTTTAGGTATATAATTATAATTGCTTTCTTGACCCAATTCAATTTTATTTTCATTAACGTTTCAACGATTGATCTCCGTAATCATATTATTGCTTTATTTTAGTTCAATAAATTATAAATGATTTCGTATAAATTATCTTGCTGACCAAACATTTTATATAATTGTTTTGATAACTTTTTCCGTTGAACGAGTATATAAAATGAATAAATTTATAGGTTTCAAGTTGTCTTGGAAGGAATTAATATCTTGACGAATAAAGCGATCCAAAAATACTAATCAAATAATTATTGCAATAATTCAAAACTAGTAATGATCCCTGAAAATGAAGTAATAAACTTAAGTATTATATTGTTTTCACCGTTTACATTTATTTCTTTAAGACTTGTAACACCTTAAGCTTAATTTTAATTCAAGATAGTGGGGTATTGAATTCAATATATTATATATTTTTGAAACGCTTAATAACATATAACGTTTTAATTGGTATCTATGTTTACGTAAAATCCATCACGTTTTAGTATTCTTTTGATAATAATACTTAATAGTCTGGTTTACATCTTAATATCTTTCTTATTAAAGTTTCCTATGAAGGGACCAAGCCATAGCTATCGCTTAAGGCGGTCGAATACTGTCTATAATCTTCGATTAAATAAGGACGGAAGAACCCCTGCCAAGAATCTTCTATAAAACTAAATAAAAGGGGTAGCCCAGTCACGTAACATTTGTAAAGGCATACTTGGAAACGGCTTTCAAGTCTCGTAAAAATATGGCAACCTCCAGGGCTAAAACCCTAGTATTCACTATCCCAAGCATTAATCTGTAATATTACCACTAGCTTAATCTCCTTCAAAACTTTTTAACGCCTTATAAAAACCGATTAAAAAATACCAAAGAAGCGTAAATGGTAGCAAAACGTATCTTTCTACCAATAACCGTTCTGAAAAGTACGTGATAACCACTTAAGAATGGCTTAAAACGTTGTTACAACACATGGAAAGTTTTTGACGTCGATTGTTTTAGCAAATAGTAAAAGACACCAGTATCTATCCACTACTGCCCTTCTTATAAATAGCCCCTGTAAGCCCCCAAAATATTAAAACTTTATTCCTTTAATAACCCCTTCTTACTTCACGCAATAGTACTATATCATCTGTTGCCTTACCTTACATAGTATACTATTCATTTGTCTAAAATTCTTCAACTTCAAAGGTTTCTTTTTTGTTATTAACCTTCCGGAAAAAATAAGCGTTAATATGCTGGCCAAAGTCGATAAAGTTATCCACAACATAAATTTAGCTACTTTAAAGTTACTTATTGTTTACTAACAAAAATAAAGGTTTCGTATATCCGCCCTATCGACATATATCTCAATAACACCTACAAGTCAACTTATTTCGAATAAGTATACAAAATAGCACATAATTTACTTAAGTTTTGTTAAAAGGCCAAAGATAAGTATAAGTTACGGTAACAGTTAGAAGCACATTAACGAACAGTTGGATATTAGTACTTAATACTGCCTTTATATCATTAACTATATCAGCTGAAGCTTTAATTACATATGAACCCCTTTGGTTTTTGACCATAATATAAATAAGACCATTTATGAGCTTGAGGAAACTATTGGAATAGTATTACATGAAATGTAGTAGGTCAACTTTATTTACAGTAAAGTTGACTATACTGGGCTGCAAGTTAAGTGTATTGCTTTATAGACTTACTACATTGGATGTAAGTCAAGTGCAGTACGCTGCACTTTACTCTAGGGTACGGACCAAGCAATTGGCCATACTAATTACAGTTCAGACCAGCTAGCGGTCTGCCAAACCTAGAACAATATATCCATTACTTGACTAATGCAATACTACTTTTACTTCGACTACAATTCGAATCGACAACGTTGCAACGTCTAAAGCTATACCAACACTAATGAGTGTTTGTTGGATTAAGCATAGGTAGCTAAGTAGAAAAAAAAAGCTACTTTCCGGTTACGCTTTACGGCTACAGCGGCTGGGGTAAAAGAAAGATTCTTTCGAAAGGCTTTCATTAATACTGTATTAGTCTCATAATGGCAGGAAAACACAGAAGAATTTTGGGTTGTGTCAGTTTCACAACGGAAATCTGGAAGTTAACGACAGTATTGTTATTGAAAACACCAAGAAATCTTCATCAGATCCTTTTTGAAGAAAGGCGTTGAGATTGATTGTCAGAAGTCTTAAAGTTCAGCAAGTTGGCAAACAGTTAAGTCAGTACTACTGCGGGTGCTACTACTGTAAGAAAAACGACTAGGTCCCATGGCCAAAACAACCTTCGCCTTTTACCACTAACAACAACCTTCGACCTTACCCTTTACACCAAACCTTTGCCCCTACTTCACTGTTTTCACTTTCCTTACGCTAATCCAATCGTTAAGACCACTCACCCAAGCGAAAAACCCAAGAATCGACAAATTGCGCCGAGAAAAGTCACGTTATACAACTCTACGCTAAATCGCCAAGTTACCACACAACTTTACGTCAAAACACTAAGTCTCTACCACTAAAATCACTAAGTCCCTCGCCCTACACGTTCTATACAAGCCTGAACCTCAAAATGGCACCTACCCCAGAGATTTAAAAGGGAATTGACGCCCTCGAAACTGCCTTTACCAAGTTTTACGACGAAAACCTTTAGGTGTTAAATATCGATAAAGAATTGACGGAAAAATACCTCACCAACTTTATCGGCTATTATATCATTAAGTATAGCAATATTAAAGACCTTAACTATGTCTTTAACAACTTCCGTAACCTTTTTGGTGACTAGACTGTTGACATATAGATTTTAGTTTTAAAAAGAATTAAGTTAAAGGTTAAAGTAGAACTTCAGTGGTAGGGCGTTTATGTGCCACCACAGGGTACTAAAAAGCTAACGTAAGAACTCTTCGACTTAGCTTAGCTTTAGGAACGTTCTTAAGAACTACACCTTAAAGAAAAGAGTACTAAGGAACTTTACCGCCTTCATAAGTGATCTAAGAGACCTCCCCTTTACCTTTAGCTAAGTTAAACCTCTTTACGCGCAGGAAATAAGAATGTTAACCTGATCGCTAGCCTAACACCTCTATGTAATAGCGCGTAGTACGCTTTTAACGGCAGTAGGGCACGTAAAGCCGTGGCCGCCTACGCGGCCAGAGGGATTGACGCCAACACTTTACATTAGTTAATTAAACAAAGTCTTCAGGCTTTACAAAATCCTTAAGTGCTCATTCCCCTTTAGTAATTTAATCGACGGGCTCTTTAAGACACTTCTCCATTTATATTTACCGATACACGAAAGCCCACCATAGATCCTATCACAGGACTTTTCCCCTTGGATCAGGCGACTGGTAATTACCTTTAACATTATGCCTCGGAGTCCTTAAAGTTTAAATTGCCAGGAATAACATTTAATATTAGGATAACTATCGCGACCTTCCTCTCAAACCTATCAAAATGAATAACATTAATTACAAGCGCTTTACAGACTTCGCCAAAATCTGAAACGACGCAGAGAAGTATAACGGGAAGTTTTAAAACCTTTTCAATTTTAAGATAATACTCTTTTTAAATATTTGTAAATGGAGGAAGGTTTTATCTTTATGTTTTCACTTACTATTTTCCGAAATCCTTATAAATTACGTTAGAGATTCCTAAATAATCTTCCTTACTGGAGCTGCTACGTTTCGCGAGATTTACAATGGTATAAAGGGTTATTTCGAATACGATGTCCACCTCGCGTAATATTATACAAACTGGGCTATAACTCGGTAGACTATAATAATATCGAAAAAGAAATAAAAGGAAAAAATAATTAACGTTTTAAATTATATGTTCGACAAGTTAATGTTATTTTAAAAAGCAATAGGAAAAGCCTACGTTAGCGAAGTTATACTTCGCGAGAAGATACGGGCAGTATTTACAGGCGTTAACGAGTTTTAATACGTCTTATAACGCACAGATGCTACTTATGAAGGCTTTTCAACCAGTTATGTTTCTCGTTTACCACTGTGATAACGCGTACACCAAAATCTCTTGGTATATACTTCCAAGCCGGCAACTTCTTTAACGTGGATGAAAAAGACCTTGCGGTAGTTAATTACTTCGACCGCAAGTACGGGCGCTTATAACGCCTAAGGTCTAGCCTACTGGTTACAAACTGGGGGTAATAGTCACATTGACGCTAATAAAGCTAAGATTTAGGTGGAACTATTAACCGTAAGCATTATTGTCGTGATAGTGGTAAGAGATATTAGATTTGTAGCAATTTTAGCTTCTGGTTAACTTAGCATCCCTCCGCCAAGTGTAATAGCAAAATGGTAGTATATTACGCTTAATACCTTACTACCTTCGAATAGGATTACTTGGATTAAATTGTAAACTTTTAGGGCGATAAGATAATTAACGACGTTAACGCCCCTAAGCATATTAATTGGTACGAAGATATTACTCCTGACGCGGCTAAATAACTATCCAAACATTCTTTTCTGTACCATTTAGATGGTAAAGACCTTTACCTTTGCACTAACTAAGCTCCTAACCCCTTATATACCTTCAACCTTCGTGATCGTTACACAGATTATACGTTTTAAGGTATAATGCCAAATATAAAGGCAATAAGATACTTAATAGAAGGCTATTCATAGTACGTGGCATTGCAGAGAGAAAGTACTATAGCTATTGAGATTAATCTTTACAATGTTGGTAAAGTCAAAGTTGACTTTGGATCAGGCGAATAGCTATCGTTATTAGAGATAAAGGTAGTTTAAACCATTATAGAAGCGATTACGTTCCATATTCATAAGTCCCTTAACTCTTTTCTACTTAATTTGAAAGATATGAAAACTCACATCGTTAACGTCAACGTTAATGTAAACGAACTGGTTAAAAATAGCTAGAGGTTTTTACTCGCCTCTAAGTAGAGGTACTTATATTTTTATTTTTAAGGCCCGGAAATAGTAGTCTTGAATTTCACGAAGTCGTAGATACGTTAATTATACCGACGCTTTAACTATTTAACAGTTGATAAGCTGTATAAAGTCCTAATATCCGTAAGGTATAAAGACGTGGAATACTAAGTCCTAAAAGTTATTTAAAGACGTTGTTACTATTGCCAAAAGTATACCTAAGACTTTCGGAGATTTAAATTTATACCAAAAGACGATAAGGACTTTAACTACAAGATTTTTATTAATATGTTTTACTTAGATAATAAGTTTATTTTTTTATATTATTAAATCCGTAACCTCTTCTTACGGAGCTAAGTTTGTAAAGTTTTTTTCGGAAAAAGATACGTGGAAAACGCTAAGGATACTGGGAATTGATACGTATCTAGGCCTACTTAACATTATCATTTACGATACCGGTACTAACTTTTCGGCGGTGGAGTTTCAGGAAAAATGTCAAGATAATATGTATTTAATGTAAATAGGTGTTTGTAAAAGTCTATTAAAGTATTGGGAAGGTTAAAATGGTATACGACTTATTTTGTCGAATGTATAATATTCTTACGTTAGAAATTAAAAGCTGTACGGATCCGGAGGCACATTTATAGATGATAGTAAATGGCTTAAACGATATTGTAGGCCTTAACGGCTTAGTATTAATGTTACAGGTCTTTGGAGCGTATTTACGTTTTACGAGTGAATCTCCGCCTTCGGCAAGTACTTAAAAACATGTTACAGCTTATAATAAAGCTTTAAAGGAGTTAGGAAAAGAATCGGCACGCCGCCAGATTAATAAGGCCCTCAATATCAGAAACATTATTTGAATAATCGATGTATTTTCTTTACCATTATAAAGTAAAGTCTTCGTGTAGTGGGAACAGGATAAATAGGAGGACCCGTATAAGATATTAAATATCGCTAACTCCTAAGTAGTTGTCGAAATTGCTAACGATCTTGTACCTTTTCAATACATTTAAGTTAAGCCTTACATTAAGATTATGAACGATTAAAATCCTAAATCTAAACGACCAGGTTAATACGAACCTCCTCCATATATTATCTATAAGCAGATAAAACGCCGCCGATGCGAACGACCTTCAAAGAAAAAAAAAATTAAAGAGGAGGAATATATACCGGATCGTATTTATAATACTACTTGGGTAAATAGGAAAAGAAAGGATAGTAAAGACTTGTTATTAAAGCTTCGAATGTAAGGAATTATTAAAACTTCTGGTAAACCTTTTAAGGAAAGCGATAAGGTCAAGATTAACGAACTGTTAATTCAAAGCGTTATATAATTCGTGCCGAAAATCGATTTTAATTTTCAAAACCTAAATATTACAATATGTAAGTCGTAGATTATCTACGAGGTTAAAGGCCAAACCATGGGGTGGCCGTACGAAAAATCACGTTTAATGGCTTAAAGATACGGTAATAAAGGCAAAGACAGTATACTTACGTAATCGCCAACAATTTAGAAAATCAGCTAACGTTTGGCAATTACTTTAATAATAAGTTTATTAACTAAAACTTAAGGAAAATTTACGTTTCATAGCCGCAATATAAAGTAAGTTTACACGTAATCAATAGCAGATTCACAGCGTATCGTATTACTAAAACTATTATAGGAACTCCATGTCACCTACCCTTTATGCACGGTAATACGCTATATTAAGCTATTGTACGAATAAGTCGAAGTAGACGTCTATTGGTTTCTAAACTATTAGTTGTACTTTAAATCCCAGCTGACTATAAAGTCTTCAACATACGACCGGTACCTATTGGTAACATAAAAAAAGGATTTCGGCGTGGTAGGTATATGAATTAACGATACCCTTTTTGTCAGAATGGTCAGCTTTAAAATATCAAAATAACAGGCGATTAAGGATTCCAAGTTC
Organism: Anisogramma anomala; assembly: GCA_038502455.1. NCBI lineage: Eukaryota > Fungi > Ascomycota > Sordariomycetes > Diaporthales > Gnomoniaceae > Anisogramma > Anisogramma anomala. Next base: position 20,112,233 of record JASMMZ010000004.1, on the reverse strand, counting down.
TGAAATTGTAAGCCAGGAAAGACGTTAACGGAGGGCAGATTACTTAATTTTAATAAATTTTTAATCCGTATGCTTGGTATTAATACCAACCTTAACTTTCGTTAAAAAGATTAAGGTGTTGTTTTAGCTATAATCAACAAGATTAATAAGGTTAGAGCTCAACGATAGTTGAAATAACGTGTTCGAGGCAGTTATATTATACCTTTATGCTAATTGGAATTCTTCTACGACCTATCTATCGCCGTATAAGCATAAGAATTAATGGATAAAGACTTTAATCGTTTAATAAAAGGTTCAAATGGCAAATTCGAAACTTAGACCGCAGGATTAATATGGTTTTGATAGATTGGTTAAAAGCTAAGTTAATAATCTTTACGAACGAGTCCATTACAAACAACACTGACTTATCTTCATAGATCGTCTTTTTAATAACCCTTATTATCGAGGATAGATGAGAAAACCAGTTGAGTATTATCGGTAGCCCAATTTACTAACCCTCCGACAAATGTAAAAGAATAATATGAAACTTACTAGTAGTGGAGGTTTACGTCATAATGACATGCTTTAATGTAGGCATAGAATTATAGGAAACCCTTAATATTATTATTAGGCAGCTGAAGATTCATCCTATCCCCGTGGTAATTTATACCAACTTGAGAAGCCATTTCGAATGCCTTTCGAAGCTCGAAACCACTAGTGAAAAACGCTTAATAATCGATGTAATAACACTCCGTAAAACTTACGAAGGGAGAGAGCTTAAAAAGTTCCGATAGATCGATGACAAAAACAATCCAGCAGATGCTATAATGAAAGCAGTGCCAAACAAGGCCCTGAAAAGATTTGAGGATAGTAATAGGCTAACCATACGTATCGAGGGCTACGTTGATAGGTCGCTCGGAAAGCCCAAATCACGTGATAGTGGACAAGGATGTGCTGGCAAACTGGAAGACTACCAGGGTATTGATGATGGTAATCTGTTTAAGTGGTATAGTTGAAGTAAAACAGTTAAAGTAGAGACTTACAAAGGCCTGTAGCGGAAGAACTTTTTGTAGGAGTTGATAAACTCGGACCTCAGAGCAACGGAGCAATTAAAGTCAAATGGGGTCAATTTTCATACAATTGAGTGCAATTCAGTATGGAAGTTAACTGGAATTAACAGCGGTCTGATCAGTTAACGAGGAAGTAATTTAATACTAACCGGAAAATATTGGTTAGCTACACTAGCGTGCGTGCACAAACTAAAAAGCCGCTAGTGTTGGAATAATATTACATACAATGCAGTAGGTCAATTTTATTTACAGTAAAGTTGACTATACTAGGCTTCAAGTTAAATGTATTGCTTTGTGGACTTACTGCATTGGGTGTAAGTCAAATGCAGTACGCTGCACTTCACTCTAGGGCACGGGCCAAGCAATTAGCCATACAAATTACAGTGCAGACCGGCTAGTGATCTGCCAAACCTAGAACAATACATCCACCACTTGACCAATACAATACTACTGTTACTTCAACCACGATTCGAATCGACAACGTTGCAATGTCTAATGCCCTACCAACAGAAACGTTTATTATATTCGATTTTTAAAAAAATGTAAGTGGCCCGATTTTTAAACCATTCTTTTAATGTTGACAAACAGTTAAATAACATATAGGCTTAGGTGGTTTCCATTAAAAAATTATAAGAGTACGTCAAGTTACTTAGCGTGAGGTTGACATACAAGGCAATGGTAGCTTCGTACCATTTACATCAGTTCGTTTGGGCGATTAATGCATTATATAACTTTTAAATAGGGAGCGTAGTAAACAAATCAACAGAGGATATTTTGGTAATGAACGTGAATGTTATATCTAACTAACGGGTGAAGAACCTTGCTAAAAGCTATTAATAAACTGTTTAAAGTCGTTAAAAGAATTAATGGTAAGTTAGGCAAACTTATCAAAATAGGCGAGAAACTTCTTATTTAAAAAGGCTTAAAAGCTGATTCGAATGATAACAGTGGCGTGTATAAAGGGATGGTTCAGTAGCTACAGTCGTAACATTATAAATTCGTACTTTGAATTTAGTGTTCGAGAAATAAAGGCTTTCAAATGATTCGGTAACTAGTAAAAAATTAAATGAAATTAAACTCGCTGGCGGGTTAAATGGAAAAGACCGACATTTTACTCGGTTAGCCTATAATAAAATTCGAAAACGTCGAGGATTACGGTATCTAAAATACTTAAAAACAACTTGCAAGTCAAGTACAAATAACCCGCTCATTTAACTAAAGCTTATCGCTTTAAAACATTTAAAATATTATGGCGGTATATTTAATGATTATTCCGGATTTATAAAAAAAATATGTAATATTTGAGCTCGGTCTCGCTATTATTACCAAAAAAATTAACAGGATGTAACTAAGAATAGTAAACCTATTAACTCGGGAATAGGTTGAAAACGGCTCGTAAAAATTGATTTACGTGAAATTGTTGATGTTTTACACCCGAAATATTAAATTCGACGACTTTCAAATCTATAACACTTGTAACACGATATTTATCGTTAAGCGTTTTGAAACTTAATCTGGTTTATATTTATTTAAAACATGCAAAGCGTATTCTTTAACCCGAAACTACCTCAAAAAAAAGTATTGGTTATTAACGGTTTTTTTCTATACGTTATTACGTTACCTCTGTTACAGATTATGCGAATTCTGTAACGTTGCAAATACGTTAGACAAATTCCTTGACGTTTATATGTTATTTTGTAACTCGAATAAATAAAAGTTCAACAGGTAGTATAAAATCGATATTATATTTATATGTCATAAAAAACGGGTTAATATCAATGGTAGTAATATGCCTCTTATTAAATACTAATTAATAAGTGAATAAGAAAAGACTCTTACCAAGTTAGTTGTAAAAAATAATAAAACTTAAATACGTTAAAACCTTTTAATTCACGCGTTTAGTAACGCTATTCATTTTGGGGTAAAATGCAGTACTTAGGCATTTCTCTACTACCGTTAAATCGAAAAGGCATTTCTAAAACCCACCTATCCAATTAAAATATAGATGACTAAAAATAACGCGAAAAATGCCATAAAATATCCAATAACAACTTAAAAACCACTCTGTGTAAACTTCGATGTTTATAATATCTTTTACTTTGGGAGTAACAACTTTAATAAAACCTTACACGAAACGATTAAACTAATACAACCCACTTGAACCGATCTTTAACAAGCTCATAAAACGATTATAAATAAAACAACAACCTAAAAATAGGATATAAAATGAAAAAAAGAATGAAAACAAAGACTATGAACCTGTACTAATATATATTATAGCTATTGGTATGCTTTATACGTTGCAACATTATCAATTCGATTGGTCAAAGTAATCGTAGTATTGCAGTAGTCAGAGGTGGATGTATTGTTCTAGGTTTGGCAGACCGCTAGCCGGTCTGCGCAGTAATTCGTAGGGCTAAATGCTTGGCCCGTACCCTAGAGTGAAGTGCAGCGTATTGCACTTGACTTACACTGAATGCGGTAAGTCCACACAAAGCAATACACTTAACTTGTAGTACATTTAACTTTACTATAAGTAAATTTGACCTACTGCACTACATGTAATACTATTCCAACACTGGCGGCTTTTTAGTTTGAACGCGCATGTCAGTGTGGCTGACCAATCTTTTCCGATTACTACTAAATTACCTCCTCGTCAACTAGCCAGATCCCTGTTAATTCCAGTTGACTCCTATACTACATTGCACCCAATTGCATGCAAATTGACCACATTTGACCTTAACTTCTCCGTTGCTCTGAGGTCCTAGTTTATCAACTCCTACAAAAAGTTCTTTGGCTACAGCTAGCCTTTTAAGTGTACCATTTAAACAGATTACTATTATTAATCCCCTGGAAATCTCCTAGTCTTCCAGCATATCCCTGTCCATTGTCACGTAATTTGGGATTTCCGGGTAGCCCATTTACGTAGCCCTTGATACGTATGGTTAGCTTGTTGTTGTTTACAAACTTTTCCAGTGCTTTATTTAACGTGGCCTTCATTATGGCATCTGTAAGATTATCTTTGCTATCGATCCATCGGAATTCCTTTATCTCCCTCCCTTCATAGGCTTTACAGAGTGCTATTACGTCGATTATCAGGCGCTTTTCGCTGGTAGTTCCGAGCTTTATCAGGTATTCGTAAAGGCTCCTTAAATCGGTATAGATTACCACCGGAATAGGAGGAATTCTTAGTTGTTTAGTGATGTGTTTAAAGCCTATTATTATACTGTAGACCTCCGAAGCCAGCACGCTTCGTGTAATCCTCTTATATTTGACATAAAACCAGTAGATTAGGTTACCGGTAATGCTAAACTGATTTTCTCGCCTATATTTGTTAATTAGGGTTATTAGAAATCCGATTTGTAAAGATAAGTCGGTGTTATTTGTAAAGAACCCGTTCGTAAAGATTATTAGCTTGGCCTTTAAAAGGTTGATTAGCACCATATTAATACCGCAATCTAAATTCTGTATCTGGCACTTTAACCTTTTGTTTAGTCGATTAAAGTCTTTATGTATTGGTATTTTTACCTATACTGCAATGGATAAGTCGTATAAGGCTTCCAGTTAACATAAGATAGTAATATAGTTACCCCATACACGCTATTTTAAGTACCGTTAAGCCTTAACCTTATTATTCTTGTCGATTATGGCAAAAATAACGCCCTAACCCTTTTGATAAAAGCATAGGCCGGTATTAATACCAAGCATACGGATTAACGATTTATTAAAGTTTAATTGGTTTTTTTTCGTTAACGTTGTTACTGGCTTACAATTCTAAAACTTGAAGTCCTCAATAACTTTCTATTCCTATATTACAAAGTTAACCGTTCCGATAAAAATGGTATCGTTAATTTGTATACTTATTATGCCGAAGTCCTTTTTTTACGTTATTAATAAATATGAGTCGTATATTAAAAACTTCATTGCTAACCGAGACTTAAAGTACGATTGGTAAATTAGGAATTAATAGAAGTTTGCCTTAGCCAGTCTATATAGTAGTTTGACTTACTTTATTATCATTCCTAGTGGGTAGATAATACGGAATTCCTATATCAGTTTCAATAACACAATATGTTGTAAGTCCATTACTAACTATATATAGTCTTACGTAATATTACGGTTATTAAGTGTAAACTTACCATTAATCTTGGTTAACAAATTTGTTGCCAAAGTAACTATTAAACACTAATTAATCTTTTAGATTATTGGCGACTACGTAAGGATTTATTCCTTATCTTTATCGCTGTATTCTTGAAATATTAGCCGTAACTTTTTATAGGGCCGTCCCGTAGTTTTGCCCTTAACTTTGTAAATAATCTTCGACTTAAAAATCGTAACTTTTAGGTTTTAAAGGTTAAAGTTAGCCCATGGTATAAATTATATTATACCTCGAGCTAACTAGGCATTAATCCCAACCTTGTCGTTTTCCTTAAAAGGTTTGCTGGAGATTTTAATTATCCCTTATGCGTTAAGTTTCACTACCAAGTTTTCGTTATCCTTCTCTTTCCTACTTACCCAAGTAGCATTTTAAATACGACCTGGTATATATTCCTCCTCTTTAACGTTCCTCTTCTTCGAAATTTGTTCGCGCCGGCGGTGTTTTATTAGCTTATTGATAATGGGTGGAGAAGGTTCGTATTAAATCGATTATTTAAATTAAGGGTCTTCATTGTTAGTAGCTGTAACATAAGGCTTAACCTAAGTAATCCAGAAAAATACAGGGTCGTTAGCAGTGTTAATAACCACTTTAAAGTTTGCGATACTTAATATTTTATACGGCCCCTCCTATTTTCCCGGCTCCAGCTACACGAGGACTTCAATTTACAATAGTAAAGAAAGCACTTCGATTATTATAGGCTCGTTTCTGGTGTTAAGGGTATTGTTAATTTGGTGGCATGCCGATTCCCTTCGCAGTTCCCTTAAAGATTTATTATAAACCGAAATATGTTTTTCAATACTTGCCGAGGGCAGAGATTCACTTGTTAGGTGTAGGTATATTTTAAAAACCAGTAGCTTTAACACTAGGCCGTTAGGGCTCATAATATCGTTTAAGCCTTTTACTTCCATTTGTAAAAGTGCCTCCGAATCCATAAAGCTTTTAATTTCCAATGTAAGGATATTATACGCTCGGAGAAGTAGAGCGTATATCTTTTCAACATTTTTGATGCTTTAGTGGGTTTTCAAAGATACCTTTTTACACTAGATACCTATTATCTTTGCATTTTCTTGAAATTCCGTCGCCGTAAAATAGGTACCGGTATCGTAGACAACGACGTTGGGTGGACCTAAATATATATTAATTTACAATATCCTTAACGTTTCATACGTATCCTTTGCCGAAAGGAACTTTCAAAACTTAGCTTCATGGAAAAAAGTTGCGGAGTTAATAACCTAAACGAAAGGCTTATTATTTAGGTAAAACACATTAACAAAGATCCTACAGTTAAAGTCGTTATCATCTTTTAATATAAATTTCAATTTTCTAGGGGTTTAGCTATACATTTGACAGTGGTGGTAAAGCCTTTTAATAACTTTTAGGGTAAAGTATTCTATATTGTTATGTTTTACGGACTCTAGGACTTTATTTTGCCTGTTAATAGATGGGTGGTTAAAGCGCCAGTGTAATTAACGAATCTCCTATTCCTTTAGTTTTAACACTACTGCTTTTGCACCTTAAAGATAAAACTATAGGTGCCCCTACTTAAAGGTGAGTGGAAACCTTTAACCGTTTTTGACCAGCTCGTTTACGTTAATATCCACGTTAACGATAAGGGTCTTCATATTCTTTAAGCAATGTAGGAAAGAGGTAGAAGACTTAAGGATGTGGAATGTAATTATTCTCACAATAGTTTAAATTACTGTTGTCCTTGGTGACGATAGCTATTCGTCTGGGCTAAAGCCAACTTTAGCCTCGCCAACATCGTAACGATCAATTTTAGTGGCTGTAATACTTTTCTTCCGTAGTGTTATATACTACGAATAGCTTTTTGTTAAGTACCTTATTGCCTTAGTGTTTAGTATGATACTTTAAAACTTATAGTCCGCGTAGCGATCGCGAAAGTTAAAGGTATGTAAGGGGTTAGGAATATGGTTAGGGCAAAGGTAAGGGTTTTTACTACTTAAACGGTATAAAAAGGCATAATTGGTTAGTTACTAGGCTATTATGTCGAAAGTAACATCATCGTACCATTTGATTTATTTAGGGGCGTTAATGGCGTTAGTTGGCTCGTTACCTTTAGCATTTATAACCTGGTCTAAGTAATTTTATTCTGAAATAGTAGGATATTAAATGTGATACGTTGATTTTCTATTATTACACTTGACAGGGGAGTAGCGAGTTAACTAATAACCGGTCTTATTACAGATACAATATCTCTTACCATTATTACGACGATATTACTTATGGTTAACAGATCCGTCTAGATCTTAAAAACGTTAACGTAGGTTTTGCCTCTAGTTTGGAGCCAAGGTGTCATGACCCAGACAGCGGTTAGGTCAGGAAAACAGGCCAGCAAGGAAACTGCGCCACTGAGACGCCTGAAGTCTAACACATCAGGCGGGGAACATCTCTTATGTCAGCAGACCCAGGGTTAGGGTCAATGCCAAGGATATGTTGGATATGTTGGATATGAGGTTATCCAAGCTATCCAAGGACATGCCAAGGATATGTCGGATATGTTGGATCGGAGGTTATCCAAGCTATCCACATTATACAGTACTGAAGACGTATGAAGGATTGAGGATATAAGGACACGGTCAGCACCACACAGATAGTTTTTCCTTCATAGCTCTTCAGTTGTCAATCTAAGTATTCAGTCTACCCTGAATAGCCTCACGGCTTCTGATCATCACTCGCACGAACACAGTCTTGATATTGCACCTTTTGTTACCTCTGCTACCTTACTGCTAACATAAACCCTCTGACACCTTCTATATACTCACGGGTATTTAGTGTGATCATTACACAAGGTTAATAAACATAACCATAGGTGTTGTAGACGTGGATACTTACGGTCGACGTAGTTGATTACCACAAGGTCTTATTCTTTTACGTTAAAGAAGTTGCCGGCTTAGGTATATACATCGAGCGAATTGGGTATACGTTCTATTACAGTGGTAAACGAGAAACGTAACTGGTTAAAAATACCTTTACAAGTAGTATTTGGGCGTTATAAGGCGTATTTGAACTTACTAACGTCCCTAATAGCTATTTGTACCTGTTTTCAAAGTGTTTCTTCACTAACGTAGGCCTTTTCCATTACCTTTTAACACATTATCAGCTTATCGAGCATTTGATTAAAAACATCCATTGGAAATTCCTCCTCTTTTTTCTTTACTATTATTATAATCCATCGCGTAGTAGCCCAGTTCGTATGATATTACGTAAAGTGGAAGTTGTGCTCAAAGTAGCCCTTTATATTATCATAGATTTCACGAAACGTGATGGCGTTCGTTAGGAAAGTTAGGTAGTAGTCCTTGGCGTGCCTTATAAGAATTCTAGAAAACAGTGAGTGAAAACCAGAAGGAGGTACCTTTATTCATTTACAGATATTTAGAAACGGTATTATTGTAATGTTGAAAATGTTGTAAGGCTTCCCGTTATACTTTTTTATATTATCTCAGATTTTAGCAAAGTCCATTATTAACTTGTAGTTAATGTTAACTATCCTGATAGGTCTTGGAAAAAGGTCGCGATAATTATCTTAAGCTTAGTTAGTATTTTCTGGCGGCTTAAGTGTTACAGGTTTCGAGTCCCGGTGTTAAGGGTAATTGCCAGTCGCTTGGCCCAAGGGATAAAGTCCTATAATAGGGCTTGCAGTAGGTTCGCATACGTAGTTCTATTTAAAGGGAAATAGTTCTTAAGGGTTTTAGCGGTGGGCTTGCTAAGGGATGATAGGTACTTGAAGGTTTTGGAAAGCCTGACGATTTTTCTTAATTGATTAATGTAAAACACCAACATCAATGCTTTTGGCCGCATTGGCAGCCCTCGCTTCGCGTGCTCTTCCGCCGCTAAGAACGTACTCCGCGTTGCCATGTAAAGATACTAAACTGCCGAGCAGGTTAATAGGCTTTTTATCGCTAATACGTAAAAAGGTTAAATTGAGCTAGGGGTAAATTGGCGGTCTTCTAAAGTATATGTAGGGGCGTTAAGATTTTTTGATAACTTTTCCTTTAGGCCAAGGTTTTTAAGGGTATTCTTTAAGCTAGGTTAAATCGAAGAGTGTTTCTGTCAGTTTAATCGGATCTTTTTTTTTGGCACGTAGATTCCTTGGCGTTTTAGTTCAGCCCTTAGTTTGTATTTAATACCTTTTTAGATTTTCTTTAATATGTTAAGAGTTTAGTTACCAAAAAGATTACAAAAGTTTCGAAAAGCGCGGTCGCTGCGACTAAATTCTTTACCGCTCTCTTTCTTAAAGATATAGTAGCCGACGTAGTTAAACAGATGATTTTCCGTTGAGTTATCGTCGATATCTTATCTCTACAGGTTTTTATCGTAGTGTTTTGTGAAAATGGATCCCAGGGTATTAATTTCCCTTTGAGTCTTTGAGATAAGTGTTATTTTAAGATTTAGACTTGTGTAGGTTGTATAAGGCGAGGGACTTGGTAATCTTGGACGTAAGGCCACGTGGGGACTTAGCGACTTGGTGACTTGATGTAAGGTCGCGAGACGTGGCTTTCTAGGCGCGACTTAGTGTTTTCGCTCATAACAGCGAACTTGACGATCAGGGTAATATAGGGAGTAAAAAGAGTGAAATATGAGAAGAGATTTGGTGTGGAGAGTGAGGTCGGAGGTCGTTATTGAAAGTAAAGGGCGAATGTTATTTGTTATAGGCTGTGGGACTTAGTCGTTCTTGCAGTAAAAGCACCTGTAGTAGTACTGAGTTAGCCGTTTGCCAACTTGTCGTTTAAGACTTTTAGCGATTAATCTCAACGATTTTTAAGAAGGATTAATGAAGATTTCTTAATGTTTTCGATAGCGATACCGTCATTACCTTTGATCTGCCATAAAGACTAGCATAGCCTAAAGATCTTCCTTACATATTGCTATAGAGACTGACACAGTAGTAAGGGCCCTTTATAAGAATCTTTCCTCTACCCTAACCGCCGTTTGATGTAGAGCGTAACCGGAAAGTAGCCTTTTCTTTTACTTAGCTTATTTTTGCTTAACCTATAGGCAGGTAAACACTGATCAGTGTTGGTAAGCCTTAGACGTTGCAACGTTATCGATTCGATTGGTCGAAGAAACATTAGTATTACAGTAGTCAGATAGTGGATGTATTTTTCTAGGTTTGGTAGACGGCTAGCCGGTCTGCGTAGTAATTTGTAGGGCCAATTGCTTGGCCCGTACCCTAGAGTGAAGTACAGCGTACTGCACTCGACTTACACCCAATGCGTTAAGTCCGCACAAAGCAATACACTCAACTTGCAGTACAGTCAGCTTTACTGTAAATAAAGTTGACCTACTGCACTGCATATAATACTATTTTAACAATAGCATAAATATCGCAGAAAGTAAAACCTAACCACTAACTCACCATCAACCTACGTGCTAAAGGTATGATCAACACGCCAGGCATGCATTTTAATAGAAAAACCAAATGAAAATTAATATCCTTTTCATCTGAAATATAGTTGTACTTACATTACTAGTAGAATTTAGAATCCAAAATGTAATAATCTTGAAATCAAGTGTAATCCACAGTGATAAAGGTAAAACGACAGACCGATCGTACGAAAATTGAAGATTAATAACTCGAAAGTATAGTGATAAAAAAAAACTAAATACACACTAAATCGCTTACAATTCAGAAAATCAGTCAACTCTTAATAGTTTTAATTGATACAAATTGAAATACTAGCGCAAAAAGTAAATTCACCCTAAATAATCCCGATATTAGGCAAACATGAACGCAATCCACTACTAATCTTCAATTAATTATACTGTCAAAGTTACCAAAAAAGCCACAAAACAGATTACTCACTAAAACACTTATGCAATATATCAAACCTGTTTAAGAACTTCCTAGAGCAGTCGTTCATTAATTTATAATGTATTAAACACATTTCAAAATCAAACTAAGCATAAAATCATCAATATTGAATTGTACCTGATAATTAAAACAAGGAAACGTTTAATATAATTGACATATAAATTAACGATATGTCATACCTATATTCTAGCCAATTCATTGAAACAAAACAATATGTCATTAAAGATTTAGTCATTGAGAAGCATAAATCAATTAAAACGTTAGTTAAAGGTACGCACTAAACATTAAAGAATCATTAATCCACATTGATGATATTGAAAACGAATGTAACACGTACTTAAACGTACTCTAAAAGAAATAAGCCTCTAAATAGATAATTATTAACAAATATGGTGATAAAAAATCGAAACGTTACCTTAAACAAAAGGCTTAAACTTCCTATAGTTTCAAGCTATATTGACCGGAAGTATCGTACAATTTATTAATAACAGCACAAATTTCAATTTCATAAAATAAAGATTGAACATGTTAAATTGAGGAATATAATAACAAATAAACAATTCGGACAAAATCATCATCATAATATAGGTAAAATTAACGATGGAAAAGTTAACAGTCTTCATAAACGATTCCTTCACTAATGACGCAAACGTAACTTCCAAAATCAGATTCCCCATATCACTTGTCAACAAAAATAAATCCGATAAATATTTAATAATCACCGTCAACTGCGTATACTAAACATCCGTCAAATGTAAACGCAAAACAAAAATAATGCTAGCATCCAAAATTTATGCCATAATAACAAAAGTGGATATCAATATGATAACCGACAGCATATTGAAATTATCACTAAGCAACTAAAACTACTACTTATATATATAGGCGTTTATACTAACTCTCGAAACCTCTACTAATACCTTTCAAAACTTTGAATAACCAATGAAATCTAAAATAATAAATGTAATAACATTAAAGAAAACAAAAGAAACTTGAGAAACTAATGAATTCAAATAAATTATTCGCGCGCATGAAACACGGCAATGTAATATTGCAATAGTGTAATATTCTGACGATGGAAGAGTAAAAAACTAGAATTACAAACGAAGCTTAGAAGCTTATTATGTAGTAGCAAGATTCACAGGCATGTGTCTGTGCCTTCCTTCCCTTTCCATGTATATATCCCCCCATACAAGTATACAATAAGTCCTCGTGACCAAAAGAAAGTCAATGTCCTTATTGCATACATATATGACGCAAGATTAAAGAAGCGAGACGCGAGAAGCGAGATGCGAGATGCGAGACGTAAGACGCGAGATGATTTCCATACCACGCAATTCTTGTGAGACAGCCTTCTTACAAGATAGCTTTCTTATAAGACATTCTTCTCGCTAACAGCTTTTGCTTATGCCCTAATTAGTTCCTTAAAATATTCCAGATCTTCCACGGCTTTCCACTTCTTATCCTTTAATAAACATCATTTCTAACGAACCAAATATTGGATTTGGTAATCCACATAATGGTGACGATCTGAACGTTTATCCAAAATCATTTCGACTTCCCAAAGTAGCGAACGGGTCCAGGCGACGAAGGCATACAAATGAAGGGATGGTTTTTAGATTTATCATAAGGAGTTAAATATTAAAAATAAAAGATGTGATGAACTCGCGAATCGGTGGGAAAGTCGAATATATACATAAAATTTCCCATACGATTTATCACAGTCAATTGACACAAGCGTAAAGATGATAGTTTCCTTTATCGATATAAAGTTTTATAAGCTTTTTTTAAAGAAAGAATCAAGCCAGAAATAACTCTCTACGTTGAATTTCATTCAATTGTAATGTTTATTATAACGCTTTTATACTTTGTAAGTAGCAACATTTATTGTAAATTAAGGGTTACAGTAAAGATACAACCTTATAAAGCGAATGTTTCATTGTTATCAAAGCAAAAGAAATTAACATAATTTATAAAGACACGTAAATTGAAGTTGAATAAGTATTTCCAAAGATTAGTATCAAGAATATGGGAATATACGTTATTGTTGGTAAGGCTTTAGATGTTGCAATGTTGTCGATTCGATTGGTCAAAGTAACAGTAGTATTACGTGGTCAAGTGATAGATGTATTCTTCTAGGTTCGGTAGACCGCTAAGCAGTCTATACAGTAATTTGTATGGTCAATCGCTTGACCTATGCATTCATGTAAAGTGGGCGCATACTATACCTGATTTATAGCCAATAAAGTAGGCATACATAAAACAATATACTAAACTTTCAGTTAGTATAGTTAACTTTACTATTAGTAAAGTTAACCTACTGTATTGTAATTACTATTATTCTAATGCTAGCGGCTTTTTAGTTTTTGTGTATATTTTAGTGCGATTAACCAATATTTTTCTGTAGGTATTAAATTACGAGCTCGTTAACTGACCAAACACCTATTGATTTCAGTTGACTTTCACGTTATATTACGTTCATTCGCACCCAAATTAACCTCAATTGCCTCCTATTGCTCTATGGCTCTGAAGTCCGACTTTATCAATTTCTACAAACATTTTTTCCGCCACAGGTTTATATAAATTCCCAATTGAGCTTTGTTAGTTAAATAAGTCGTTATCGTTAATTTCCTGGCAATGTTTTGGTTCTCTAGTATATCCTTGACCACCGCCACGTAATGTAGGCTTTCCGGACGGCCTATTAACATAGCCTTCGATACTTATAGTTAGCCTATTGCTTTTTACAAAACTTTAAAGGGCTTCATTCGGTGATGCTTTTGTTATGACGTTAGTATTATTATCCTTTCCGTTAATTTGCTGGAAATCCTCGATCTTCCTTCTTTCTTAGGCTTTGTGAAGTGCTATTAGGACTTTATTGGACGTTTTTTGCTAGTGGTTTCGAATTTCGAAAGGTATTTAAATAAGCTCTTTGAGTCGGTATAAATTACCATTAGGATAAGAGAAATATTTAACTACATGGTAATAACTTTAAGGGTTTTCTTCAATTTTATGCCTATATTAAAGCTTATCATTATATCGTAAACCTTTAAAGTTAGTACGCTTTGTATAATCCTTTAATTTTTGATAAATGTCTCATGAATTAGGCTATCGATAATGTTAAACTGATCCTCCTGCCTATCTTGATTAATGAGGGTTAATAAGAAACCAATCTGTAAAAATAAGTGGGTATTATTAGTAAATAACCTGTCCGTAAAGATTATTCATTTGGCCTTCGACAGGTTGATCGAGATTATATTAATCCCACGTTCCAAGTTCTATATCTTTCACTTAAACCTTTCATATAGCCGGTTGAAATTTATATTTGTTGGATCTTTTGTTTATACCATAATGGATAAATTATAAGAGGCCTCCAGTTGGCATAAGGCAGCAATATAACTGCTACGGGCACGCTGTTTTATATACTGTTAAGCTTTGACTACGTTAGTTTTATCGATTATGGTTAAGTCGGAATTTTAACCCTTTCATCAAAAGCTAAGGCTAGGATCAATACTAAGTATACAGATTAACGATTAGTTAAATTAAATTGGTTACTTTTTGTTAATGTTTTTACCGGCTTATAATTCCAAAACTTGGAGTCCTTAATTGTCTACTATTTCAATGCCACAAAGCCAGCCGTTTTACCGAATAAGATATCGTTAATTTACATACCTATTTTGCCAAAATCCTTTTCTTACATTACTAATAGGCAAGGGTTGTATATTAAAAACTTTATACTTAGCCATGACTCCAATTAGGATTAATAGGTTAGAAACTAATGGACGCTTGTTTTACCTAGTTCGAATAGTGGCTTAATATATCGAATTACCGTCTCCTGAAGGTAGATAACGCATAATTCCTCTATCAACTTTACTAAAATGATCCGCTATATATTAGTTGGCAATTACTTATATGTTTTTATTATATTTCGGTTATTGAGCGTGAATTTACCTTTAGGTTTGGTTATCAAACTTACTATTCAAACGAATACTAAACGCTAGCTAATTTTATAAATAGTTGGTAATTTCGTAAGTATTTAGTCTTTACCTTTATTACTGTATCCTTAGACAATTAGACGTGACTTTTTATATGGCCGCCCCGTAATCTTACCTTTAACCTCATGAATAATCTTCGATTTAAAAATCGTGATATTTAGGTTTTAAAGGTTAAAATCGACTTTCGGTACAAATTGTATAATTTTTCGAGTAAATAGGCCGTTAATATCTACCCTGTCGCTTTCCTTAAAAGATTTTCCGAAAATCTTAATATTACCTTTTATTCGAAGCTTTAATACCAAGTTTTCTTTATCCTTCTTTTTCCTGCTTACCTAAACAGTATTGTAGATACAACCCGGTGTATATTCCTTTTTTTTTAACATTCCTTCTTTTCGGAGGCTGTCCGCGTTAGTGGCATTTTATCTGTTTGTAGATAACAGATGAAGAAGGCTCTAGTTAACTCAGTTGCTAAAATTAAGGGTCTCTATCGTTAGTTGCCCTAATTTAAGATTTAACCTAAGTGATATGGAAAGTTACAGAGCCGTAAATAGTTTTAACAACTACTTTAAAATTAACGGGACTTAAGATTTTGTATAGGCTTTCCCATTTAACCGGTTTCCGCTATATAATGATTTCACTTTGTAAAGTCAAAGCAAGTACTTCGGTAATCGTAGGGCTGTTCTTAATGTTAAGGGCATCGTTAACTTGACAGCGTAACGATTCCTTCCGCGGTTTTTTTAGTACTTTTCCATAAGCCATAACTCGTTTCTGGGTAATTTATAATGGAGTATATTTTCTCGTCAGGAATGGGTACCCTTTAAATAGTAGTAGTATTGGTATTAGGCCGTTAGGGTCTACAATATTGTTCAGGCCTTTCACCGCCAGTTAAAGGCGTGCCTCTGGGTTTGTAAAGTTTTTAATCTCTAGCGTAAGGATATTATAAGTTCGGCGAAGTAGTACGTATACTCTTTTAAGCTTTTCAATGCTTTAGTAGGTCTTTACAGACATTTATTTATATTGTAGTTTTATTATTTTGGTATTTTCCCAAAACTTTGTCGCTGCAAAATTGATGTCGGTATCGTAGATGACGATTTTAGGTAGCCTTAAATATGTGTTAATCTATAACATCTTTAATATTTCCTATATATCCTTTGCTGATAGGTATTTTAAAAAACTAAATTTCGTGAAAAAAGGTTACGGAGTTCACAATATAAAAAACAGGCTTTCTATTTAAGTAAAATACATTAATAAAAATCTCGAAATTGAAGTCTTGTTATTTTTCATTGTGAATTTAAATATTCGGGCGGCTTAGGTATATATTTGGTAACGGTGGTCAAGTTTTCGATAGGTCTTACGGTAAAATATTCCATATTTTTATATTTTCCGAACCTTAAGACTTTGTATATCCTATTAATAATTGGGTAGTCAAAGCGCTGATATCATTAACGTATCTTTGGCTTAATCAGATTTAATACCATTTCCTTTAATCTTTAAGGATAAAACTATAAGTTCATTCACTTAAAATAAAGGAGAAACCTTTAGCCTTTTTTAACCAGTTCGACAGCGTTAAAGTTAACATTAAGGTCGAAAGTCTTTATATCAATTAAATAAAAAAGGAAAGGGGTAAAGAACTTAAGAATGTAAAACATAATGACTCTGATAACAGTTTAAATTATCTTTATCCCCAGTAATGATAATTGCTCGCCTAATTTTAAGCCCACTTTGATCTTACTAATATCGTAACGATTAATCTCGGTGGGCGTGGTGCTTTTCCTCCGTAATTCCATGAATTATAAATAGCCTCCTATTAAGTACTTTATTACCCGTATGTCAAGAATAATTTTTTAAAACGTTTAATCCGCGTAACGATTACGTAATTTAAAGGTTTATACAGGGTTAGGTGCTTAATTAAGGCAAAGGTAAGGGTTTTCACCGCCTTACCAGTATAGGAATATGTGATTGACTAGTTATTAAGCTGTACCAGGAGTTAAATCTTTATACCACTTGATTTACTTAAGAGCATTGACGTTATTAATTATTTCGGTACCCTTAAAATGTACGATATAATCCAAGTAGTTTTATTCGGAAGTAATAGGTTACTAGATATAATATATTACCTTTTTACTATTACGATAGACAAAAGGGTAACGAGTTAACCAATAGCCAAACTTACCACAAATTTAATATCTTTTACTACTGTTACGACGATAGTTTTCAAGATTCACAAGTCTGTTTAAGTCTCAACCCTATTAGCGTTAACGTAGCTGTTGCCTTCAATTTCAATCTATTAAGCCAGATTTTTGGCGTTAAGGGCGCATATAACTGTACTTACAGTCAACGTAATTCACTGCAGTAAAATCTTTATTTGAGTTAAGGAAATTACCGGCTTAAGGGTGTATTTAAACTCTTTAATATCCTTAACAATTACACATACCTATTCGCGAAGTATAGCTTCGCCAACATGGACTTTCTCCATTACCTGCTGGTACAACATTAACTTGTTAAACATCTAATTTAGCACATTTACTGGTATTTCGTCTTTTTTTACCCCGATATTATCGTATTTTATGTTATAGTAATTTAGTCTGTATAATATTAGGTAAGGCGGATGTCGTACTAGAAATGGCTTTTTATACCATTCTAAACTTTAAAAAAGGTGGTTGTTTAGGTAAAGAAAGTTAGGAAATAATCCTTGGCGTACCCTGAAAGGATTCAGGGGAACAGTAGGTGAAAACTAGGAGGGGTAACCTCTATTTACTTATGAATATTTAAAAAATAGCATTATCTTCGTATCTAAAAGGTTGTAAAGCTTCCCATCATACTTCCATACATTGTTCCAAACCTTAATGAAGTCCGTAAACAGCTTATAATTAATATTAACTATCTTAACAGTTCTTAAGAGAAAGTTACGATAATTATCCCAATTTTTATTGTTATTTCTTTACAATTTAAGCCTTAAACCTTCCAAAACACGGTGTTAAGGGTAATTTCCAATCGCTTGGACCGAAAGGTAAAGTCCTCCAATCAGACCTATGATTGTCTCGCCTGTATAGGCAAACCTGCTATATAAAATATTTTACGGGCCTTGGCGATTTTGATTAAAGTATTAAGGGTGTTGGTAGGCCTTAGACGTTACAACGTTGTCTATTCGATTGGTCGAAATAACAGTAGTATTGCGTGGTCAGATGGTGGATGTATTGTTCCAGGTTTGGTAGACCGCTAACCGGTTTGCATTGTAATTTGTATGGCTAAGTACTTAGCTCGTACCCTAGAGTGAAGTGCAGCGTACTACACTAGACTTATACCCAATGCGGTAAGTCTGCACAACGCAATACACTCAAATTGCAGTTCAGTATAGTCAATTTTACTGTAAGTAAAGTTGACCTACTGCATTATATATAATACTATTCCAATACTGGCGGCTTTTTAGTTTGTACGTGCACGCCAGTATAGCTGACTAATCTTTTCCGGTTATCACTAAATTGCCTTCTCGTTAACTAGCTAAACCCTTATCAATTCCAGTTAACTCCCATACTGAAATGCACTTAATTGCACGCAAATTGAACCTATTTAGCCTCAATTGCTCCGCCGCTCCAAGGTCCGAATTTATCAACTCCCATAAAAAGTTCTTCCGCCATAGCCCTTCGCAACTTCAACTATACCCCTCAAACAGATCACCATTATCAATCCCCTGACAGTCTTCTAGTCTGCCAGCATATCCCTGTCCACCGTTACGTGATTTAGGCGGCCTATTTATGTAGCCCTCAATACGTATATTCAGTTTGTTGTTATCTGTAAACCTTTCCAGTACTTTATTTAGCGTAGCCTTCGTCATAGCATCTGCAAGATTATCTTTGCCATCGATCTATCGAAACTCCTTAATTTCCCTCCCTTTGTAGGCTTCACTGAATACCATTACATCAATCATTAGGCGTTTTTCGATAATAGTTTCGGGCTTTAACATGCACTTAAAAAAAACTCTTTAAGTCGATACAAATCACCACCGGAATAAAAGGAATCTTTAGCTGCCTGGTAATAAGGTTAAGGGTTTCTTATAACGCCATACCTATGTTAAAGTTCATTATCATGCTGTAAATCTTTAAAGTTAACACGCTTCGTGTAATCCTCTTGTACTTGATGGAGGTTTCAAAAATTAGGTAACCGGTAATGCTAAAATAATCTTCCCGCCTATCTTCGTTAATAAGGATTATCAAAAAGCCGATCTGTAAAAATAAATTTCCGTTATTTACAAAGGACTCATCCGTAAAGATTATTAACTTGACCTTTAAGAAGTCGATTCACACCTTATTAATTTCGCGGTTCAAGTTTAGTATCTGTTACTCTAACCTTTTATTTAATCGATTAAAGTCTTTATTTATTAGTATTTATACTTATACCGTAATGAATAGGTTGTATAAAGCTTTCAGTTAGCATAAGGTAGTAATATAGCTATCTCGTACACGTTATTCTAAATACCGTTATGCCATGGCCTTATCAGTTCTATCGATTATAGCAAAAATAAAACTCTTACCCTTTTGGCGAAAACTTAAGCCGGCATTAATACCAAAAATTCGGATTGACGATCCATTAAAGTCAAATTAGTTATTTTCTGTCAACGTCGTTATCAGCTTACAATTCCAAAATTTAAAGTCCTTAATTACTTTCTCTTCTTGTATTATAAAGTTAACCGTTCCGACAAAAAGAGTATTATTAGTTTACATATCCACCATGTCGAAATCCTTTTCTTATGTTACTAATTAGTACAGATTATATGTTAAAGACTTTATCACTAACCGGGACTTAAAGTACGACTAATAAGTTAAAAACCAAAAAACATTTGCTCTAACTAGTCCCTATAGTAATTTAATATATCGTATTACCATTCCTAATAGGTGAAAGATATGGAGTTTTTATGGTATTTTAATAATATAATCTGTTATAAATCCATTACTAATTATATATAAATTTACATAATATAATGACTATTAAATATAAACTTGTTATTGATCCTAGCTAGTAAACTTATTAATAAAGCAACTACTAAACATTAATTAATCTTTTAAATCGTTAACGACTTCATAAGAATTCAGTCCCTACCTTTATCGACATGTTTTCAAACGATTAGCCGTAACTTTTCATAGGGCTGTCCCGTAATCTTACCTTTAACTTCGTAGATAATTTTCGACTTAAAGATCGTAACGTTTGGGTTTTAAAGGTTGAAGTTAGCCTTCGGCACAAATTATACCCCACCTCAGATTAATAGGCCGTTGATTTTAACTTTATCGCCTTCTTTGAAAGATTTTCCGAAAATCTTAATAATCCCTTATACCTTAAGCTTTATTATTAAGTCGTCGTTGTCTTTATTTTTCCTATTTACCTAAGTATTATTATAGATACGGCTCGGTATATATTCCTTTTTTTTAACATTCCTCTTTTTCAGAGGTTGTTCGCACTGACAGTGTTTTATTAACTTATCGATAACGGGTAAGAGAAGTTTGTATTGACTCGGTCGTTAAACTTAAAGGTCTTTATCATTAAAAGTTCTAATGTAAAGTTTAACTTAAGTAGTCCTTAAAGATATAAAACCGTTAGTAGTTTTAACAATTACTTTAAAGTTTACGATATTTAATATCTTATATAGCCGCTTTTATTTGCCCGGCTTCCGTTATACGAGGACTTTACTTTACAGTGGAAAAGTAAGCACATCGATTATTATAAGCCCGTTTTTAGTATTAAAGGTATTATTAACTTAGCGGCGTGTCGATTCCCTTTACAATTCTTTCAAAGCTTTGCTATAAGCCGTAACACAGTTTTAAGTACTTATCGAGGGCAGAGATTTACTCATCAGGCGTAGGTACGTTCCAAATACCAGTAGCGTTAGCATCAGGCCGTTAAAGTTTATAATATCATTTAATACTTCTACTGCTATTTATAGGTATGCCTCCGGATTTGTAAAACTTTCAATTTTTAACGTAAAAATACTATACGTTCGGCGAAGTAAGGCGTATACCCTTTTAACCTTTTTAATACTTTATTAGGCTTTTATAGGTACCTATTTGTACTAAATACCTATTATCTTAACATTTTTCTGGAACTCCGCCGCTATAAAGTTGGTACCGGTATCGTAAACGACGACGTTAGGTAGGCCCAGGTACGTATTAATCTATAATATCCTTAATGTTTCCCACGTATCTTTTGTCGAAAAGAACTTTAGAAACTTAACTCCGTAGAAAGAAGTTATGAAGTTAACAACGTAAAAAACAAACTTACTCTCTAAATAAATCAAATTAATTAAAATCTTACAGTTGAAGTCCTTGTCATCTTTTAGTGTAAACTTCAATTAACGGGGGTTTTTAGTATGTATTTAACAGTAATGTAAAAGCCTTTTAATAGCTTTTAGGGCAAAGTATTCTACATCGTTATGCTTTGCAGACTTTAGGACTTTATATAGCTTATTAACAGTTAGATAATTAAAACGCCGGTGTAGTTAGCGTATCTTCGGCTCCGTTAAGTTTAATATCATTACTTTCAGGCTTTAAAGATAAAACTATAGATAACCCTATTTAAAGGTGAGTGAAAACCTTTAACCGTTTTTAACTAGCTCGTTTGCGTTAACGTCCACGTTAACGTTAAGGATTTTTATATTCTTTAAGTAAAGTAAAAAAGTGGTGAGGGACGTAGGGATGTGAAATGTAGTTGCTTTTATAATAATTTAAATTATCGTTATCTTTAGTAACGATAGTTATTCGCCCGGGCTAAAGCCAACTTTGGCCTTATTAATATCGTAACGATTAATTTTAGTAATTATAATGTTTTCCCTCTATTATATAACGTACTACGAATAGCCTTTTGTTAAGTACTTTATTACCCTAATATCCAGTATAATACCTTAAAACGTGTAATTCGTATTACTATCGCAAAGACTAAAGGTATATAAAGGGTTAATGGTATAGTTAAGGTAAAGGTAAGGGTCTTTATCACCTAAACGGTACAAAAAAACATAGTCGGTTAATTATTGAGCTATCGTATTAAAATTAGTATTTTGTTCTATTTAATTTGTTTAGTGGCGTTAGCAGCGTTAGTTAGCTTATCGCTTTTAGTATCTATAACCTGGTTTAAGTAATCTTATTCTGAAGTAATAGGGTACTAGACGTAGTACGTTGCTTTCCTATTATTACGTTCGGCGGGGGGGTAACAAGTTAACTAATAGCTGGCCTTACTACAAATCCAATATCTTTTACCACTATCGCAACGATAATATTTACGGTTAATAGGTTCGCTTAAATCTTAATAAAGTCAACGTAGGTTTTACTTTTAGTTTAAAGCCGAGGTTAATAAACCTAACCTTAGGCGTTATAGATGTAAGTACTTCCGGTCGACGTAGTTAACCAATGTAAGGTTTTTTTTATACACTTTAAGAAAATTACCGGTTTGGAAATATATACCAAGCGAATTTGGTATACGTGTTATTACGGTGGCGATCGAGGAACGCAACTGGCTAAAAAAGCCTTTACAGGTGGTATCCGGGCGTTGTAGAGCGTATTCGAACTTATTGACGTCCGTAAGAGCTGCCCATACCTATTCGTGAAGTGTAGATTCACTAACTTAAGCCTTCCCCATTACTTTCTAACATGTCATTAGCTTATTAAACATTTGATTAAAAACATCCATTGGTAATTCCTTCTCTTTCTTCTTTGCTATTATTATAGTCTACCGCGTAATAGCTTAATTTATATAATATTACGTGAGGTGAATATCATACTTAAAGTAGCTCTTTATGTTACCGTAAATCTCGCGGAACGTGGTAGCGTTTATTAGGAAGGTTAAATAATAGTTTTTGGTGTGCCTTGTAAGGATTTTAGGAAACAGTAAGTAAAAACTAAAAGGGGGTACCTCCATCCACTTACAAATGTTTAGGAAAGACATTATCTTGGTGTTGAGAAGGTTGTAAAGCTTCCCGTCATACTTCTCTATATTATCCCAGATCTTGGCGAAATCCATTATCAGTTTATAGTTAATATTAATTATATTGACAGGTTTTAGAAGAAGGTGGCGATAATAATTTTAGGCTTAGTTAATGTTTACTAACGACTTAAGTTTTAAAAGTTCTGAGGCACAGTTCTAAGGGTAATTTTCAGTTGACTAGCCCGATATGTAGAGTTTTATGGTAAGATCCGTAGTCTATTTACGTACGTATAATCCGAAAAAAGAGGGGTTTTAAAGTGCTTAACAATTGTAGTATTAAGGGTTGATGAGGCCTTATAGGTTTTGAGATGCCTGACGATCTTACTTAATTGACTGGTGTAAAGCGCCGATGTTAATACCTTTGGCCGCGTTGGCAACCTTCGTTTCGCGTGCTTTTCCGCCGCTAAAAATGTACTCCGCGTTATTACATAGAGGTACTAAACTACCGGGCAGGTTAACAGGTTCTTTATTGTTAACGCGTGAAAAAGCTTAACTTAGCTGATATTAAAGGGGAGGTTCTCTGGATCGCGTATGGGGGCAGTAAAATTCTTTAACGCACTTTCCTTTAGGTTTGTTAGTTTTAAGGACACTCTTCGAGTTAGGTTAGGTTAAACAGAGTTTTTGCCAGCTTTGCGAAGCTCTTGTCCAGCACGTAAATCCCTCAACGTTCAAGTTTTTCCCTTAGTTTGGAATTAACGATATTTTAAACTCTTTTTCACATGTCTATGGTCTAATCCTCGAAAACCTTACGGTATTTACGAAAGGGATAGTTATCGCGGTTAAATTTTTCGCCGCCGTTTAACTTAATAATATAGTAGTCGACGAAGTTCGTTAGGCACTTTTTAGTTAACTTTTCATCAACGTCGCATCTTCAAAAGTTGTGGTTATAATATTTAGTGACAACTAATTCGAGGTTCTTAACTGCTTTTTTCCAAGCTAGGGTAATAACTTAAAAGTGAGAACTTGCGATATCTATCTTAATGTTTTGGCTTTTGTATGACGTATAGGACGAGAGTCTTGGTGATTTTGAATATTAAGTCGTGTGGAAACTTGGCGACTTGATAAGAGGTTACGCAACGTGAATTTCTCGGCGCGACTTATCGATTTTTAGTGTTTTCGCTTAGGGTAGCGAACTTGACGATTAAATTAACATGGGAAGTAAAAAGAGTGAAGTAGAGGCAAAGATTTGGTGTAAAGGGTAAGGTTGAAGGTTGTTATTATTAGTAAAAGGCGAAAGTTATTTGTTATTTGGCAGTAGAACATAGTCTTTTTTGTAATAATAACACCCGCAATAATATTAACTTATCTGTGTACCAACTTGCCGTACTTTAAGACTTCTAACAGTTAATCCTAACGTCTTTAAAAAAGATCAATAAAGATTTCTTGGTGTTTTCTATAGCGATACCGTTACTATCTCTAAACTGCCGTTAAAACCGACGTAATAATAGAGGCCCTTAACAAAAATCTTTCCTTTACCCTAACCGCCGTTGTTTAACGTGAAGCGTAACCGGAAAATATCTTTTTTTTTTACTTAGCTTATCTGTACTTAACTTATAGGCAGACAAGCACTAATCAGTATTGGTAGGCCTAAGACGTTATAATATTATCGATTCGATTGGTCGAAGTAACAGTAGTATTGCGTAGTTAGATCGTGGATATATTGTTCCAGGTTTGGCAAACTGCTAGCCGATTTGCACTGTAATTTGTATGGCCAAGTACTTGGCTCGTTCCCTAGAGTGAAGTGCAGCATACTGCACTAGACTTACACCCAATGCGATAAGTCTATACAACGCAATACACTCAACTTGCAGTTCAGTATAGTCAACTTTATTGTAAGTAAAGTTGATCTACTGCACTTTATGTAATACTATTCCAACAAAGGGGGAATAAGTGCTTAAAGGTTTTAAGGGACTTGACGATCTTACTTGATTAACTGGTGGAAAGCGCCAACGTCAATTCCTCCGACCGCGTTAACGACTGCTGCTTTACGTACCCTACCTCCGCTCAAAGCGTACTCCACGCTGTCATGTCAAGTTGTTAAGCTGCCGAGCAGATTAATAGGTTCTTTATCGTCAACGCATAAAAATGTTTAACTCAACTAATGGTAAATAGAAGATTTCCTAAAACGTGTATAATGGCATTAAGGTTTTTTAACACACGTTCCTTTAAGATATAGGTCTTAAAAGCATTACTAAAGCTGAGCCAACTCGTAAAGGATCTTTACCAATTTGATAAAGTTCTTTTCTGGTACGTATATCCTTCGGCGTTCGAGTTCCGACTCCAACCTGAACTTAACACCCTTTTAAATCCTCTTCTATATATTAATAATCCAGTCGTCAAAAATCTCACGATACTTGCAAAAAACGCGGTCTCCTCAAACAAGTAAAGTTGAAGGTCGTTATTATAGGTAAAGATTCAAGGTTATTTGTTATTTAGTTGTAAAACTTAGTTATATTTGCAGTATTAGCACCCGTAGTAGTATTGACTTAGCTTTTTGCTAACTTAACGAACTTTAATACTTTTAACAGTCAATCTCAACTTCTTTATAAAAGATTTTTATTAAAGATTTTTTGGTGTTTTTAAGTAACAATACCGTTGCTTACTTTTACATTGCCCTTGTAAACTAAAGCAACTCAAAAGTTGTCTTTGTTTTCCTACCTTTGTAGACTGGCGTAGTACTAATAAAGGTCTTTCGCAAAAATATTTCCTTTACCCAAGCCGCTATTATTAACGTAAAGCGTAATTGTAAAGTAACTTCTTCTTTTACTTAGCTAATCTGTACTTAACTTAATAAGCACTAACTAGTATTGGTATGGCTCTAAACGTTACAACGTTATCAATTCGATTGGTCGAAGTAACAGTAGTATTACGTGATCAAGTGATGGATGTATTGTTTTAGGTTTGGTAGACCGCTATCTGGTCTGCATAGTAATTTTGATGATCAATTGCTTGGCCTATACCCTAGTGTGAAGTGGATGTATACTATACTTAACTTATAGCCAATATAGTAGGCATACACAAAATAATACACTCAACTTGAAGTTAGTATAGTCAATTTTACTGTAATTAAAGTTGATATGCTGTACAGAAATGACTAATATTTCAACAGTTATTGATATTCCATGATAACGTAGAAATAAAATCATTCCATAATTGTTCCGAATATTTAGCGATGTAATTACGTAATATGAGTTTAACGACTTAGTTTTTACTTTCGACCTATTTATTAGCTTAAGGATAATAAGCTATTGTTAAGCAAAGCTTAATACAAAATCCTATTTACGAGGTTTACCAAAAAAAATACAAACTTAATATCTCATTTTCAAATACTTTCTCTTGTGTAAGTTTTATTTTATATTAATAAACAGAGATATAAAATTTTGACCTAATAAGCTACTATATAAACAATATATCCAAGTAATTAAAATCAGATTTCAAGTTTTACAGATAACCAGCATAATAACGTCGAGCTCCTTATACCTTGGTAATGTCTAAAGGGTGTTAACTGATAATAATGATGATAAAGTAATGATAAAATCCATAAAAACGGCACACATAAACTCCTTTGGTGCTCAAATTGACTAAAGGCGTCTCATAATTTTTTTATTTGTTGGAATAGTACTACGTGCAATGCATTAGGTCAACTTTACTCACAGTAAAGTTGAATATACTAACTGAAATTTGAGCGTATTGTTTGTGTGGACTTACTGAATTGCGTGTAAGTCGAGTGCAGTACGCTGTACTTTACCCTAGGGCACGAGCTAAGCAATTGGCCATACAAATCACAGTGCAGATCGTCTAGCGATCTACCAGACTTAGAACAAAACATCCATCACTTTACCAATGCAATACTACTGTTTCTTCAACCACGATTCGAATCGACAACATTTCAACGATCTAACACCCTACCAGCATCATTCTTATTACGTATTCAATGGTAACGAACATAATGACGACGATATATTTTTAATATTGTCCATTTCTATCTAAATTTTAGGATGTCCAACCAAATTATCATACGTTTTAGCTTGGAATAATGCCTATTATTATAAGTATTATAAAGAAATTATAGGACGAGTTTGATATGAATGAAAAGTCTTTTACGACCAGATATGTTCTAATTATAAAGGAGATAATCAATTAAACGAAGAAGATAACTATCCTTAAAACCATTAACAATCACCTTATCATCCGATCCTAAAATCAAGTTTAATATAATTTCTCGCTAAATAGCCTTTTCTTTATCTATAAACCAAATCTTGAAGAATATTTCCTTGGATAAAACAGTTTTCGCAACATGGAACGTACAGTTAATTTTGTTAGATATTATAGGATAATCGAACATGTAATGAATTCTAGGTATCTTTTTCAATAAACGAATCTTTTCTTTCGCTGGCGTTAATAGTCTAGATAATGTATTTGAACCCTATTTGAATAATTTAAAGAAATGAACAAAATTAAAATTATATACGTCTAGGTAAATAACAGCATTAATAAGTCTTTCATTTGCTTTATCCATAGAAATTATATTTAGCGAAGTTGTATTAATTATATTTATGATAGATTCTTAATTTGTAAACATGACGATTGGGTAAAGAATTTTAACTAAAGTCATTTGATGGTATTTACAAGCATAATAAGACATGCTACCTAACAATTCGAGTATTTATCATTGAATTTTTCTTTAGTAAGAGACTTGTTGAGAAATATCAAAGGTTAAATAATATTAGCGGGAATAAATTTACTGTGTTTCCATATATATTTAGGATTAAGTTGGAAAAGCATAATACCAAAGCATGCTTCTAGACTTCTATCAACTTGATGAAATAGTGGCCGAAAACTATTATCGTAATATAAACGTAACTTGTTATATAACTACTTTTTGAAGGTATGAAATGTTTTTTTCTCTTGTTAAAAGGTATAATTATTATAGTGTAAGTATAGTATATGCTTTTTCAATTATTGTTATTTCTACTTACGCAAATTTACGTCTTATGGCTAGTAAATAAGTTTTTAGTTTCTGTAACAACTTAGATAAATAGGCGACATATGGGATTATTAGGCACAAAAAACTAGTAATTTTCAAGTAAATTTCTAATACTTTAAGTGTAATTAAAAAAAAATCTCGTAAGATATAGATACGTTTAGCGGTTTTTGACAAACCGAAATTGTGTATGTAAAATCCGATTAATTCGTTGGATTGGAATCTTGTATAGGATTTTTCTGCAAACAATGAAACTATAATCTTGATAAATAAAAATAAAATTTGTTTCCAATGCTTTTAGTAATCCTTGAAGTCATCAGACGAAAGATAATCCATGAGGTCATCAGAAGAAATGATGATATTATTTATAAGATCCTGACAAAATGATTTTTATAAATTAAAAGTATAGTTTATGAATTTTTATACAAACGTTGGTAAATTTCAAAATATTATTGTTATCACCTTGTAATATTAAAATCTTCAAGGATTTATTCAATTAAAACTATTTCGGTAATTTAAATATATCAGCAATTAAAAAAAATTCATTATATCAATTACCAAAATATAATAAAATTCCCCTAAAAGTCGATAACATTGGTTTAAAAGGACAGTAAATAGTTACTAGGGATAACAAATTTGTTACTAGGCCTGAAATTAACCACCACACAACTTTTCTCGATATTATAAAGTTTTCTCCAAATTATAAAACCGGTAAGGCGAATGGTAAAACGTTATTTAATAATTCCATACGGTTTTATCGGTATAAATCGTCCAACCCTCAATTTCAAAAGGCTTTTTTTTTCGCCGAAAACCTGGGTAATGGTAACTGTTGAGTTTTGTATTTTGATAGCTCTTATTCAATAAAGTCTTTATGATTTGGTTAAACGGGATTTCAAAATGCCCAAAGTTACGTCAAATATTAGATAATCCATTGTAAATCTTTATAAATTTAGGAACTTTGAACGTTTTTGGTATATTAATGTATACATCGTGTTGAGCTTTTAACATTAGTATATAATTTGGAGTCTTAACGACAAAGAAAACTGGAAAGTCTTTAAAACGAGGCTTATCCTATTAATCGACGATATTTTGTTTTCGCGTATTTTCCATAAATTCTCGAATTTTCGCAAGGTCATAAATTAAGCCAGCGACAACATCCAGTGATAACATGTCAAACTATAGGCTAACGAGAGTCTCGAAGTAAGCGAAACTGTATTCTCTTCGCTGTTTACGCTGTATAAAAGTCCAATTGGAATTCGGCTCCCGAAAATGGAATTTCGAAGCCTAGGTTGCTTATAATAACGAAAGCTACTCGAAAATCCACAACAGTCTTACAAGTAGGGTAATTAAACTCAGACGTTACATTTCCAACTCTTATTACTTATAAAAGTACCTGTACAACTTTATTCCAAAAGAATATAAAATTATATCATATATTTACACTTTGTAATAATTCCGAAACGCGTATATTTGGAAATTGCTGTAATAAAAGTCAAATGCAGTACAGTTAAGTCAACTAAACTGTCAGTTTAGTTGATTTTAGTGACTAAAAAATTGGTTGCATTTTTTAGAACTAACTGCAAGTGCAGTGCAGTAGGTACCTAATTTAAAGTGAGGCACAAGCCAAATCCTTTAGCCATACAAATTAGCATGCAGACCTGCTAGCGGTCTGCCGAGCTTACAACATCAACCCAATTAATTTCAATACAGCACCAGTTACTTCGACCACAGTGATTCGAATCGATTACATTGCAATGACAAAAGCCTACCAATACTGATTAGTGCTTATTAAGTTAAGAATAGATTGGCTAAGTAGAAGAAGAATCTGCTTTCCGGTTGTTACGATTTGTTTGGGCAAGGTAGAGGAAAGGTTTTTATGAAGGGCCCCTATACACTATGCAGTTGTTTGCGGCAGCAAGTAGGGAAGACTTATAGGCTGAGCAGTTGTTCGCGGCAGTCTATAAGTAAGAAATGATATCGTTACTGAAAATACTAATAAATCTTTATTGATCTTTTTTGAAGGCGTTAAGATTTACCGCCTAAAAGTCTTAAAGATCATCAAGTTGTTAAGTTGGCAAACGGCTAAGTTGATACTTTTTCGGGTATTATGAATATAATTAACAAAAACGACTAAGTCTTGCGACCTTTAAATATACTAATTTCGATGTCGAACTTACGACCCACCCCTTTATATTACTCTTTTTCTCCCGAAATTACTCTTTTCCTCTTTTTATATCTCAAGATTTCTACTTTGAATGAAAAACATGAAGAATCGGCAAATCGCGTTGAGGAAAGCACATTGCATGACTTCATGCCAAAACACTAAGTCTCTAGGCTCATAGATCGCTAAGTATGCTATCAAGTGCTATACTAGTTAAAACGTTAAGATAACTACCGAAAACGCTAATATGGATATAGTGAGAACTCCTACTAAAATAAAATTAATTGAAAACCTCGGACCTACGTTTATCAAACATTTCGACAACGATTTTTGTTACACGGATGCTAACAAAGACTCCACAACTAAATAATTTATCAACGCAATCGGTAGCTTTGTTTTAGATTCAGACATTACTGGAACTATTGAAAGACCTGTCGCCTTCGAAAGTTTTTAAAAATGGTTTGGCGACTGGACCTTAGAGATGTGAAAGAAAACATACAAACAAGTCAAAATAAAAATAGAGACTAAGTTGTAAAGCTGAGAAATTGAACTCCTTACAAAGGAAGGGAAAGAAGGCAATCTGGTGAACTTACTATACGAATATGTAATAAATGAAGACCCTGAATAGATTACAATTCAGTGTGAAGATATTGTTAGCGACAGAGTTCCTCAACGCCCTTATTTTCGTTTGCAAGGCCCTCTCCAAGCCCAGATAAGTTCCTCATACCCTGTTACATAAAGCTTTTGATAGGCTAGTATTACTAGCCGCGAAAAATTAATTAAGCCGTATGCCGGAAGCCCTTAAATTTACTAGTTAATTAAGTAGGAACCTCCACATACCCCTTAATACCAAGAGGAGTATTATTAAGTCCCTTATGAAAACCCTTTAGTTCCTTTTATTCAGGCTCCTTAGCACGTTTATTGTCAGCAGCAAAATTAAAGAAAAATCGGCTTTATGTGCGATCCTATTATTGGTACGAATATTAGCTTTTACCTCTTGGACCCAACTAAAGGTAATTATCAAACATACTAATACTAGCAATTTTCCCAGTCGAGGGACTTAAAGGGTTGTTACAACTAATATATTACCATTCTCCCTCAATACGTCTTTATAATGAATACAGATTATACGACAATCATTAAGTTTGTTAAGATCTGGGAAGGAAAGTAGAAGTATAAAGCCAAGCTATATAATCTCTTCGACGTTAAGTTGTGCTCGTTTTTTAATATTTGCCGCTAAATAAAAGTTAAACTGCCAGGATTTTATTCGCTGTTTCCCAATATCCTTACAGGCCAAAACGAGGATTATTCCCTACGATACCCTGATGAATTTCTCCCCTTTCCACGAAATTTACCATTTTTTTAAAGGAAATTTTAAATGAGATATTAATTCTACCCAGTATTCTACCGATTGAATTATCATTAAATGGTTTTATATATTGAATTATGAAAATGAGATGGAAAACAACATTGACTTTCTTGATTAAATACTTCATTGGCTGATTCTTTGGCTATAACTAATGGTGAATATGGGAGTTGACGAAGGTATACTACGTTAATAGGTTATTCAAGCCATTATAATCTATAAAGAGTTTGAATACACCCTATAGTACCCTGACGTTACCTGCAAAGAAATTTTTAGCCAGTTGCGTTTTTCGTTTACAATAGTAATAGCTCGAATCTTGAGTTCGACTAGTTTGTACCCTTAAGCTCTAAAGTTTAACAAAGACGAAAAAAAAACCCTTCTATATATATTACATCGACTATAAATACGGAAATGACAGCCAATATAGTTAATGAAAGGCTTGGATCTATGGAAATAACCAAGCTATATACGGAAAAAAGTATTCCTCTTCTTTAAAATCGTTAAGCCAGCAAAACAAATTTACTTCAAACGTTGAGAAATATGAGATTTACGGTATATGAGGTAATAAATTAATACGCTATACTATTGCCCAACGTGAATCAAAGCAGGTGATATATAATATATACTTCTAATCTACATTTAACTAGTATTATATCTTACGCGTCATAAACTTTGAAGAAAAAAAGTTTAAAGATGCGGAAAATAAACCTAATTGTTAGAATGGCAGTCAAATACAATAAAGTCAAGTCAACTTTACTGCAAGTAAAGTTGATTATACGTACTACAAATTGACTATAGTTTGTGGGACTGCACTGCAAGTGCAGTACAGTAGGTACCTACTTCAAAGTGGGGCACAAGCCAAGCATTTGGCCATACAAATTAGCGTGCAGACCGGCTAGCGGTCTGCCAAACTTAGAACTTACTTCGTATAATCAACAATTTTAATTTAGCACCAGTTAGTTCGACTACAGTGATTCGAATTGCTATGGACTCATGCCATTGGCTATTGGGTCTATAGGTAACGTGACTGTGCACGTAATAGAATATACAGAACCTGATTAGGGCCTGCTTCAGGCGCGGTACGCATGCAACACATACGAGGGCACGTAACGAGCTATGCACTGACTATGCCCATAGGTCCTACACGAAGGATCAATATAGCCTTTTTTAATTTCTCGCCTATACCTTAATAGTAAACTCCATTTAGCATTTATGTGGCTTATTATTGTAGGTCAGATTATAACATATTATTAAAGTTTTTTCATTTTTACGAAGGAATATTACTCATAATCGATGAATTGATAATCAATATTAACAATTTTAGGTTATACTTTAACGTTACCGGAAAGGATAAGCCGTCGGCGAATACCTATTTCTCTACCTTTTTGAATACATCTTTGGCCTTTTCAAGGCCGATTTAGGCCTATATATCTGGCTTGTAAAAAAATATAAGCTATATCGCGTTTGTTATAAAGTAAATATAATAGTCTAATCAATTGATTTCCGTTTTCAACCTTATATTACACTTCGCTTAGGTCGTTACTAAAATTCAATAACTTAAAGCCGATTTAAAGGTAACTTATATTGGTTTCCTAACGTTTAGTGGTAGTTGAAAACAACATAACTAACCATAATTCGACGGATTCATCTTTAGGCAGGCGGCGACGTGCTTAACGATCGAATTTATATTAAAACCGAAAAAAATATAGATGGAGGAAGGTCAATATACGTTTGTTCACGTATGAGGTTATTATATGCCGACGTTGATATAAGCTATTACATAATACTTCAAATCTGGAGAATACAAAAATATATACAATATAATTTTTAACTATATTCAAGTTATTTTGAATGGCTTTTATTACGCGTATAAGATTTAATCAAATTGAAGGGATTGCTTATAAACAATAAAAACTTATAGGTACTACTTGTTATTAAGTTCGATATATTACCAGTTTAAACGGGTGGATCAGATTGGCTTTCGGCCGTTAAGTATAATTACTTGCGTTTTCGTATATCCCCACGTATTCGAAATAAATTCATTATGGTAAGCGTTAAACATATCGACTATTTAGAGACTTTGGTGAAGTACCATAAGTATATAAACGAATTAAAGTATTTAAGCATAAAGAAACGTTTTAGTCGTTCATTATTGGGATTTATATAAGGATAACGGCCGGAGGAAAATATAGTTATAACGGGAATTTATGTTTTTTAAGAATTTTCGTTAAAAGGTTACATTAATCACGGCTAGTTATTTTAGTAAACTCGTTTGATATACTTTCAAGACTAACGATGTAGGGAGACGTAAATAACGGTGAAAAAAACGCCAGGTTAGATAAGTTACGGGACGTTGCTTACATTATGGTTCGACTAACCACTACCAACGTGGTTATGGACTCCGCTCAGCTTCTCCTCCGACGCAGATATATACAGTCTAAATCAAAAAAGTGAATCAAAGTTTTCCATTAACGGTGATGGAAGAAGCTGAACTACTAAATATAATTGCGCTTAAAATTTATATAACTTTAATGACGTGATTATAAAATCAAGTAAAAAGGAGTTTAATTTAATTAAAATATGTATAAAAGAAAATATATTCATTATCCCAATAAATTTTCATAATCCTCATTTTTAAACATTTGAAATGATTTTAACTATAATTATTTTTGTATTATAAGCGAGGCTTCCATATAACGGGAAAGGGTAAAGTAAGTTCAGTTATTATATTGTCTAAATTTAATTATGATATTAGGTTTACAACGAAATAGACTTATTATCCAAATAGCCAAGTTTCGCGTAAATTTTAATATATATTATTTCTGGAATGACGTAAAAGATAAATTTCGGAATACCTTAAATATAATACTAACAGGTGATATTAAACGTTAATTATAGTCGTTCAATCATTCATAATTAAATATAATTAGTTATAGATATAATAATAATACGCCGTGAGTCGAGGGATATATGAGGCGTTATAAAATCTGTTTTTATTACTTTAATAACCCGATTTTGACGAATAATAGAACGTACGGGTAATTAGTCGTAGTTAGCTTTCATCATAAATTTTCGTAAAATAACGTGAATCTTGTAATCTGCGGCGCTTATTACCGTAAAAAAGGAGGAGTATTAGTTACGTTTTCCACCTGAACTGGCAGAATTCTGCGACTTGTTCAACAAGGAAAAGGTAGCAACCTTACCCCTATACAAGGGAAAGCTCGACCATCATATTTATATTAAACTAAACGAAGAAAAATTTTTATCAAAGAGATTATAAATACCGTTACATTAGATATTACGGGATTTACTTTTTTGAATTTAAACTTTAAGTTACGAAGTAAACCAATTAGTGTTAGATTCGTACGAGTTTTTCATCGGCCGTAGCGCCAGTATTATTAAGTTTTAAGCTGAGGGAAAAATAGTGGTTTCATATCGATTATCGGGTATTAAATAAAATTACTGAGTAAAATAGTTTTACTTAACTTTCAATTCAAGAAACGTTACGTATATTATTAAAGTCGATGTAACTTATGAAGTTTAATATTCAAATAGCTTTTTACTGTATTCGAATTATACCTGGATAAAAAAAGCTAACGGCTTTTCGTATGCGTTTCTATTTATTTAAATAATTGGTTACTCTTTCTAAACTGACAGAAAAGTTTACGATGTTTTAACGGTATATTAATTATATAGTAACTGATACTAGATATAATACTTTTATAAATTATCTAAATAACCTTTTTTCCAGTATTAAATAGAATTATATAGCGAAAGTTAGCGTGGTCTTAGGTCACTTTAACTACATCAAGTAAAATATAAACCTAAAAAAATGAAACTTTGTTGTTAAAAAGGTAAAATACCTTAGTTTCATTATAAAGGTTGGCATGAGTATCCAAGCCGACTTCGAAAAAGTCCGGGTAATACGCGAATAGGAATCCTTACATACTATTCGAAAGGTTCGAAGTTTTTTAGGTTTTACTAACTTTTATCGAAACTTTATTAGTAATTTCTCGGATTTAGACGATTAACTTATTCGACTTACATTATAGTAAATTCGTTAAGTTTAGATATATTAGAAGGAATATATATTTTAAACCTTAAAAATGTAATTATTACAGCCACGATTTAAGTATATTAGGATTTAGATCGGCTCATGGTAATGGAAACCGATTACTCATGGATAACATTAAATGGTCATTTCTTGTAACGTGATAATGATAACATTTAAAAGCCGATGGCATATCATTCCGTACAATGAACGGACGTGAAACGTAATTATACCATTTACGATAAAGAGCTTTTCGTAGTGGTATCCTGCTTAAAAACGTAGTTTCTGAAATTACGTAACGTCTGTACTCTGTTTACAATTTTAATAGATTATAAGAAATTAGAGTTTTTTTTTTTTCGCTACACTTGATTTTAGAATGTCAAGCTCAATAGGCAGAAATTTTGTTACTTTTACAATACCACTTGCGTTACCACTTTACAACCCAGGGCGCTTGCCCGGTTTTATTAACCCGCAAATTACAAGATAAAGCCGAAATTAAGGAGCACTGTGTGTGAGTCTTTTAGCCTATTTCTATTACTATGTTAAATATAATAGTAATGTTGGAATAGTAGTAATTACAGTGTAGTAAATCAACTTTACTTACAGTAAAGTTGACTATACTGACTGCAAATTGAGTGTATTGTTTTGTGGGTCTACTGTATTTACTGCAAGTTAGGTACAGTATGGCCCCACTTCATACTAGGGCACAGGCCAAGCAATTGGCCATGCAAATTACTTTGCAGACCAGCTAGCGGTCTGCCAAACCTAGAACAATAAATCCACCACTTGACTACTGCAATACTACTATTACTTCGACCAATCGAATCGACAACGTTGTAACGTCTAAAGCCCTACCAACAAATAATAAACTTATATATTGTGGGAACATATATTGCGGCGAGATATATGGATAAATTTGTTAAAACGGAAGCCTAGCTACTCGATCACGATATTATATACACCGAGGGAAAGACGGAAGATCTTGGGGCATCGGCGTTAACGGGATAGTTTTTGGCTTGGCTCTTACCCGCATCGTCGATTATAATAACGCCGGGAGATACCAGGGCATCGGCGATTTTAATACCGCTCCGAGCACAGCCCGTGGTAAAACCTTTAACTTCGTTAACGCCGAACGATTACCTTATTTTCGGGCTGAAGGCCTTTACAAAATTGTAAAATTAAAAAGTAAAAAACAATCTGTTATACGTAATTTGCCTATTAGCGGTAACCGAATATATTAAACTTTTTCCGGTTCAGGTAAAGTATTTAATGTAAAATACAAATTATAATATCGAGCAGAAAGGTACGTTATACTACTGAAATCGACTATAGTTCTCGAATTGAGAACTATTAACACTGAAAATCTTAAAATAAACCTTCAATTCGCCTATTATTGGTTATTCGGGTAAAACATTTTGTTTGAAGTCTTTTAACGAGACTATTATTAAAAGGGAATAATCATAAATATTCGACGCCTATATTGAATATATATTTAATATAACGGTGAGAAGTTTCGTCGTCCCCTGCAACAGGATTTCCTTTAATTACTTTTCATTTTAAATCATTATGAATTCAATATTTTCGTCGACTTTATAGTCGACCTATTGGTTGTTTATAGCGACCCTCTTGTTATGGACTTAGGCTGTGAGCCGTTAATCTAAGTCATGAGTCATGTGCATATTAAGGTACACGATATTGTATCATGTCCAACCCTTATAGTGTCGTTAACGTAATCCAGGACGTCTGGATTATTAGTACTTTTGACATTGTCGTAACGGTCAAGAGGGCTGACTAACATCAGCTGATAGAAGCCACGTTAACTGGCTTGAGCTTACTTAGTAAGACCATCACACCTTGGTATTTATTGGTTTTTACAGACGAATTTTCCAAATTCATCCAACTCGAATCTATATGATTTATAACTGTCAAAGCGTATACGAAACGTTTCCGGGATATATGTTATCTATTTTATGGATTTTTGGCTTTGATTCATAACGATCGCAGATCGAATTAAATAGGTGAATTTTAAATAACACTATATTTTTAATGAAAATTAAGTAACTTTTATAGACGTCGTACCACTTATAGAAAAACGACGATATCGAGTAAGTAAATTAAAAAGTTTGAAGGTACTTACGGATCGTCTTCTTCTTTGTGTAATATAATTGGGTATTATATTTCCCATTCATCAATTTATATTCAATCACTGAAAATTTACGGTTATCGGGTTTAGTATCAATCGTCCAATCAATATGTACGAAATATACCTTATTTCTAAGGTAAACAAGGATATAAAGTAATCGACCAAACCGGTAAAACGAGCTTCCGCGTTTCTAATACACTCATTCAAGGGTAAGGATTTAAGTTCAACGACGATAATATATATTTAGTAATAAATAAAAATAGTGATGTACCATTGTCAACGCTTGGCGGCATAATACAAGGTAAACAACTAGATTTAATTTAACTTATATGATATTACAACTAACCATTTAAGTAAAAATTTTAATTAGTTATAAAAGTAGTACCGGGTCGTCAACTTTTCAAATCCGTTCAATATCGGTTTAAATATTTTTTTTAAAAAAACCCTATATTTTATGTCAATTTCGTTAAACGTAATGTTAAGAACCTCCTCTCTTTGTAAATCGTATCTGAAATTCTCCCGGAACTAATTCTTGTTATTAATAATATAAGGGAGAGTATCTATGAGTAATTTAAAGTTTAGGATATTTTCGTTACAAAAAAGGGGCGGGGCGGTATCCGTTCTATATTACTTAATTGAGATTATTATAATAAGTAGGAATCGGAATTATTAGGAAATTGCTAATATATAACGGCCATAGATAAATTCGAAATGAAATAGGGGGACGCTCGTTTTTAAAATAGCCCGGTATTTCAACATCAATATCAGATACGTCTTAAGTGACTTATTTTAAACAAGTTGTTTACACCCTAGCAGTAATACTATGTTAATAAAAAAAAGGATTAAATCTATTATTATTATAGTATAATATAATATATAGGGCCAAGAAAACGTTACTTAGTTTCCTCGGATGATTATCCAACCGCGAGGCGACTTACGTTAAAATTTATTCAGTTTTACCTACTAGTTATTATTATAGTTATCCAGGTCCTCTGAATAAAAACTCCGTTAACGTTAAAACTCCTATTACGATCAACTTCAGATATCAGAAAAAACCGGTAATGGCGGACGATATAAAGTGGGGCGGGTATTAAGTGAAGCTGACGATAAGGAATAACGTTAAGTGGGTCGAGTATTAGGTAAGGTCGACGACGGTGAATAACGTGGAGCCAGGCGGGGAGAGGGGCTTTTTAGGTAGGATATAAAATACTGTAACATATTAATTTATATTCGAGCAACAAAGTTGGCACGGGTAAAATCGTTAGCCCGTTTACGATCGGCTCGGTTGGTTTATTTTTAGTTTAAATTAATAAATAAGATGCTGGTTAATGAATGAATTTTACAGTTAAGCCCTAAATATCGCTTATTACATTTTATAGACCGTAATTTATATGAATTATAAGATAAAGTATATTTAACTATATTATTTTAGTTATCTGGGTTAAACTTACGAAAAAGTATGTGATGGGTATTATAATAAACCGGGGGAAAAAAAAGTTTCTACTAATATACAATTGGCTAAGAAGGTTCTGTTGCGGTAAATAGGCGGGATGGTTGAAAGCGATAAAGAAGTTTTGGGAAAAAGCGGGCTCGAAAGGAAAAGGAGATGGAGGAGTATAGTTAAAGGTATAGTAAATTATATTGCTGGAACGGTAGGAACTCCCTAATCATGGGCTATATCACGAAACCGGTTTAATTAATTAACTTATTCAGAGAAAGCAGGAGTAAAAACGAACTTATAACCTAGGGTATTATTTTAACGTTTACGAACGGGGGATTAAATAAAGTTATAGTTTTCGAAGGTTACAACTAATTACCGTAATGATACACGTAAGCCAAGAGAAATTATAAGTAAGTTTATCTTTCAAATAAATTATAAAAAGGATTTATTCTACGGTAATATTTTTTACGAAATCATTTTTTTCCGTTTACCTCATTATACACCTTCAGATGTGTCTATATAGATAAGGGGTATAGAAAGTTGAAAACGCGGTCGATAAAAAATATATAGGTATTCTTTGCTTGTAATAGGGGGGATTTACTTTAGTTTTCGTTATCGTCAAGTATAAAAATGTTCTTTATAACGCTAAGAGATTATAAGATAAAGTTAGCGGGGGGGTATTTGAATATAAAGTAACGGTAAACTTTGATAAAAAGCTAATTATTGTTAATAAGGTCGTTAATAATAATATAACTTAATTCAGGACCTTGATAAATATTAGTTATATTAATGGAGGAACTTTAATAGGATACGAAACGTTAACGGGTAAATAAGAGCTAGGATAAAAATCGAAAAAATGGGTACAAATAAGGTCATCATAAGAGGTGTGATGTGGATAGGAAATGTAAAGCGGAATTAGCGAAGTAGGAAGAAAAGGGAGGCAGGTTTTGTAAGTTACGGTAAATGCTGTATTTATGGGTATAAGCGGACCAGAATCAGTAAGGGTTATATGTCATACGGCACGTTAATTGGCGCGTTATACGGCGTCGATAGTCTAGTATTAGACCAGCCTATGCATTATACGGCGTATTAAGGGGGGGGGCGCGTTCTACGGTGTAAGCGGCTTAAGGTTAAAACGGCCAATACGTTATGCGGCACATTAAAGGGGGCGCGTTATACGGTGTCAGCGGTCTGGGGTTAAATCGTCTTTTGCGTTATACGGTACGTCAAGAGGTGCGTTATAGGCCCGCGCCTAGCTTGCGCCTAGCCTACGCACTAGGCGAGCACGGCTCATGTTTTACGTTTAGCTGTCGGGATACTGCAACCCTTACGGCTTTTAATAAAAAGGGGGAAATTTTATGTATTTAGGCTATTGACTATGGAGTATATGGGTTACGTGACTTTGTATGTAACGGGATATATAGTATTTGAGCCGGACCTGATTCGGACCCAGTCTATATACAGTATATGCAAAGGTACGTGACGGGCTGTGTACTGACGATGCCCATAAGTTCTATACGAAGGACCAATATATCCTCTTTTAATCTCTCGCCTATATCTTAATAGTAAACTCTATTTGGCATATACTTAGCTTATTATCGTAGATCGGACTATAACATTTGTAATGATAAAGGCCTACCAACACTAATTAGTACTTATTGGGCTCATCATTAATTGGCCAAGTAAAAGAAGAAGTTGCTTTCCGGTTATGCTCTACATTTAATGACGGCTAAAGGTAAAGGAAAACTTTTTGCGAAGGGCCTTTATAAGCTGTATTAGTTGTTTGCGACAGCAATTAAGAAAGGCTTATAGGCTGTGTTGGTTATTCGCGGCAATCTATAAGTAAGCGATGTTATGACTATTAAAAACATCAAGAAATATTTATTAATCATTTTTAAAGGTGTTAAGATTAACCACCTAAAAGTCTTAAAGATTATCAAGTCGGCAATTTGATAAAAGGTTAAGTTAGTATTATTGTGGTTACTACTATTATAGGTACTACTACTACAAATTTCAAATCGCAAAAACGACTAAGTTTCACGAACTTTAACTTCAAATACTAAGTTTGATGGTAAACCTACAACTTACCCTTTTACACTACTTTTTTTTCCTAGTATCAACCTCAATTTTCGTTACGATGGCTTTAAAAATCGTTGGAATTAATGCATTTACTAACTCTATCAAAAAAAAAAAAGCGATTATCGCCCTCGGTATTACCTTCGAAGAACACTACAATAAAGAGCTTTAGTTTGCCAAATCTAACGAAGAATCTTTAATCGAGTACCTTTCCAATGTAATCGGCTTTTATATCCTCGACTTAAATCTCACTGGAACTATTTGACGCCTATTAGTATATAATGTCTTTTAAAAATACTTTGTAGAATGGAATCTGAACATATAAAAGATGGTAAACAGGCATATTAAAGTTAGGCTAAAAACTAAAATCGTTAATTTAAGGCTAGACTTTCCTATCAAAAAAGGGAAAAAAGGAAACTTAACCAACATACCCTACGAATACGCTACCGATGAAGACCTTTAATATATTTTTAAAGCTAAATGCAAAGATATCACTAACGGTAGTATCTTTCAACGCCCACATACGCATTTGTAAAAACCTACCTAAATCTAGATAAGTTTTTTGAACCCTTTTACGTTAAATCAATGGTTCAATTCTACTGGCCGTAAGGAACTGATTAACTTACAGGCTACAAGCCCTTAAGTCCACCAGTTAATTAAGTAAAAACCTCGACGTATCCCTTGACACCAAAAGGATTATTACTAAGTCTCCTGTGGTGAAACCCACCAAACCACATCCTCCTCAACTTCTTAACACGTCCAATTTTAACAGCCAAATTAAAGAAAAACTAGCTTTACACGCAAGCCTATTATAAGTACGACCACTGGATTTTTTATTCCAAATTCGGCCAAAGGTAATTATCCTGCCTACTAATACGAACCCTAATACAAGTCGATGGATTTAAAGGGTCCCTAGGACCAATACAACACCCTTCACCCTCGACATATCCCTATGATAGATACGGATCACGCGGAAATTACCACGTTAGTTAAAATTTAGGGAAAAATTGAAGTACAACAGTAAGCTGTATAGCCTCCTCGATGTCAATTTACGCCTATTTTTTCAAATCAGCCTTCAAACAAAGGTTAAATTTCCATGTTTTCACTATCTATTTCCTAATATCCTTACCGGTCAAGTTGAATATTACTACCTCCAGTATCTAAAGAATTGTTCCTGTCTTCGCGAAATTTACGATAGCCTAAAAGGCCACTTCGAATACAATGTCAATTTTACAAAATACTATACCAAATGAACATTATTCAATGGTCCTACAAATTAAATTACAAAAAAAAAAGAAAGTAAAATAAACCTCCTTAGTCATATGCTTAATAATCTGATACTTTACCAACAAATAATAGGAAACGTGGAAGCTAGTAAAGGTATCTTACGTTAACAGGTTCTACAAGTTGTTATGGGTTACAAAAAAATCGAATACGCTTTCCAATACCCTGATACCACTTACGAAAGGTTTTTTTTAGCTAGTTACGTTTCTCTTTAACGACTATAACAGCTCGAGTTTTTGGTTCGACTAATATATATATGATGGTCTTACTAAGTAAGCTCAAGCCGGTTAGCGTAGCTTCCATCAGCTGATGTTGGTCAGCGCTCTTGATCGCTGCACCTTGTCAAAAGTACTAATAATCCAGACGTCCTGGATT
This sequence comes from Anisogramma anomala, assembly GCA_038502455.1. Taxonomy (NCBI): domain Eukaryota; kingdom Fungi; phylum Ascomycota; class Sordariomycetes; order Diaporthales; family Gnomoniaceae; genus Anisogramma; species Anisogramma anomala. The sequence continues at coordinate 20,069,354 of JASMMZ010000004.1, read as the reverse complement.
ACGCTAACCACACTATAAGGGCGGGACATAACACGATACAACATCGTGCACCACAACATGTACATAGGACTCATGACTCGAACTGACGGCTCACAGCCTAAGTCCATAACAATATACCCTTAAACCTTAGAATTTAATAACGATAACTAAGACCCCTTACACACGTATTATATCGACCGTAGGTATGGAAGGTCCGGCTAATACGGCTAACGGAAAGCCCGGACCAAGGAACGTAACCAAACCACTTACGGAAGAGGTAATTTTTTCGCTCTTAAGGTCTTTAAGTTAGCTGAATAAATTTACTTTCAATACTAAAATATATTATATTCACATCAAGTAAAACTGTTAATTATCACATTAAATTGCTACCGAACGCGAATCCAAAGAAGTAAAATATAACATGCATTTCCCCTTTACATCTAATTAGAATTATATGTTACGGGTGATAAAGTTTAAGATAATGAAATTGAAAGGGAGAAAAATAATGCTAAGACTATCAGTTGGCATAAAGATACTAATTCCGGCCTAAAAGCAACGTAATAATTCGCTGACCACATATTTCTATACCACCTAATAGGTAAAAACCCCTACCTCCGATATAACGATAAAAACTTTAGCCTCATACAATTTTTTACTATTGAAAATCGTTATACCATACATGTTTTTCAAGGTATTATTTCGGATACGGGAATAGTACGGTACTTAACAAAAGGCTATTCATGCTATATTACGTTACGAAAAGATACTAATACTATTACGGAACTTAATTATACGGATACTAGTAAAGCTAAAGTTAGCTTTAAACTTGGAAAAAGGCTATTTTTACTGGGATCGACAACGGTTAAAACTATTATTAAACTTATAATTCTCCATATTTTGAAATATCTTACCCCCTTTTTCCTTTATTATCAAGATATAAAGGACCTTAGCCTTAACGTCGACGTTTAAACTAATAAACTGTTCCAAGTAAAGGGCAACAAGAAATTTCTACTTAGCCTTAAGTAGGGGCACCTCTGGTTTTATCTTCAAAGGCCAAAGGTAGTGGTGTTGAACCTAAGGAAGGCGGAATTTCGTTAATTTCGCCATAAGTTTAACCACCCGGTAAGTAACAGGATTTATGTCTTAAAAACGATTAGCTATAAAAATGTAGATTTTCTAGCACTTAAGATAATTAAATAGATTTGCCACCACTGCCAAGTATACTTGCAAACCCCCCTAAAGTTTACGTTTACGTTTAAAAAATCAAAACTTTAACCTTAAGGTTTTTGTAAACGTGTTTTACTTAAATGGCAAGCTAGTACTTTACGTTGTAAACTCCATCACAGCTTTTCATGGCGCCAAATATCTCAAGATTATTACGGAAAAGTAAACATAGGAAACATTACATACTTTGTAAATTAATACGTACATTAGGCCACCAAAAGTATTAGTTTACAATACTGATACCAACTGTTTTACGATGGAATTTCAAGCTAATACTAAATTTATAGGTTTTTAGTATAAATAGATTCCCGTTAAGGCCTACTAGGGTATTGGTAAGGTCGAAAGAGCAAATACCCTCTTATAAAAAGCCTATAATATTCTTACATTGGAAATCAAAAGCTTTACAAACTTAGAAATACAGTTTTAGATAGCAGTAAAAAGATTTAACGATACTATTATCCCTAACAGTCTTATACTAACTTTACTAGTATTTGAGATCTACCCACGTATAAAGACTAAGTCCACACCATCATTGAATACCTAAAAACGTATTATGGAATATAGTAAAGCCCTAAAAGAACTAAGGAAAGAATCGATACACCGCTAATTTGACGACGCCTTGAATACCAAAAATGCACTATTAATAACAAAATATACTATCCCACACCCTTTAAAGTAAAGTTTTTACATATTGAAAGCCAGATAAATAAGATAGGCCGTATAAAATATTAAGTATTATTAACCCAAATTTAGTGGTTAAAATTACTAACGGCTTTATAACTTTCTTAATTATATAGGTTAAGCCGTACGAAAGACCACTTAAGTCCGATAAAATTCCTAACGTCAATAACCTCCGAGCCGATCATTAACAATGTAATAAAACGTCAATATCGTAAAAATTTACCTCAAAAGATATATATTAAAAAAGGGAACGATGACGGGAATTATAGACTTGGGAAGGTATATAAAACAGCGTAGGTATTTTAAAAATATGAGTTTAACAGAGAACTTACCCTTAAGCTACGTGTCAAAGGCATTATCAATACACTGGGTAAACTATTTAAAATGCGATCAAGTGGGAATTAACGGCTTTCTTTTACGAGAGGTTATACAACTTATACTGCTAACGTAATTTAAAGGCTAATGTGCTACTATATTTAAGTCGAGGATAGTTTACGAGCTGAAAAATAAGACCACAGACCAACCGTACAAAAATTACTGCTAATTTCTTAAGAATATAGTAATCAAAGTAAGGATTGGATTTTTACTTAATTACCTATGATTTTTTTAAAAAATAGCTAACGTTTGATCGGTGTTATTGTTCCTAGTTTGACTACTGATAAAAAAGGCTAGTTTACACTTAATAGTTGGGATAAAACGTGAGCGTATACGTAATTTGCCACCGATCTTTAGCGAATTGTACTATTAAAACTACTAAAAAATTGAAGGATAAGTTTCCGGCTGGTACGGTAATACGTTATATTAAGCCATTTTATAACCATGCTAAAACAGGCGTTTCTTGGTTTTAAATATACTAGGCGTACTTTAAAAATAAGCTGAGTATAAAAACTTGAATGTTTAACCCGTGCCTTATAATTACGAAGGGTAAAAAGTTTGGTATCGTAGGTATATAAACTAACCATACTTTCTTTCTCGAAAATACTAGGTTTATGGTCGAGAAATAACGTCTTATCGAAAGGTCATGTCTCTGAAAATATAAGCCAATTGAGACGTTAGCTAAAAGCACACAACTTCACTTTAATAAATCGTTAATCTGTATCCATAGTTCTAAGGTTTAAAACGGCATTTATATTAGCCTACGTCAAAAAGGGTAAGACACGAGCTTGACAACTATTGAAAAGGCCAACGAGGCAAGATTACAGAGATACCTAGAGTAAAGGGCACGTATTGCCTACATTACCATACTGTACCAACCGGATGAATCGTACGACCTTTTCATTACGGTATAAGCACAAAATATACAAGAAAAGAACTTTAACAGGCTGAATAAAAGGATTGAGTGGCAATGAAATCACTTGGGAAAAAATTAATATGGTTTCGGTAAATTTAACGAAAGCAAAGTTGATAATATTTACGGACGGGTTATATGCTAATAATACTAACCTTACATTACAAATTGGCTTCCTCGTAATGCTTATCAACGAGGAAATGTTTAAAGGGAAATTTACAATTACTGGAAAACTTATATAATGGTTATCCGTCAATTGTAAATGTGTAATACGAGGCGTATTAGTTTCAAAAATTTACGGAATAATAGTGGACTTTAACATTGGTATAATAACTAACAGCACATTAAAGATTGTCACCAAATATTTAGGACTACCTCCGATACTTGTGGTAATATATATTGACTTCCGGAGTCTTTAAGAATGCTTATCGAAGCTGGGCACAACCAATGAAAAACGTAATAGCTCTAAAGGGTGCATACAAAGCCCGGGAAATCGATAAATTTCGGTAGATTAATGGGAAAGATAACTCCGCCGACGTTATAACTAAAGCCACGCCTAATGGCGCTTTGAAAAGGTTTATAGATAGAAATACGCTAACTATATGAATCGAGGGTTATTTAAACTGCTCAGCATGTAACGTAAAGGAATAGAGTTGCCCTGACAAACTTAAAGATTGTTAGTGTAGTAATGTTAATGGCAACGGCAGCAAAGATGGCGATAGTAATACCAGTAAATCAAATTACTGGTAAAAGGTACATAAGTAGTAGAATATGTGATATAAATAAGTCTATAGTGAAGGATTTATTACGGGAATTAAGGAATAAAGGCCTCGAAGGGGTAGAGTAAAAGGGCCATGAAGGGTTGTAATTAATGTCAGTTTTAGTACAGATTAATCGGAATTAACAAGGGTTTCGCTTGTTGTTAACTTGTGGATTAAGAAGAGATTTCAAAGGTTGCCACCAATAAATGACAAACCGTACTGGTGTACAGACACAAAACAAAAAGCCGCTAGTATTAAAATAGCAGTCAAATGCAATACATTCAAGTCAACTTTATTGTAAGTAAAGTTGATTGTACGTACTGCAAATTGACTGTAGTTTGTGGGACTACACTGCAAGTATAGTGCAGTAGGTGTCCACTTCAAAGTGGGGCATAGGCCAAAGGATTTGGCCATATAAATTAGCGTGCAGACCGGCTAGCAGTCTGCCAAACTTAGAACTTACTACGTAAAATAAAAAATTTCAATGCAGCATGAGTTACTTCGACCACAGTGATTCGAATCGACTACTTTGCAATGATAAAGACCTACCAACACTAAGGTTATCGACTAGAATAGGAATACCGGTACCAGTTCTAAAATAACGCAATAACTCGCCGACCACACTTTTCTATACCGCCTAACAGGTGAAGACACCTATTAAAAATATAACGATAAAGACTCTAGCCCTATATATTTGTTAATTATTAAGGATTGTTATACAAAATAGGTTTTTAGGGTATTATACTGGATATTAGGGTAATATAGTACTTAATAAAAGGTTATTTGTAATACATTCTATTTTGAAGAGGTATTAATATTGTTACGGAACTTGACTATACGGATAGCGGTAAAGCTCAGGTTGGCTTTAGCCCTAGAAAAGAACTTATTTCATTGGAATCAACAACGGTTAATATAATCGTTAACCCTATTATTTTCTATATCCTTTCATGCCCTACCCCATTTTTTTTACCTTGAAAATATGAAAAACCTCGGCGTCAACGTTAACGTTTAGACTAATAAATTAGTTCAGGTTAAAGGTGGTAAGAGGTTTCCACTTAGTTTTAAATAAGGGTATGTCTGATTTTACCTTTGAAGGCTAAAGGTAATGGTATCAAATTTAATGGAGTTAAAACTTCGTTCATTATATTATAAGCTTTACTATCTAGCGCCTAAAAAGTTTTATGAGGTGTTAAAGTCGACTGATTACGAAAATATTAACTTACTAGAGTTGAAGGCAATTGAACGAATTTACTACTACTACCAAACATATTTCCAAACCCCTTTAAGGTTTAAATTTACGTTAAAGAAGATGAAGACTTTAATTTGAAGGTTTTTGTAAATTTATTCTACCTGAATGGTAAACTAGTATTTTACGTCATGGATTCTGTTTCGGTCTATTACGGTATTAAGTTCTTTGAGATTATAATAGTAAAGGAAATATGGAAGGTATTACGTAATTTATAAATTGATATATACCTATGGATACTAAATGTTTTTAAGTTACGATATTGATATGGACTTTATTACGATAAACTTCTAATTTAGTATTCTATAAATAGGTATTTAATATAAATAGGTTTTCGTTAGTGCTTATTAAAGTATCGGTAAAATCGAAAAGGTTTACACCGTTTCATAAAAGGCTTATAATATCCTTATCTTAGAGATCAAAAGCTTTATAAGTTAATAAATATGTCTTTAAACCAAGGCAAAAGTCATTGACAATACTATCAACCCTAACAGCTATATACTAACATCACTGGTATTTATTACTTATACACGTATAACTACTAAGTTAGCACTATCGCCAAATACCCGAAAACATATTGTAACATATATAAAAACCTAAAAAAAAACTTAAAGGGGAATTAGTACGCCGCCAGGTTAACAACTCCCTTGATACCAAAAACAGACCGTTAATAACAAACGTATTATCCTCACCCTTTGAAAGTAAATTCCTTACGTAACGAAAACCAGGTAAATAAAACTAACGGTAAAGAATGTTCAGTATTATGAATTCATATGAAATAATTAAAATTACTAACGACCTTATTCATTTCCATATTATATCGTTTAAGCCGTATAAAAAACCATTTACATCTCATTGAAATTATAACGTTAATAACCTTCAATCCGAGCTGATTAACTTATACAATCCTCCTGAAGCGATCATTCATAAGTTAATAAAACGTTGACGGCATGAAAAAATCTTTTAAAACGAGAATATATATTAAGGAAGATGATGGCAACGAGGACTATAAGCCTGAAAAGGTATATTCAATGGCTTGGGTATCTTAAAAATGGAATTCTAATATAGAACCGACCTTGAACTTACGTACTAAAGATATTATAAATATATTGGATAAACTTTTTAATGAAAGTGACCAAATTAATATTAACGGCTTTTTATACAAAATGTTATTTAACTCATACCATCAAATTAATTTACAGGTTACAATGTTATATTTTTCAGATCGAAGAAAGTTTACGAAGTTAAAAGTAATGTTACGGACTGGTCGTACGAAAAGTCACGGTTAATTGCGTAAGTATATGGTAATACAAGTAAAGATTCTGTTGCTAGAGCTTTAGACGTTGCAATTTTATCTTTTCGATTGGTCTAAGTAATAGTAGTATTACATGGGTCAAGTGGTGGATGTATTGTTCTAGGTTTGGCAGACCGCTAGCCAGTCTACACTGTAATTTGTATAGCTAATTGCTTGGCCCGTGCCCTGAAGCGAAGTGCAGCGTACTGCACTCGACTTAAATCTAATGCAGTAAGTCTCTACAAAACAATGCACTCAACTTACAGTTCAGTATAGCCAACTTTAATATAAGTAAAGTTAACTTACTGCACTGAATATACCACTATTCCAACACTAGCGGCTTTTTAGTTTGTACACGCACGCCAATGTAGCTAACCAATCTTTTCCAGTTACCACTAAATTGTCTCCTCGTCAACTAGCCAAACCCCTGTTAATTCTAGTTGACTTTTGTATTAAGTATCATCCAATTACATACGAATTAGCCTCATTTGGCCTTAATTTCTCCGCCGCTCCGAGGTCTGAATTTATTAACTCCTACAAAAGGTTCTTCCGTCACAAACCTTTACAGGCCTCCACTTTTATCGTACCACTTCAATTGTTCTACTTAAACAGATTATCATTAATAATCCCCTAGTTATCTTCCAGTTTACTAGCATATCCCTATCCGCTGTTACGTGATTTAGACTTTCTGGGCGGCCTATTAACGTAGCTCTTGATATGTATAATTAGTTTATTATTATCCACAAATCTTTCTAAGGCTTTATTTTGCGCTGCTTTTATTATGGAATTTTCTGGATTGTCTTTGCCATCGATTTATCGAAACTCCCTAATCTTCTTTCTTTCGTAGGTTTTACGGAGTATTATCACGTTGATTATTAGCTGTTTTTCGCTAGTGGTTCCGAGCTTTAAAAGGTATTCGAGAAGTCTTTTCGAGTTAGTATAGATTACACCGTGATAGGGGAAATCTTAAGCTACCTGGTAAGAATATTAAGGGTTTCCTATAATGCTATACCTACGTTAAAGCCCGCCATTATACTATAGACTTCCGATACTAACACGTTTCATATAATTTGCTTATACTTAACGGAGTTTTAGTAAATCAGGCTACCGATAATACTAAAATGGTCTTTTTTATTATTTTCGTTAACGAGGGTTATTAAAACGCCGATTTGTAAAAATAAGTCGGTGTTATTTGTAAAAACCCCGTTCGAAAAAATTATTAATTTAGCCTTTGAAAAATCGATTAACACCATATTAATCCCGCGATCCAAGTTTCGTATTTGTTACTTAAGCCTTTTTTTAGCTGGTTAAAGTCATTATCCATTGGTTTTTATATTTATACGGCGATAAATAGGTTGTAAAGGGCTTTCAGCTAATATAAGGTAATAATATAGATGTCTCGAATACGCTATTACAAGTACCGTTAAGCCTTGGTTACGTTAATCTTGTTAATTATAATTAAAACAACGCTTTAGATTTTTGAGCGAAAGCTAAAGCCGGAATTAATACTAAGTATACGGATTAACTATTTATTAAAGTTAAGTGAACTATCTTTCATTAACGTTATTACCAGCTTATAATTTCAAAACTTAAAGTCCCTAATCTTTTACTATTTCAATACCATAAAATCAACCGTTTCGACGAAACGGATATCGTTAATTTACATACCTACTATATCGAAGTCCTTCTTTTACGTTACTAATAAATGCGGGTCGTATATCAAAGACTTTATCGTTAACTGGAATTTGAAATACGACTAATAAGTCAAGAACTAATAAACGCCTGTTTTAGCTAATCCATATAGTAGCTCAATATATAGCATTACCATACCTAAAGGGTAAATACCACGGAATTTCTATAGTAATTTTAGTAATACAATCTTTTATAAATCTATTATTCATTACGTGTAAGCTTACATTATATTACGACTATTAAACGTAAACTTACCTTTTGTTTCAGCTAGTAAACTCATTGTTAAAACAACAATTAAGCACAAATCAATTTTTTAAATCGTTGGAAATTGTAAAAAGTCCAGTCTTTACCTTTATTATCGTATCCTTAAAAAATTAAATGTGATTTTTCATATAACCACCCCATAGTTTTACCTTTAATCTCGTAGATAATCCTCCACTTAAAAATCGTAAAGTTCAGGTTTTGAAGGTTAAAATCGGTTTTTGGCGTGAATTATATAATCCTTCGAATTAGTAAGCCGTTAATTTCGACCTTATTATTTTCCTTAAAGGGTTTGTTAAAGGTTTTAATAATCTTTTACGCTCTAAGATTCAGTATCAAGACTTTGTTATCCTTCTTTTTCCTACTTACCCAAGTAATATTATAGATACGACTCGATATATATCTCTCTTTTTTAACATTTATTTTTTTCAGGGGTCGTCCACACCGACGTCGTTTTATTGGCTTATCTATAACGAGTAAAGGAGGTTCGTATTAGCTCAGTCGTTTGGCTTAAGGGTTTTTATCGTTATTAATCTTGTTATAAAGATTAACTTAAATGGCTTGGAAAGATGTAAGGCCGTTAATAGTTTTAATAAATACTTTGGAGTTCGCGATACTTAATATCTTATACGGGTCTTGCTATTTGCCCGGCTCCCGTTTTACGAAAACTTTACTTTATAACGGTAAGGCAAACAAATCGATTATTATAGGACTGTTTTTGGTATTAAAGGCCTTATTAATATGGCGGCGTGCCGATTCTTTTCGAAACTTCCTTAGAGCTTTACTATAGGCCGTAATACGTTTTTAAATACTTACCGAGGGCAAAAATTCACTCGTCAGACGTGGGTACGCTTCAAGGACCATTAACGTTAATATTAATCCGTTAGGGTCCATAATATTATTAGAGCCTTTTAATACTATTTATAGGCGTACTTCCAGATCCGTAAAACTTTTAATTTCCAATGTAAGGATATTATACGTTCGGTGAAGTAATACGTATACCCTTTTAACTTTTCCAATGCTCTAATTAGCTTTTAAAAACACTTATTTACACTAAATACCCATTATTTTAACATCTTTCTAAAACTCCGTCGTCGCAAAGTTGGTACCGGCATTATAGACAACGACGTCAGGTAGACCTAGATATGTATTAATCCACAATATCTTTAAAGTTTCCCACGTATCTTTTAGCGAGAGGGACTTTAAAAACTTGACTTCGTAAAAAAAAATTGCAGAGTAAACGACACGAAAAAACAGGCTTATCATTTAGGTAAAACATATTGATAAAAATCTTGTAATGAAATTTTTTATCGTTTTTGAATGTAAATTTTAATCTTCGGGTGGCTTAAATATATGTTTAATAGTAGTAGCAAATTTTTTTCCATGGATTTTGGGGAAAAATATTTCACATATTTATACTTTACAGACTTTAGGACTTCATGTAGCCTATTAACGGTTAGGTGATTAACACGCCGGTATAATTAATGTATTTCCGGCTTCGTTAGATTTAACACAACTATTTCCGGTCCTTAAAGATAAAACTATAGATACCTCCACTTAAAGGCGAGTAAAAACCTTTAGCTGTTTTTAACCAATTCGTCTACGTTAACGTCTATATTAATACCGAAGTTTTCTATATCCTTTAAGTAAAAAGGGATTAAGGGACTTAAAGATGTAAAACTTAATTGCTCCTATAATAATTTAAACCACCGTTATCCATAATAATGATAGTTATTCGCCTTGGTTAAAACCAACTTTAGCCTCACTAGCATCGTGATAATTAATCTCAGTGGCTATAATACTTTCCCTTTGCAATACTATATACTATATATAGCCTTTTATTAAGTACCTTACTGCCCTTATGTCTGATATAATACCTTAAAACGTATAATCCGCGTAACGGTCGCGAAGATTTAAGGTGTATAAGAGGTTAAGAGCTTAGCCAGGGTAAAGGTAAGGGTTTTTACCACCTAAACGATATAAAAAGGCATAGTCGTTTAGTTACTAAGCCGCTCTAGGAATAATATTTTCGTGCCACTTAATTTGCTTAAGGGTCTTGGCGCCATGAATTTATTTGTCGCCCTCGAAGTTTGTGATTTAATCTAAGTAGTCCTATTTTAAGGTAATAGATTATGAGGCGTAATATACTATCTTTTTATTATTATACTCGATGGTGGGGTGCCGAGTTAACTAGTAGCTAAACTTACCACAAATCTAATATTTTTGCCACTATTACGACGATAGTACTTACGGTTAGTAGGTCCGTTTAAATTGTAGCCTTATTAGCACTAACGTAACTACTACCTTTAGTTGATAGCTGGTAAGCTAAACCTTAGATATTATAGGCGCCCTTACTTGCGGTCAATATAATTAACCATCTCAAAGTTTTCTTTATCTACTTTAAGGAAGTTGCCGGCTTAGGAGTACATACCAAACGAATTTGGTATACGCGCTATTACAATAATAAGTGAGGAACGCAACTAGCTAAAAAAGCCTTTGTAAGTGGCATTTGAGCGTTGTAAGACGTATTCGAACTCGTTAACACTCGTAACTACTACTCGTACCTACTCGCGAAATGTAACTTCGCTAACGTAGGCTTTCCCTGTTGCTTTTTGATACAACATCAACTTATCAAGTATCTAATTAAAGACGTTCATTGGTATTTTCTCCTTTTTCTTCTTCGCTATTATTGTAATCTACTGTGTAGTATCCCGGTCTATATGTTATTATGTAATTTAGATGTCGTATTCGAAGTAGTTCTTTATACCATTATAGATTTCGCGAAACATAATAGCTTTAGTAAGGAAAGTCAGGTGATAGTCATTGGTATTCCCTATAAGCATTCTGGGAAATAGTAAGTAAAAACACAAAGGAGAAACCTCTATCTATTTGCAAATGTTTAAAAGGGCTATCATCTTAGTGTTAAGGAGGTTGTAAGACTTTGCTTTATACTTCTTTACATTGTTTCAAATCTTGGCGAAATCTGTAAACAACTTATAATTAATGTTAACCATTTTAATAAGTCTTGGTGGAAGGTCGCGATAGTTATCCCAACCTTAAATGGTGTTTCCTAGCAATTTAAGCCTTAAAGCTTCCGAGGTACGATATTAAGGGTAATTACCAGTCGCGTAACCCGAGAGATAAAGTCCTGTAGTAGGACCTATAATAGGCTCCCGTATGTAGGAAAATTTAAAGAAGAAAGGTTCTTAAAGGACTTAGCGGCTTTAAGTAAAATTCTAAGGAGTAAATGGTAAATAACAACTTTGAAAGGCTTGACGATTTTGTTTAATTAATTGGTATAGGGTGCCGACGTCAATACCTTTAGTCGCGTTGGCAACCTCTGTTTCATGCGCTTTACCACCGCTAAAAGCGTACTTCACGCTGTCACGTGGAGGTGCTAAGCTACCGATGAGGTCAACAAGCTTATCATCCGCGCGTAAAAAGGCTTAACTTAGCTAGGGGTAAAGGGGAGGTTCCCTGAATCGCATATAAGGGTAGTAAAGTTCCTTAAAATACTTTCCCTTTAATCATAGGTCTTAAGGGCGTTCTTAAAGCTAGACTAAGTCGAAAAGTTTTTATGCCAGCCTTATATTGCTTTATAATGGTATATAAACTCCTTATCTCTTAAGCTTTAACTTAATACTTATTTTAATTACTTTTTGGAGTAAAGTCTATATAACAATAATCTAATTGTTAAAAAGATTACGGAAATTGCTAAAAGTGTGATTATGGTTATTAGTATTATAATGCTTAACAATATAGTATTCGACGAAGTTAATCAGGTGTTTTTCGATTGAGTTCTTATTAACATCCTATCCCCAAAGGTCGTAATTATAATACTTGGCGAAAACTGATACAAGGGCTTTAACTTTCTCCATATATTCCTGACTAGGAGCTATCTTGATAATTTTGCCTGTAAAGGATGTGTAGGATGCGTGGGGCGATGAACTTGGTTATCTTTGGGTGTAGGGACTTGGTGTTTTGGCATCGGGTCGCTTGTAAACTTGGTGACTTAGCTTTGGATCGCACGACGTAGATTTCTTGACGTAACTTGGTTTTTTCGCTTAAAACAGCATATTTAACGATTAAAGTAGCATAGGGAGTAAAAAGAGTGAAATAGAGCAAAGGTTTAGTATAAAGAGTAAGGTCGAAGGTTATTATTGGTAAAAGGCAAAGTTTGTAAGTTGTTTGGTATAGAAACTTGGTCGTTTTTCTGTAGTAGTAACACCCGCAATAGTATTGACTTATCCGTTTGCCAACTTGCTGAATTGAGACTTTTATAGGTCAATCTCAACGCTCTTTAAAAAGGATTATTAAAGATTTCTTGATATTTTTAGTAGCGATACCGTCGTTACATTTAAGCTGCTGTAAAACCAAACGCAGCCTAGAAGTATTCTCTACTTACTGCTGTAAAAACAAACACAGTAGTAAAGTCCCTTCGCAAGAATCTTTCCTCTACCCTAACGTTAACATAAAGTATAACAACTGGAAAATAGCTTCTTCTTCTAATTAGCTAATCTGTACTTAAGTCAATAAGCACTAATTAGTATTGGTAGGGCTTCAGACGTTACAACGTTTTCGATTCGATTGGTCGAAGTAACAATAGTATTGCATAGGTTAAGTGGTGGATATATTATTCTAGGTTTTGCAGACCGCTAGCTGGTCCGCACTGTAATTTGTATAGTCAATTGCTTAGCTCGTGCCCTAGAGTAAAGTGCAGCGTACTTCACTCGACTTACACCCAATTCGGTAAGTCTCCATAAAGCAATACACTCAATTTGCAGTTCAGTATAGTCAATTTTATTGTAAGTAAAGTTGACTTACTGCAGTGCATATACTACTATTCCAACAGATTTGATTTTTACTTAATCTTTTATAATTCAAAAATTTAGCTAGTGTTTAATCGTTATAATTGCTATAAATTTAACTATTAGATTAAACTTTTACTTTGCATATAATTAACAGGATATAATGTAAACGTAGATAGAATTTTTCAACAATTTTAAATAGATTGTAGTATTAAAACTACAGAAAGAAATAAAGGATAAGTTTCTAGCCTGCACGATAATACGTTATATTAAATCTTTTTACCGACTAATTGAGGTAAACTTAAATTAGTTTTGAATATATCAGATACATTTTAAAAATATGTTAGGTATAAAATTTTTAACGTTTAACCCTTGTTTATTCCTTATGTGAAATAAATATTTCGGTATTATGGTTATATAAACTAACGATACCCTTTTCCTCAAAAACACTAGGTTTATCGCGTCGGAATGATGTATTTTCAAAAAGTGCCGCCTTTAGAAGTATAAGCTAATCGAAACGTTAGTTCAAGATATATAACTTGACTTTAATAAATTGGTAATTCGTAATTATAGTTCTAAAGAAAACAATGGTATTTGTATTAGTCCATTTTAAGGAGGTTATGTTATTAGCCTACTGACTATCGATAAAACCGACTAAGTAAAATTACAAAAATACTTGGAATAAAGGGCTCATGCTGCCTATATTACTAGATTATTCTAACCAGAAGCATTTTACTACCTATTCATAACGGAACAAGTATAGGATTCATAAAACGAGGATTCTAATAGGTTTAATAAATGGATTTAATGGTAATTGAAAAATTTCAAAAGAGGTATTAATATGGTTTCGGTAAATCTAATGATGGCGAAGTTAATAATTTTTTCGAACGGTTTATTTACTAATAATATGAATTTTACATTGTCAATCGGGTTCCTTATAATACTCTTTAACGAGGAGACGTTTCAATGGTAGTATATAATTATTGGAAACCTTATATACTTAATATCCGTTTAATATAAATGTGAAATATGAGGTGTATTGATTCTAATAGTTTATAGTATAATAGTAGGTTTTGATATAGTTATAATAATCAATATTATACTAAAAATTATTACCAAATAACTAGGATTACTTTCGATACCTGAAGTTATATATATAGACTTCCTAATCTTTAACGAATGTTTATTGAAGTTAGGTATGACTAATAAAAACCGTTTAATAATTAATATAATAGCTTTAAAAAGGTTAAACGAATCCTGAGAAATTGATAAGTTCCGATGGATTAATGGCAAAGATAACCCTACTAACGCTATAACTAAGGCCATGTTTAATATAATCCTGAAAAGGTTTGTGGATAGTAATAGGCTAACCGTACAAATCGAGAGTTACGTGGATCATGCAGTACGTGACGTAGAGGATCAAGAATATCCTGGCAAACTTAAAGACTGCTAGGGTAATGGTGGCGATGGCAATGGTCGTAATATCAATGGTAGCGGTGGTAGTAGGCATAATTATTGGCAAAAGGTACGTAAGTGGTAGAATATGTGATACGCATAGATCTGGGGCGAAAGACCTGTGCATAGGGGTTTAGGAATATAGGGCCTGGAGATGTGAAACTAAGGGCCGTAATTGATATTGGTTTTAGTAAAAATTGAATGGAATTAATAAGGGTTTAGCCCATGGACTAAGGGGGGGTTTCAAAGGTTGCCGCCAATTAATGGTAAGCTATACTGGCATACAAGTACAAAACAAAAAGCCTTCAGTATTTGAATAACAGTTAAATGCAGTACAGTTAAGTCAACTAAACTATTAGTTTAGTTGATTGTACTGACTGAAAATTTGGCTTCAGTTTGTAGGACTGACTGCAAGTGCAGTGCAGTAGTTGCACACTTCAAAGTGGGGTACAGACCAAAGCCTTTGACCATACAAATTAGCATGCAGACCGGCTAGCAGTCTGCTGAGTTTAAAACTTACAACATCAACTCAACCAATGTCAACGCAGCACCAGTTACTTCGACCACAGTGATTCGAATCGACTATTTTACAATGATAAAGGCCTACCAACATGAATATTAATAGCTACAATAATAGAATTATAAAGCTAAGTAATATAAAGCGTAATTAAATTTATGATAACGTTTAAATCGTAAAGATATTAAGTGGTAAATATAAATGAACGTCATTTCAAAAGTTTATTATATTTAATAAAGACATATATAACTTATCAGGATAATATCATTTTAGTTATAACCTTAATAAAAACTTTACTTATGATAGGATTCGTAGTTATCTTGTAAACCGAAAATAATACTACGAAATTATTGATTTTAAAGCGAATGATATTCTTAACATAAAAATATCCGCCTTACAAGGCTTTAGTTAATTATTAGAAAAAAAGGCATTAATATCCAAGCGATTTACCACTTGAATTTTAGTTGTATCTTTAAAAAAACAGGCGTTTTATCGATTTTATAGCCGGGGATTATAAAAGTTGAACAAACCTTTGTAATAAGTTATACAAAAGGTTTTATAACACTTACAATCATTTGATACTTGGCCTATGAAACGTTCGTCTCTATATAATCTGAAAAGTACTTATATATCTAAAACTTAACAACGAGATTTTTACCTATACCTATATTCAAACAAAATGTACAGTTTGGTTCTAAAAGCGTGCTACGCACAGCGATTTATAGGAAGCGATAACCGCCCATAACGAGGGCAAAATCCTCGTTACTTGGGTTAACTAAAACACCTTCCAGATTCTTCGTATACAATGCGACGTCCTCGAGGGGTCCAACAACAACAAAATAATTGATATAACGTATACTTCTCTTTAAAACTCGCGAATACAAGGTCATTATTTGTAGATATGACTTGAAATATTTAAAAGAGGTATTATGATACTCGCAAACTTGTTCAAAACAAGCGCATATTTAACGATTTAGTTATTTTTCACTAGTAAAGCCGAATCTTAGTATTTTATTCAATAAGCCCACATTACTAGCTTAAAAGAGCGAGGAGGAACGCTCAAACTTACTAGGGCTCCAATCGGAATAACTAATATCATTTAATTCTGATTAAAAGTTATCGATCTATTTACCCCAGCGATTGCGGTTACGGTACCGGCTACGTTCATGATGACTATCGCCACTGCGGCGACGAACCTTATGGTCACCACAATGATTATCGTCGCGACGCTTCTCGTAAGACTTATGATGAGCTTTGCGAAGCTCATAATTACAATCGCGCTCGCAAATACGATAATCACTTCTGTCAGGTTCCTTATCATACCTCTTTCTATCTTTGTACAAATTGGTGTTTTTATACTATGGTTTTTTTTACGAATACCGCGAATCGTACTTTTCACGTCCATTTTTGACACAGGCTTATAATATAGGTATTTACAGTTGGTAACCTCTAGTAAAATTATCTTAAACTTTTTAATTTAATACATGTATATGCAAAGGATTTGTTTATAGTTCGGTAGTCGAAGGTTTTATTGAATGCTTAGGTTCAACGACGTCCATATATCAATCATAACTTCATTTTAACTCCAGTTATACTAATTGAATATACAAATTACTCGTAAGTATCTTGGTTTAATTTAAATATTTTTACGAAGGCTGTATTCGTCTTTTATATGATCTCGCAATGTAAAGGTTAATTTTCTGATTTCGTTAGTAACGTGATACTAATTTATTTTAAAACATTATATTAATACATGTAAAATAACTATAAAACTTAGAAAGTTAAATTTATACGTTCTTTACCGAAAATCTCTGTATTTCACCAAAAGATAGTAGAACCTTGGAATAAGGTACCGAATATAAACATGATTTGGCCTTTTACATCAAAATTTAATTTCATAAAACTTTCTAAGCGCGCCTAAAAACTTTATACAATAGTAAAGATAATATTACAACTTACCGTAATGATAACTATGTTGAAAAGATTATAATGATCCGGTTTATATACGCCTATCTCCTCCTATTTCAGGCGACAAAAATATTGAAGACTAAGAACTGAAAGGCTGGCGTGACCCGATCACTATGGGAACGCTTGGTGCTATAAAAACGAGGCTAGGAGCTGTAAAAACAAGGACTATAAAGACGAAGACTACGAGGGCAAAGCTGAAAACTGTAAAGATGAGGATGTTTGTTCTTCTCATGTGTAAAGGCCTTAAAACGACTTGCTGTAATTATTCAATAGTCCTTCATTTTCTGTTACAGACCTATAATAACTGCATTAAAGCGCTTGTTAAAGTTTTCATTTATCTTGATCATCTACTACTACAAACACCTAACACATTCTGGCTCGTGTAAAGAATCTATAGTAAAGAGATAATTAACAGGCATATGATAACGTAAAGAGGCAATTAACAAAGGACCTAAAATAGGCGGAGGAATGCATATATAGGTGGCAGGTTTACTAAGTTTGCTACACGTTCGGCAGAGAGTAACCTGTGCTACAAAGTGATACAGGGCTGAAGCACGCAACTCGCGCTTACTCATAGAGAATTAACGGAAAAATAACAAAAAGGCGGCGACGGCAGCGGTGACGGCAACAACAGCGATGAAAATAACAATGGTGATAGTAGCGGTGAGACTAATGGCGATGGCGACGGGACTGGCAGCGACTACAGCGAAGATAGCGTAAATGACAAGAGAACAACAGCGGTGGCGAAGATGGCGACAGCGAAAATACAGTGATAGCGGTGAGTAGCGGCGGCGGTAAAGGTGACAGCAATAAACAAGAGAAAAAAGGGGGCTTGGTGGTGCTAAAAAATGGGAATAGAGGAAGAGGTTAAAAATCGTAAAGTTAAAGAGCAAAGATTTTAGCGGGGCTGGAGGCGGGGGGTGTTGTTAACTTGGTTTTTGCGAAGCAAAACTGTTAACCTTACTCTTTTCGTTTAACTTATTCAAACTAGTAAAGGGTAATATCTGGTATTTTTAACTTTTTTTCTTATAGCTATCAATTTTTGGTACGCGTGTAGGATAACTACGTAATGTTAAAACAATATAATATTTTTACAATAAAAGAAGAAGAAACTAGAACTAAAAGCGAAGCTTAGGAGCTAAGCATGTAGTAGCAAGATGCAAAGGCACGTGCCAATACCTTCCTTCCTTTTCCACGTATGTATCCTCTCATATAAGTATATAATATAAATCAACGGCAAAAACAAACCCGCTAATACTATAACTAATGCCACGCCTAATAACGCACTAAAAAGGTTGGTAAATATCAATAAACTAACTGTTTGCATCAAAACAAACGTAAACCAATCGGTACGTAATAAAAAGGAACAAGAATATACCAGCAAACTAAAAACCTATAAAGGTAATATACATAAAAAAACATATTTAACCTTATTATAAAAGAGCAAAATTTTAGTAGCGTATAAGTTTATAACAAAAAAACTTAAATATTGAATTAAAAGAAAGTAATGCTTAGAATTATAGGATACAACCCTGGAATTAAAGTGGAGTTTAGGTACAAAACTAATTGAGATTGGTGAAATAATAACGATAAAAATAGAAAGAAATATAATGATATATTTAATTAGTTATCGACCTCACGAACGCGCATGCACAAAACAAAAAGCCGCCAGTGTCAAAATAACAGTCTATTGTAATATAGTCAAATTGATAATACTAACTACAAATTAATTGTATTAACTGCAAATCAATTATAGTAGAGTACCCAATTTAATATGGGGCATAGGCTAAGCGATTTCCCATACAAATTAGTATGCAGAACAGCTAGCAGTTTGTTAACCATAAAGGCCTACCAACAACTTTATTAAAAAACCCATTTATATGAAAATTCACTTCTACCTGTACGGAAATCGGTTCTCGTTATAATTAATCACCCTAACGCCTTGAACAAAATAAAATAAAAATTCAACTCCTTATGACGTTTACCTTATCGTTTACCTTATAATCATTCATTAATCATTTTGGGATTGCGCACAATTTGTACTTAACAGGGGACAGCAAACAGAGCGAAGCAGACAGGGGGTAGCAAACAGGTGACATCAACCTCCCCTGCTTCCCCAGATATTGGCCGACGTCACTCCAAACTCACTCCAAACTTGACAATGATCTCAACCTCAAACCTTGTGACCACCACCCACACTCCTTTGTATCCCCTTCCACGACTTCCCTGTATTGACCTGCAAAAGCTCGTTGCATTCTTTGAGAATGCCCTCATCTTTTGTCTAGCCGAGTCAACGACTTCGGTCTGGCACCCTACCAATATTGCCCACAAAGTCAACAATTAATTGGTCAACAACACCGCAACATTCACCTGCAGCATGCGTCTGTTAGCACCAACGCTTACTTTCCTCCTCAAATCGGCCACTACTACCGTAGCGCTCTTCTCTGGAGCCAATGCCATCTCCCAACACCCATTCTTTCTCTCCCATCCCAATGCCGACACTGACGACCTCTCCCTAACCTCTATCTCGGCCACCCTTTTCACAGACATCGAGCGCCTTGCCCGACTTGTCGATATCACCTACTGCGTCGGCACTTCGGGCATCTATCAGCCCTTCGCCTGCGCGTCGCGCTGCAACGAATTTCCCCACCTCCGCCTTTCCTCAACATGGAACACGGGCGTGCTGCTGAGCGACAGCTGCGGGTATGTGGCAATCGATGACGGCTCCGCAGAGCATGACGGTGCCGCTGCTGAGTTTCCCGCGATCATCGTGGCCTTTCGCGGCACATACAGCCTCGCCAACACGGTCGTCGACCTCAGCACCGTGCCGCAGGAATACGTCCCGTACCCGGACCCGGGCAAAGGCAAGAAGAACAATGGCAAGGAGAAGCAGTACAAGTGCGCGAACTGCACCGTCCACATGGGTTTTCTGGAGAGCTGGAAGCAGGCGCGCAAGCTAGTGCTGCCGGTGCTGGAGAAGGCGCGCGCCGCAAACCCGGGCTACCCTGTGCACGTGGTCGGGCACTCGCTGGGCGGCGCGGTGGCGTGTCTCGCGGCGCTGGAGCTGCGCCTTGCGCTGGCCTGGGACGACGTGACGGTCACGACGTTTGGCGAGCCGCAGGTGGGCAACCTGGGCTTCGTCGCGTTCGTGGACGCCGTGTTTGGTCTGAGGGAGCAGGGTGGCGATTCACCGGACTTCGCCCTGCCGGAGAAGCGGAGCTACCGCCGGGTCACGCATGTGGGCGATCCGGTCCCGCTGTTGCCGCTGACAGAGTGGGGGTATAGGCCCCACGGCGGCGAGGTCTTCATCAGGAAGCCGCAACTGTCGCCCGGGCTGGAGGACCTGCGGCTTTGTAAGGGCGACGAGGACCCGTCGTGTGTGATGGGCAATGACGAGGGGCTTCTGGGCATCCCGTCGTGGCTGCGGCTTTGGCAGCTGTTTTTTGCGCACCGGGACTACTTCTGGAGGCTGGGCCTCTGTGTTCCGGGCGGCGACCCGTCGGATTGGGGAAGGCCGCCATATAATGTTTCGAATGGGCAACCGGATGAGCTGTGAGGTCTGGGAATTAAGAAGTCAGGGTCTCCAGATAGGTACAGTATGATGTTTTGATTCTGGTGTGTTTTTGGTGTTGCTTGAGCATTGGCGTCTGGCGTTCAGCTTGTGGCTTTTGCGTTTCAGTCCTGTGGGGACCAATATGCCTTTTCCTGTAAAACCCGGAGATGCACCCTCCCTGACCCCTCAACTACAGATTCTATGGTCTCTAGCTAAAGTTCAGACTTTCAGTGTGGCCTATAAAAATTCTGGGTCTGCTGATATACCCTACAACCGTTCCGGTGTAGGGCGGTGGTACATCCGCGGCATCTTCTGGTCCATCAAGGAAAATTTGCCGGAAGGCCTTCTGCTCTTTATATGATGAACTCCGGTAGACCCTCCACAATCATGGAAGGCCATGACTCCCCCACACCAAAATCCGCTATCGACGTCCTCGATGCGCTGCATCAGTCACACAAGCACCTACCCGTACTCGGATCAAGTCTTACGACCCAAGACACGATCATGCCATCCACCAACAACAGGAGCGGTCGGCTCGCCGGGGCAGGCTGACGCGTCGCTGCGGAAGCGGTAGTACCCAGGCGCGCTGAGGGTCCGGGGCGTCGTGCCCGCGAGGTTGAAGATCGGTATGGGGGAGAAGGGCGACACGTTGCAGGATTATATGAGAAGGAGGAGGATCCCGATCGCGCTGAGCAGTGTCCGAGGGTCCAGCGAAAGGTGGCCACGTTCTTGTGTCAGTTGAACGCACCATCTGCGGCACTGGCGTACAGAGCAATTTGCCCTAAAGACATCGCTCAACGATTATGGTCAATTCTGCTCTCGCCTTCGTTCCTCTTGTTTTGGGGCCCCTGGTTTGAAAAGACCATATTCTAGATATCTCTGTTGCTACTAATCAACCACACACCTTAGGTCTGCATGTCGAGAAACGACACATGAGGGTACGTAGCTAGATTGAAAAAAAGATAAGCTCTTCTCTGGAAGTGTATCTGCAAGTGACTGGCTGCTAATATGAATTACTGGGGTTTCTCACTTATATTAACTGAAGAGGACCAAGTATGTTGTTCAACTGCTCAATCTCCGTCATTTATAATCTGCATTCGTTCCACTGCCAGCAGCGGCGTCACGTTTCGATGAGAACACTCGATTAATGGTGATCGAACTCCTTCAACACGGGGACTTGAAACAGTGTATCCAAATAATGGTAGCAAAAGCTCAGGTGATTTCAAACATGCTTCGAAGTTGAAACATATTCTGCTGCAGTAAGATTAGAATGCCTCAAGCTCTTGAAGGCCATACCAATACGTATTCGTCTTGTTACCATTAGTGGTGAGAGGTGGCATTGCTATGTCGGTAGGTTTTCGTATAACGAGCCGCTTTGGTTTCCTTTGTAGAGATACTAGAATAGAAATTGAGTAGGCTCGCTGCTCGTACGCAATGGTACGACGCTGAAGAACAGGTTTTGCAATGTAGCACACTTGGCTATACACCCAAATAGGTAATATTCTTCCAGATTGCATCAGAACTTGCCAGAAGATGGCAAGCTTGTTGATGAGTTGCTACACACGGCAGACCAAGATTTGCCAGCCACGACATCGGCCATGGGCCATGAGGGAAAATCCTCATGGCGTGGCCATGGCCGGCTATGAGGAAAAATCCTCATGGTAAAGCTATGGCCGGCTATTAAAAAAATCTTTATAGCGTGGCCTATAGCTATTTACTGATTAATTATTTACAACGTGGTTATGGCGTTGCCGGTTATGAAGGAAAATCCCATTGGCGTGGTTATAGCCAGCTATAGAAAAAATCCTTATAGCGTAGCTATAGCCGGATATAAAGGAAAATTCTGATAGCGTATCGATAACCGGCTACAAGAAGTCTTTACAACATAACATAGCGTCTACAACTGCTTAAAATCTTGTTTTATGAATTTATTATAATAATACGTTTGTGTGCATTATAATTAAATATAAATTCATAATAGTTGCTAATTGGAAAGTGACTGAACCATGTGCTGTCGCACAAGAAGGTCCAATACTGTTTATAGTACTCGATGAAGGGGGAAAAGAGAAGGGAAGTCTCTACTACCAAGCTGCTCTGGTAAAATAAAGTATGAGCCGTGGGCCAGTCATGTGACTGGTTATGCGCATAGCCAGGGCTAGTCCCTAGCCAACCAGGCAGGCACCAGCCTATGACATTGACAGTAAGGTGTTGTTGTTGGGACAATGTTCAAGTGCAGTACAGTCAAAGTTGGCTGTACTGACTGCAAGTCAATTGCAGTAGAGTGCCCAATTCATTGAGGGGCACGGGCCAAGCAATTGCCCATACCAAGTAGCGTGCAAACCGGCTAGCGGTCTGCCAAACTTAGGAAAAACAATGATCCACCACCTGACCTTTGCAATACTACTGTTACTTTGATTACACTTCGAATCGGTAAAGTTGCATCGTTTTAAAATGTATCAACTCTGATCGGTGTTCATTACGTTAAGTATAAACGAGTTAGGTAGAAGAAGAAATTAATTTCTAGTTACGTTTTGTGTAATTGTAAGGTAGAAGAAAGATTTTTGTGAAAAGCCTTTATAAATTGTGTTAGTTGTCACGGCAGTAAGTAGGGAAAACTTTCGGATTACGTCAGTCTTTACAGCTGTTAAGAAGTAGTAATAATATTGTTATTGTTACTATCAATAAATCATTATTTGAATTTTTTTAAAAGAAAGCATTAAGAGTGACTGTTAAAAGTCCTAAGATTAACTATTAAGAAACGATTCTCAATTTTTTACAATCTTAAAAGTTAATAAAGGGGTAAGTTGCTACTACTATAATACATTGTAAATCGCAAATTACAAACAGCTAGATCTAAGATGCCTTTAACAATAAACAATAATTTTAATAGAAAATAACTTTTAACTTTTCTTGTTATACTAATTTTGCTCTATACTATAAAATCATAAACAAATATGTCTGTAAATATGTTAAAATCGTTATGTTAATTGAGAAACACCAAAAGCGTCAAGTCGCAAATAAATAAACACATTAATCTTATATGAAGTTACTTTATATCATTCTCAAATTATTAAGTCCCTACGTTTATTTAAATTAACATTTACTTGCTAATTAAAACGTGAAAATGGTAAACAACTAGGAACAAAAAACGTAAATCAAAGCCTTCGAGACCCTTTTTGTTAAATACTATAATAAAAGTCTTTAGTATAAAGATATCAACGAAACTTTTACTGAAAAAGATTCAATTAGCTTTGTTAACTAATACATACTCGATTTAGACATCTATGAAGAGTTTGATCATGGTGTTAGCGCCTTGTAAAACTTTCGTAAGTTTTTTGACGACTGTACTATTAATATGTAGAAAATAATATAAAAGTGGGTTGAAATCAAGTAAATAAGGGAAGTTTGTAGGCGAGAGATTTTTATCTCAAGTAAGAGAACAAACGGATTGGTAGAAACTCTGTTCAAACTGGTACAAATAAAAAATTTCTCTCAAAATCGTTAATAGTAAAACTTTTAACTTTAAAACCTGCATGAAAATAAAAAAAGTACTACCAATGACTATTAACGCCTTTATATACATTCCAAGGAACAACCCCCTAATTCTAAGATAATTTAAATTTTAACCACCTTAGCAGTAACGTTTCTTACTTTAATGGTAAAGAACATGTTAATCTGTTAGCTAGTGCAACCTTTAGCTGCGGTAGTATGGAGTACGCATTCGGAGAATGAAAGGTACGTGAAACGGTAGTTATCAGCACGATACAAGGAATTAACATCAGCGTGATTAAGCGTTTATTGAAGAATGATTGTTAAAACCGCTCTAGCAATCATCAAAATCGTTAATACAGTAAGGTTTTATATAGTGCGATTACATAAAACTAATATCAATACCACTACCTTAAAGAAAAGTACGTTTACATATGGAAGCTTATTAGAAATCTTTATAAGACTTTACCTATTAGGTTAAAGTACTGATAACTAATTTTACTATTGGAAAACACAGGGGGTAGAGACTAATGGAGCAATGAAACAACGAATGTAGTGGTTATATTATATTGATGGAAAGAATGAGTAGGAGAAGAAGTCTAAGTTTGGCCTGCAGTACCAAACAAACAAGACTCAATATATATAATTGAGCACAGACCACTACTTCTAGGGATCTTGAGTCAATTGCATTGACCCCCCAGGCCAGTACAACACTTACAAGGGAATTCTCAAGGTTTAAAACTTGACTTAGCCGTAAGAAATACTATCGATAACTGGGACGACTATAGCGATTTACCTCCTAAACTGGTTAAGATAGTTAATATTAATTACAAGTTTCTTACGGATTTTACCAACATTGAAAATTATATAAAAAAGGATGACTGAAAACCTTATAATCTATTTGATACGAAAATGATATCGTTTGTAACATTTGTAAGTGTATAGAGGTTTAACTTTTTGTTTTTTACTCATAGTTTCCAGTAATCCTTATGAGATATACTAGAAATTCTTATCTAAGCTATCCAACTAAACTACTTACTTTCTGTGAAATTTGTAATAGAATAAAGAGTTACTTTCAATATAACGTTCACTTTTCACAATATTATATGGATTGGTTTACAATACGTCAAATAACGATAAAAATTTTAAAAAATGAAATACTTGTTGAAACAATAGTTGATTGTACTATAGTCAGTCAATTATACTGTTAAATAAGTTAACTGTATTGATTTAAGATTAACTGTATTGTTCGTGGGTTGACTATAAGTCAAGTACAATATGTATCCACTTTAGACTAGGATACGAGCTAAGCAATTAGCTATACAAATTAATATTCAGACCGGTTAGTGGTCTGCCAAACCTAAAACAATACATTCACTACTTAACTACACAATACTAATATTACTTCGACTACAATTCGAATCTACAATGTTGCAACATCTAAAGGCCTAATTATTGGCAATGTTTATTAACACTAATTCGAATTTATTAGGTTAAGCACAGATTAGCTAAATAAAAAAAGAAGCTACTCTCTGTTCACGCTTTTTATTGTAAGTTAAAGGAAATATTTTACACTGTTATTACTAGATTATAAATACGAAGCTCCCTAAAAACAAAAGATTACCAGTGTAAATATTATTATATATTCCTATAGTTAATAAGCGGTTACGTCATAAGGTACACTCTTACAGAGTGTATAATAACGTACCATGTTACAAGATGCATTCTTGCAAAGTGCATGGTAGCGTATCACGCCCCAGGAGGGACGTTGGCAAAGTATATGCTAAAGATAAGCTCTCACCTGAGGCGTGCACTCTCCGGATGCCTCTTCTCACCCTGGACTCCCTATCATCAATACTTACAATACTATCTTCTTCTTCTTACGTTAACGTATAAGAGACCTTACCGACATTTATCGAATCAAATCAAATCAAACATTGCTGGTTCCATGGTGTACTTGTGCCTTGTTTCTTCGTGATCATCTGCATACTATGTAATCAACACCCGCCCAACCATTGCCCTGAGCCCTTGGGAAAGCTAGCGCCGAGCCTATTTGTTCTTTCTCAAGATACGTTTGCTATGGTTCGGCATTATACCTTCACTAAGTCTTCTCAGGGACCCACGTTGAATGAATTTAACACACCGCAAGGTCCAAGTTTCTCATTTCCGCGTAAATCTAAAAGCTGGACGAGTGAGTTCGACATGTGCAGATTGCCCCTTGTCCATTTACTTGAGTTTGAGTAATATAGCATAAAACTAGTCATTACTTCCCACCTCTCGCCGTGATCGAAGGCACATTTACTGTATATATAGTTGACGTTGCGACTCCCAGACACAATGGGTCGGATGTGTGACCTCCAGGCTTGCACTCTCAGTCCCTCGTTCTTGATTTCCCCGTCACTCGTTTGCACCTCGTCCAGTGCGACTCTTCAGTCATGCATTACATCTTGGCCTCGTGCACGGCCGTCATTGCCACTGCAAGCATCGCCCATGCGCATTACCTAAACTGCGTCTGTCAGGGCGTCGGACAATTCATAGAAGACACCACTCATATGTGCTGTAATGCCGATTTTGTCGGCGGCAACGATCCGCCTGGAGTGACCTTTCCAGATGGCAAAGACTACGCAGGGGAGTGGGTGAGCCAAGGCAGCCTCTGCCGCTTCGGCAAGCTGGAGGATGCCCGCACCCACAAGACATTCACCGCAGAGGAATACACAAGCTCCTTCGGTGCCTGCTGCGCGGCGACCGGCGGCGGTTCTGATTCGGGAACGGAACGCTTGTCAGCCGACTGTTACGTGCCAGCACCGTCGACACCCAACAAGCCGCAACCCACTGGCAAGCCGCGCCCTACGACGACCTTCGGATCATCACCCTCAATGAGCGCCTCGCCGACCAAGCCGACCGGCACGCCAGCACCTACTCGGGCACCTGGAGGCCTTCATGCTGAATGTCGCCAGGATCGTGACTGCTGCCCATGCAATGGAGGCGGGGGTGGAATGTCCTGTCAGAGGTCTGACACGTCGACAACTGGGCGCCGTTGCCATATCAACGATATTGATTACCCCTTCTGCAAAGCTCATCCAGAGGCGTGCGGCAATTGGGACTCGTTGATATCCTCCATGTAAATCGAGACGTGTATCGAGGTTTCTGGCGTTTGTCTTGAGTGAAACGGGTTGCGCGGGTTCCGGGTGTTGGAGCGAGATCATTCAGGGTGTGTACCTGTTAACAGGCTGTTGACATTCCCAGTGACATTCCCAGTGGTCTATAATTAGAAACCTCTCAATTCATCTTCATCAACGGAACTGAAACGGCATGGTCTTAACTCGTGTTCATCTGAGCACCGTGAGAGAACGTTATGCTCAGTTTTTGAGATCTTGCCACGATGCAACTCGCGATGTCAAGGTTCCAAAGAAACCTTTTCTAGGATCATAATTAGATTGATACACGGTACTACAGTAGGGATGTCGTACTTCGAACAGATATATTTGGGCTTTACGTTGTTGTAATTCAAGTACTTGCATTGATACTACGGTCGTGTACTGAAAGATTCTCATCCCTGCCAGGTACCTGGTCTGTGCGATCGAAATATGTTAAAGCATTCTTGGCCAGTGTGGCGCACGGACCACATACCTGAACAGCATGAGAATAATTACCCCTACCACCATACTAGATGGAATCACTGTTTCAATCGGCTCTTTTATTTGGTTAAAGAATTGACATTAACAGCTCAAAGTTGACACCCAAATTCGATCAATGTTTTCAGCAAGTATAATAACCACTGTAAAATTGGTGCGAAAACCACTATGATTAACGCCAACACTTCTTTACTTACCACAAGCGTCTTGTCATACTGATGGAACGCTGACCCTCCGTGAGCTTTTTAGCTTTTTGTAAGGTTTTTTTTTTAAAAAAAAAACTTGCATGAAGCCTATGCTATCAGAGCTATAGCCAGGTGCAGGCAAAACCTGGTTAGAGCGGTTAATCCCGTGCGCACCAAAATCGTTATGTAGAGGTAATCATTATAAACAGGATCACTCTATACGTACAGCTTTGCCTGCAACTACGTAAAGCTACACAAGAGTACTCAATTTGTGGGCTGACAGCGATACCCTCTGGGATCGACATGGGTACGGTGTAGTACCTCCCAAACGTCGCCCTCGCTTGAAAAACGAAATCACCTGCCAACAGCCCATCCCGCTCTCGTCACCTTCGCAAACGGCTCAAGCTCCAGTCCCCACACACTTTGCCCAAACACGGCCAGGAAAAGAAAAAGAAGAAAAAAAAAAGATGGGGTTCCGTGCCCGTGATTTGGAACATTCGGAGCGGCGAGGCGGGGGCAGGGAGGGCGTGTCCATCGT
Source organism: Anisogramma anomala (assembly GCA_038502455.1). Taxonomy (NCBI): domain Eukaryota; kingdom Fungi; phylum Ascomycota; class Sordariomycetes; order Diaporthales; family Gnomoniaceae; genus Anisogramma; species Anisogramma anomala. Next base: position 20,040,780 of record JASMMZ010000004.1, on the reverse strand, counting down.
GCGCGGATGTTTTGGAGCGAGTGACCTCAGGAGTGGAGGGAGGTTCTGTGGCGATGCTGGAGACTGGTGGGCAATTTAGGTGACGGATCGGTGAGTCAACGGTGGTTTGACGAGACTAGCTCGCTGCAAATTCTGGACATATATAGAATCCGTGGCCTCGTTGTCCGGGCCGGTGAGCATCAAGAACGCGTAGGCGAAGATCGATGGATGGGGTTGTCGACCGTCATCTTCACACCCAGCTATCCATAGATTCCCCCACCCCTCCGCAAGCTCATTCCTACCCCTTTCTCCCAGGCCTAACCAAGGCTATCCAACATCTCACCCCAAACCTAAACATCAGGGAAGCCGATTGATTGCCTATACCACTCACTACGGCAAAAACATCCGAATTCGGTGTGCCCAAAGGAAACACAGCTGCTGATATGGCACAATCCCTCGTCCTGCTCTTCCAAACCCCAGGCCGCACCACCGCAGTCTTTACACCAATCATCCTGTGAAGCCACAGACGTGTCAAGGGGAGATGTCATCCATCTTTCCTGCCACCCTCGCTGACGGCCCCACCAGCAGATCCCCAACGTCGTCTGTCTCCCACACTCCAAAACACAACACTCTCGTCAGCCCTCACTCAGTAGACCTCCAACCCAACCTCGGTTCCCTCCCCCACCTCCCCCTGCGCTCCAAGCAGCAGCTTCGAAACCCGCGCCGCCCTAGCAGCGCTCCACATGCCTTCCCTCAGCCCCACGGACGTCGCAGTCCATCATCACCGCCTCGTTCAGCAGGTGCGCCACCCTCGAAGCCGCCTGCCCTCACACTACCCGCCCGATCCTGCACACCATCCTCGTGCGCGACGTCTCCAGCGAGAGTAGCGGGCGCACCAACAGTTTGACTGCAGTACTTGTGCAGCCCATGACACTGGTACTGGACCTGTTTCATCGTCCGTCATGATAACTTGAGGGGTCTTGCACCCTGGGACACAGTACAGATCACAGACGCGTAGGTGTAGTCATGCGATGAATATGCTGACGTGCTCACGCGGAGGAAGGAGTCAGGGCTAGGATGATGGGGTCGAGGTAGGGAGAGGATAGTTCTTAGGCCAATACTCCAAATTTATCAGCAAATCCGAGTGTACATACCCAACTCATTAGCAACCCTCGTCTCAGTACATGCTTCTCAACTTGCTGCTCTGGGCATTTGGCTCAGTGCAATCCTGACAATGAGAGTCCGTGATGAAGACATTGCTTCAGAACGGTCCACAGGACGAGTGGCTCGACAACAGTTTTGAATCACAGTTTCGAATTTTCTGGGCTTGACACATGTTTGGTGTGGGCTGATAGCATGGTACACAGCTTTGGGGAATTCCTCCGAGACCACCAACTCTCCACATAAGATAGGCAAAAGACAAGACAGTCGGGGAATAAGGAAAGCAACATAAAAGCGGGATGAAATGTACCGGTGTTTGGGCCTCTCCTGCAACGATACAACGCCCACTGAGGGAAAACAAAAGGCATTAGTGCCGTGAACTTGACCAGATGGCATGAGAACCCGTGCCCCGCAATCCCTCCTTCTTGGGAACCAAAACCGAGGATAGAAGGCAGCCCTGGAATCACACTACCCATCATCACCAACTCCCTCGAAGAGTGATCCCCAATGTGACCAATGCCAATAGATCGCCTTCTCTCCCGGCTGTCCTGTCACTCTTCGACATCACCCGATCCACAGGTCTCGGCCACTGCGTATGAGCAGAAGACGAGACTCTTTCAACTTTTGGGTGTTGCTGGCGCGTAAAGAACATGGAGAACCATTTAGGAATCGGTGGCGGCAGGTGCGGCCTCCACCTCGGCAACAGGCTTGGGCTCCTCGGTCTTCTCGTCGGCGGGCTTGTCGTCCTTGGCAGCGTCAGCGGTTGCAGCCTCTGCCTCACCATTGTCGGACGAGGTCCACAGGGTGAGGTTGTCACGCAGCAGCTGCATTATGAGAGTGCTGTCGCGGTAAGACTCCTCGGACAGGGAGTCGAGCTCAGCGATAGCATCATCGAAGGCCTGCTTGGCGAGGTGGCACGCGCGGTCGGGGGAGTTGAGGATCTCGTAGTAGAAGACAGAGAAGTTGAGGGCCAGGCCCAGACGGATGGGGTGGGTAGGGGTCAGTTCGGTCTGGGCGACGTCGGTAGCGGACTGGAGGAACACGTTAGCACGGGGCGCAATCGGAGTCGTCGAGGAGTAGTTGTTGACTTCTCACCTTGTAGGCATCGTGGGCGGCGGTGGCAGCGACCTTGCGCTTCTCGCCAGAGGCGAACTCGGCGAGGTAGCGGTGGTAGTCACCCTTCCTGTTGGGAAAAGACTAGTCAGAGACACAATAGCATAGCAAGAGCGGGGCGGGGTGTGTTCGCGGACGGCGGTTGCAGTAAGTCTGACACATACATCTTGTGGTAGAAGACCTTGGACTCGCCCGAGGCAGCGTTGGGGATGAGGGCGTCGTTGAGGACGTCAAGGACGTCCTGGCAGACCTTCTCGAGCTCCAGTTCGATCTTGGAACGATACTCCTTGATGGTGCCGACATGCTTGTCGGAACCCTTGGACTCCTCCTTCTGCTCGATGGAGGAGATGATGCGCCAGGAGGCACGGCGGGTACCGACGACGTTCTTGTAGGCGACGCTGAGCAGGTTGCGCTCGTCGACCGTGAGCTCACCGCCGAGTCTGGCGACCTCCTTCATATAGGAGACCATCTCATCGTAGCGCTCGGCTTGCTCGCACAGGCGGGCGAGAAAAGTCTTGCTGTTGGCAGGAGGGTTCGGTTAGTGTTGGGATCGCGAATTGAGTAGAGACACGGGCTCCACCGGATGCAACGAACCTTTCACGCTAGAAGATGCGGACAGACGTTAGCAGTGACCCGGAACCAGCAGGGTGGGGAAGGGCGCAACGGTAGTGCAACGGGGCCTCTGAAGGCAATCTCGTGATGACGGCCGCCAGCCCATGGGATGGGAGAGGTGGTGTAGGACCGGATCTGGGGCTGGGGCTTGAACTGGG
>JASMMZ010000004.1:19933834-20037467 GCA_038502455.1 Anisogramma anomala | reverse complement strand
AATAGAAGGCGTTGCGGGGAAGAGGGGGCGTCGGGCCGTTACGAAAACTGGTGTTTGCAGTCGCAACGTTGGCGTGTAGTTCTTGTTGTGGACAGGACAGCGGAAAGAGAGGTAGAGGGACGTGGCAGGGCAGATTCAGATTCAGGTTGAGGTGGAAGGGAGCCGCCGACGCAAGTGGGTCTCATCTGCTGGGTCTGCAGTGGCTGCTGCCGGCTGCACTGTCCCTGTGCACTCTGTGCATGGTACTTTTGGTAGGGGCTGCACGGGCCACCGCCACAAAACTGGGCGAGGTCGCACTAGTGGAGGGGCAAGCAACTTGGACTGAGGTCTGCAAACTGCAACTGCCACTGCAACCAAGACCAACACAGCAATGCATTTTGGATTGTTCCATGGCACCTGATAGACCTCCTGTTTCCAAATTCTGGATTTCCGTCGTGTCTTATGCTGGCATGTTCTACCTTGGCTTTCAAGAGGCCGCTTTTCATCTCAACAACCTCAACACCTACAACTACAACCTCGATGCAACTTGCAAGTGCAGCCAGCAGTCAGAACTGGCCAATGTCGGTGTGACCATCATTCTTGACTCGGCTTCCAATCCCAAATTCCAAATCCCAAATCCCAGTACCTCACCTGAGCCCCTGAGCACGCCCCTACGCAGGAAGCCACCTGCAATTTGCTATCATCTCCTTCATATCACTCTACGACTACTCTTGGACCCCTAGAAACTGGCACGGTGTTTAGACTTCGGAGAAAGCACGAACTTAACAGAGTCATAATGGTTAAGCTTTAGGTCCTGAACGGTCATGAATGAACATGTCCCCCTAGCATATCTCATCTGCCATTGGCAAGAAGCACCGCAAAGCCACATAGTAACACCTGCGATTTTCAGTTTTTCATCATACTCAACGCACCATTTGCTATCTTTCGCAGGTCCGAGTACGGACTCGGAGTCCGGAGTGCTCGCCAGTCTTGGTGCTTTGTGTAACCTGTACCCATATGGCGTGACTGGCGTGACTGGTCAGCCCCTCCTCCGCCGCCTCCCACCCAGCTCATATCTCCCATCATCGTGCAACACCCAATGGGCCGTCATCGTCATCAGGCTCAAGCCCGCCTCGGGCTGAGCCGCGGGATGTTCAGGCCCGCCCTGGGGTCCCCGGGTCCCCCTCGTGGGGGACCTCGGGCACGTGGTCAAGTGGTCAGTCAGCTTCATTTTCCATCGTCAACCCGAACCCTACCTACCCAACCTTACGTTCAGCCATTTGGCACCCGCACATATATTCACCCTCCAAGTCGGTGCACACGTGGAGACTCGGATTTTCCGCGGCAAACGTGGTCAGGCACAAAGGGAACCCGCGTTGACGGCGACGTGGTCAACCTCTTCTGGGCCGCGGGGGCGGCAGCCCAAGCACGTGCTTACACGTATTCGGAAGACGTATAAGCTCTGAGTAAGTAGGACCGAGCCCCCTGGAGAGGAGCCATTGCCATGATGCCGTACGTTGGTCTGGCAAGCAGTAGGGCCCGTGGGGGCCGGCAAGGCAGACAGGATTATGTCTGACTCCACTCTATGAGTCCTCGATCCGAAAACAATCCCTCTGTTCCGACAGGCTTGGGAGTTCAAAAGGGGATTTCGTTCTTCTCCGGAGCTTCTTGGTCACCTCAACCTTCACCTTCACTGTCAAGATAAGAGCCGCCATCCTGCCTACAGTCTCACTTGTGCCAGACTTCCTCCTGCCTGGACGAAGCGTAATTTCAACACCGGAGGGCCGTGTGCCGTAAAGCTGACATCCGCTATTGCGTGGCTTTCGATTGCGGTCCACTAACAGGACAGGCTGCCTCTTCTTGCTCACTCCACCATGGTTTTACACCGACCAAGTAACAGTGTTGTTCACTTACAACGCCCAGGCCAAAGACGTTGATTGCTGGTCCCCACTGTCTGGCAACCTGAGTCTTGGGTCTGTCGCGGGGATAATTCTTAATGTATTCCCATACGACATGCGATTGCTCCTGTCACACGAAATTGTGAGCCTGAGAGCAAGTTCCAGCGTTTGAGCCACCAAGGGGGCGGTAGGGGCCGGGCTTGGCCAACAAATATCGCCTCGATTAGCGGAAAATAGTACAGAGGAGTGAGTCCCTCTAAATCTTCAGGTCCACATTAGTCTTATACGAGGACCTTGCTGATGTAATCGGCTTTGCAAGCAAACCCGTCAGCGAAGTGAACAGGCAGGCCGATTAGTCACGAAGGTTGCTGTGAAGACTAGTCCACATGGTCTCGCTGAGAATAACATTTTGATCAATGTCTAATTTGCAATTTGCATGAATACAAGGTTTACAGCCACGACTTGAGAGCCATGGCATAGCTGGCTTATGGCGTGGCCCATGGCCGGCTTCAGCCATGCCATGAGGATTTTTCTTGATGGCTAGCCATGGCCATGAGGATTTTCTTCATAGCCATAGCCAGCTATTACCACGCCATAAGGATTTTCTTCACGGCTGGCCATGGCCACGCCGTGAGGATTTTTCCTTATGGCCACATGGCCGGCTTTGGGGGGGAAAAAAATCATATAAATTTAAGGTTTATGGCCGACTTATAGCCAATATGGTTAGCTACAAACCACGCCACGAGGGATTTGCTTATGACTAAGCAGCCAGAGGCCACGCTATAAGGATTTCTCTCACAGCCGGCTATGGCTGCGTCAAGAGGGTTTTCCTTCATGGCCGGCCATGGCCACGCCATGAGGGTTTTTCCTCATGGCCCATAGCCGTCATGTCGTGGCTGCAAACCTTGCATGAATAGCACCAGGGATAGGCTAAAACACCTCATGAACAGGCCAAAGAAAACGATGGAAGCAGTGCATACGTGTCATCGAAGTAACGCGATGTGGTCCGTAATGACATGCAAAAATCCGCAATCTACAGTATCACATCCCTTTAGAGGCACTGAAGCTGTTAGTCACCAAAGTAAAAAGACGGTGACAGTACGGCTACATTGTACTTTTGCTATTGGCGCGGCTGCATGTCCGCCATCATTCATTGCCCCAAGAAGACTGAGTTACCATCCACACTGCAGCAATTGAACTCAAACATGAAATATGAGGATGGGAGACAGGCCGCTGTTCCTTTTACCATTTCCAGGCTGAACTTTCAAGGTCCCCAATGGACCAAATTATAAGAAGATGCTTTGCCTCTGGTCTGCCGCAAGGTTTGCAGCCACAATATGAGAGCCATGGCATTTGTCACGGGCCTGACTGGCACTGCACACTGCACGGACCAACCTAACCCTGGTGCACTGCCATACTAATACAGGCCTCCACTGCCAGCCTGTTTAGACTTTCCTTTTTCTTCCTACATAGATAAATCCACGTACATCAACCATATTATTTTGGCCCGCGGTTATTATTGTTATTATTCATTGATTGAAATTCTTTTACTTTTTCGAGTCTAAATTCCAACAAATTAACTTATTTACGTATCCTTACTGTGAAAGGACTAGGCTAGAGCTATCACTCAAAGTGGTCAGATACTGTCCATAATCCTCGATGAAGAAGGAAGAGAAGCCCCTGTTAAGGAGTTGTTATGGAGCTCATAATAAGGAGTAGCTTAGTTACGTGGTTTGTTACATGTGTTATAGTCCGACTTACGAAAGGATGCTAAGTAGGTGCCAAATGGTATTAACAATTGAGGTACTAAGGAAGACTAGAGAAGTCTGCAGAGGTCCTTTGCACAAAACTTATATGTACGGTCCGTGCACGATCCATTATATGCTCTAGTATGTGACGTCCACGGACTGCGCTTGGACCGCGCTCCGGCTCGATACTACACATCTCATTACATACAAAGTTACGTAACCTATAAACTTAATGGCAAGTAGCTTAAGTTTATAATATACCCCCCTTTTATTAAAACGCCGCCCAAACTACGTAGTTTAGCCAGCTAATAAATAAGTACAAACCGTATCCACATTATGTGCAAACTGTATAACGTTATCGCTGAGCCATAACCGCGCCGTATAACGTTATAAATCGGCTATATATTTACCGATTCCGGGCTGCCTACGCGTATAAAAACATTCCTTACCATAGGTCGTAATCTCTTCCTTCTTTCCCTTTTTCCTTCGTTAATTCGCTCTTTTACACTTAAATTACGTTCAGTTTCCTTATATTCATTTAAACGTTAACCAACCTTTTTAGTCTTTTTTTTCTATTAATCGCCGTTAGTAAGGCCTCTATACGTTAACATAGTAGAAGAGTAATCAGAAATATTGGTATTGCAATAGTAAAGATAAGGTATCAGAGAGAGAAGAGGCATTCGGAGAGTGCACGCCACAGGTGAGAGATTATAACCTCTTACCTAAGCAGTAACACTCTATCATATACTCTGTTAATCTCCCTTTTAGGCAGTAGCACTTTATCGTACACTTTGCAAATGCTACCTCTAAGTAGTGACACGCTATTATACACTATATAGGAATACACCTTACAAAGTAGTGTGTTACTATACACTTCGTAAAGGTGCACTTTAAAGTATGACCGCTTACTAACTATAGGAATATATAGTAATATTTATATAGATAATCTTTTATTTTCTCATTACAACCTGCTATTTATTATCTAGTAATAAAAGTATAGTTTGTGATATAAACCGTATCCGCGGTTTAGTAATAATAGTTTAATTTGTAATACAATCTGTATTTGTAGTTTAGTAATAATAGTATAGTTTGTAGCTTAATCCGTATCCGCGGTTTAGTAATGATAGTAGTTGCAATACAAATTATAAGGCTTTGAATTAGTAGTTTCTAACCACGATAATAATTGTAGTAGAGGTTTGATTAATTTAGTTAATCGTTAACGTTATGGTTAGTGATAGTATTTATTATTCATTCCTATAGGGGTATAATTACATAGGTGCTATAAGGATGTGATTATGCAGGTACAATAAGGATGTAATTATATAGGGATAATTACAATGTTATATATTTTAGTGTTAATATGAAAAGATATATTGTAATTGGTTTAAGTAAACCTTCTTTTTCTTTCTTTTTAAACGGAACATACTTATAGCTAACATAAGTCCTATCTATTTAATTGATATATACAAACTTAACCTATTATCTTAATTACCCATTTTAAACCATTCCGATAGGTAGGTTACTTAACCAATTCCTATATACCATCCTTTCTTGTAAATAGACGCCGCATAAAAATAGGTTTCTTAGACGCCGTTTAACGCATAAGCGTAAGCGTAAAAAAGCGGCTACCGCCGCAGCCTGCCGCGCGGCCGATACCGCCACCGCTACCACCTCTAGCCCCGCTTCCTCTGGCATAATATTATTAATTCATATCTTTATCTTCGCCCTGTTTTCTGCCACCATCGTCGCCGAAACCGCTACCCCCTTTTCTCTTTTTTTCCTTTTCCCCCCTCCTCCTAACCACTAAGAAAAGGAACGGGGGATTCCTAAGGTTATAAATATTATCCTTTCTCCATGGATAAAAACCCTATTACCTGCGAGAAAAACCCGCCGTTATAAACGCAACCTAGCGGAATTATAACGCGGTTCGCATCACTAATCTTCCCCATATATTTCGTTATAATAATATCCTTATAAACGAAATAGTCGAGGTGGACTTCATTTACCGCTTCGAGTTATATATTGTTAAGGTATATTGCGAGGCCTTTTTAACAATTAAAGTGTTAAAGCTACGTATCCGGGTCTACAAACCCGGACCGTTAATAAATACGCCTTATATATCGTATGTCGCGTTCGCGGCCGCGGATAAGTTTATTAGCGATTATTATTAAAACGGGGGCTAGTCGACCCGCTATTACTATTATGAATAGACTGATAATAAATAAGCCCTTATTTCGATAGTTTTTAAGCTGTAAGCCGAAGCCGTATTAGACGCCCGCCATCTTTAAAAGAAGTTTATTTTAAACTTATAACATTGGCTGCAAATGAAATCTTTCATTGATACAAATATATTATCTGAAACGCTTCTAAAAAGAATTACTTTTGTAAAGAATTAAAACAAATCGATATTAATTCTTAATAAGCGTTAACCGGCGAACTAAAAAGATAGCAATCGTTATTTCCGCCCAAAAGTGGAGCCTATATATATACTATGTAAGTAAATTTGATTACGCTATTATGCGTCATCGTAAAAAAGGTAAAAGCCTCCTCACGCCTTTAACTAAATGTACACAGCCCAAAACGCAGAGCTACCTCTTCAGCAAGACTAATGGCGACATCGATAGCAATAATGGCGGTGATGCCAGTATAGATGTGGAGAGCGGTAGGAAGGAGAATAATGTGAACGTAACGCCGCCCTCTCCCTCCCCTTTTCATAACGAATAGCTATTTATTTTTACTGGGCTGGCGCGCCCGGTTATTGTATAATTCGTTACATGATAATATAATTATTCTTTACAAAATTCTTATCGTAGGTAAAAAAAGAAATAGTAAAAACGTAACTAATAAAGCTGTAAATCGTAAAATAACAAGCAATAAACATTGGAAGCAGTGCGAATATTAAATCCAAATAGAGAAATTTTGTAAAACCGGTTTTAATAGCAAATCTAAATAGAGAAAAAATCCGTAAAAGTGATTTAAATGGCGGATCCGAACCGTGATAAAATGTTAAAAGCGTTGTAATCGTATAAAATAATAGTAATATATATAAAGCGTAAAATATTTAACCTAAAAGGGGTTGTAAACCCTTTTTAATAACACCAACAAAAAGAGTGCTCGTTTATACGAACCCATTTAATACCCCGTTCAGGGCGCTCTTAATTATTATATTTATAGGGTTTAAATTCTTGTTAATCTTTATTATTTCCTCAATTTCGCAACGCTTATACAATTCGTATAAAGCCATAATATCTATTATAAGGCGTTTTTGTTCGTAACATTAATTTGAACCAGATATTTGTAAAGTGAAAAAAGTTAGTGTAAACGATAAAAATAAGGGTTTTAAACTAAGGTTCAAAATGATTATTTGGACTATTATTACCATAATAATTTCCAAATCAAAACCTTTAATAAAATTATGAATATTTAAAGCCAAAACGTTTTGTATCACCCGCTTATATCTAATTTAACTTTAATAAATAATATTTCTATAAAGTATAAATTCATTTTGAGTCGGTATTTAATTACCAAAAATAAAAACGAATCTTAAAAACGAGCTACAGTTGGTATTATTAACGAAGAAATCGTTAGTAAAAACGAAAAGCTTCATAATACGTATGTCAAGCGGTACCAATTACAAACCGCATTTCAAATTATATATTTTCTACGTAAGGTATTTATTAAATGTTTTATATACATTATTCGAAGGGTCAGTTTAAGATTATGCGGTAACTGAAAGCTCAAATATCGCTTTCAATTATATAACTCATATAAACCAAGCGCCACGTACGCGCTGTGATTTATATTCGTCGACCTGTTCTACGTTATCCAGGGTGATAAAGGTTACTTTATCCAATAATCCCTTTTATAAAAAGTCCAAAACGCCGTTCTGAAAAGTAATTATCGCGCCGTTAAAGTCGATTATACGGTTCTCCGTTAGGTATGTTTTAGTTTTAGCTTTTAAACTGGCGTTTAAAAACTTTCTCTTTTAAAATACGGAAATCGATATGTTATACAACATTAACGTATTATCTGCCTGTATATATGTTGATATAAATCCTTTAAAATATCCTGTAAAAATTAATAAATATGAGTCGAAAGTCGAGTTAACTATTTCGAATCGCTTTTTATAATGCCTTTAAGGGGTGTTATACTAATATATATAAACTTTGACTAGTCCATAAAATAATTTTATCATATGCAAAATCGTTCCAGTTAAATAGTATTTTTGGGGTCTGTAGGCATATAAACGTAAACATGCCGTTTAAATCATTCCTCAGATTATATACAAACTTAGGTAATATAACGAAATTTAATATCAAGGTTATAAAAGGTATTAACGAGAACGACAAATACAAAAATCAAATGGTGGCTTACTCTTTACAAAGTAGGCGACTGAATTATAATATTTTTTTGCCGTCGTTATTATACCCCTTTACTATAAGGCTACTCTTTTTCTATAACTTTCCGGTCTTATCCTTCACTTCGTATATGAGGTGTATAGGAAAAATCTCATAAAAGCCGTAAATCGCTAATTTAAACATTTTATAGCAAAAAACGCCTTATTTGATTAACGTAATACTTTCCGTCTAGGTAAACTATTTAAATGGAGTACCTAGGGTGGTAATAATACCCTTTCAGAGAATCTTTAAGCTTAATTCACAATCCTCCATTTCCTTTTATATATTAAAGAAATTTATAGTCAAGGTATTAATACGTTTTTCATTTTGAAAGGCAATGAAATTATTATAGCAGCGCGGTACTAGGTTTATTAGATTAAACGGGCCGGTTTCGTGTAATAGTAAAGGTTTAAACATAATATCCGGGGGATATAAAAAATATGGGAACCGTTTAGATTCCTAATCCTAAAAGTAGTTTCGTTGGTATCATTAGCTAAAATAATATTTCAGACCGTACTCGTTTACCTCTCCCTTTTATACTTTCGTATTATTGTTCAATATAATAAATCAGTACTATTTGTCAAATCCAAAAGTACACCGTAGCCTTGAAATCTGTTAATCTTTTGAGGTCAAATTTATCTGTTCTTTATTCTTCATATTTAGACTTTAAACTATAATGGTAAATATCAAACGCCAGTTTTATGTAGGTCGTTTCTTGTAGCTAATGGTTTTAAAACATTATTTTTAACGCGAAAAAATGTAATACTGTCATAACTTTTGCTATAAAATTTACTTTTTATATCGTAGGTGACTATGGTGCTAAATTTATGTAGACTTTTGGGTAAGTACCAACAACAAGAAATATTAAAATAAGCCTACTTGGACTTGATATATTATTTATAACGCTTACCGCCATTTGTGAAATGGAGTTTTTAAAACTGGTACCCTTTAATTCTTTAGATAGTATTATATACGATTTTTCAAACGGCCTATAATATCGTTTACACTTTCTAATACCTTCTAATACTTTTACTAATATTTGTTTATATTTATTACTGGTAATTTTAACTCTAGTACGATATTTCATCCATTTGAAGGCCGTGCTCACGTTGTAGATAATCCAGTCTGAATTTTTAAGTAAATGTTTAACTAATAATCTACTAGAGTATCCCACTAATCTGTAACAAAAATCCTTTGCATAAATGTTGCAGCCTAAAATAATGTTGTTACGTTGACGGGGTAGTATACTAATTGGCTATTAAAGTATATAATATCTATAATCACCTTGTAATTTAAATATATATCGGTTTAAAGGCGGAATTTAAATCGCTGTAAGACTTATAAATATAGCTAACACTCATAGCAATACTTTTCGATAACCTCCAACGTTTCCTTTCCTAAATTTATGTATTTTACGACACAAAGAACCCCTTCAAGGCGCTTCGTAATTAGGTATCCGAATCGATGGTATAACATCTGTATTTACGATTACGTCAGATAAACGGCTTTAATTATAAGTGTTTCGGTAAAAAACTATATGTATCCAAACTTAAGTCGACACAATACGGATACGTTATTCAAAACGCGAATAAGTTAGTTAATCGTATTCTGAATCTCGATTCCAAGCTTATTTATGTCGTTTAACGATAATAGGAATAACGTTTTAAAGTCTATTACATAAGACTTGACCGGTATAAATCGTGTATTTACAACGACCGTTCTAAATAACGATGCTTTTTCTTTGCCGAATAAAACCTCTCGATATTCTTTTATCCAATCGAATTAGAATTTCGGAAATTTCGCCGCAAACATGTCGAATTGTCGTTCTCCGGCGCTTAAGATTTCGGCCGCACCAATGTTAAGCATAATACCTTAAAATCGGTTTCCATACCTATTTAAAAATGTAAACTGCAATGTTATATAAGCGTTTAACATACTATTTTCGCATTTCAAACCTATACTATACAAGAAGAAGGTATCCTACAAGCCTATAAAATTATTTGGGCGGCTTTATCATTATAAACTATTGGGTAAACATTATTAACTTTAAAGTTTTCCTCTCCAAAGGTATATTCATATAAATAAGTATTAAGTTTATCTTTTGTATCTTTCTATTCGACTACTAATATTATAAAATTAGCTTCCGTCTAGTCTTTAGGTACATAATCGACCGAAAACTAACGTTCAATCCGAATTTACTCGCATACTAAATAATTAGTAAACCAATAGCCGATTTTACCATATATAATATAACGTTTTTAAAAACCCATAAAGCTTCGTATATTCTTTCAGGTGTATTATTATAGGCGTGGTAAGTTTCGCCTTTAGCTATTAATTCGTCCCCAATAATAATTATTTTACTTTCGGTTTCTAGAGTTTCTTCCCTAATGTTTTTCTTTTTGGTAACCGTACTTGGAGCGTTTATTTTACCTTAAGTAAACTTTAAACCTTCGGTTAAATATGTAGTAAATGTGTTTGGTAAGGTTTATTTTGATAATCTTATCCTTACTTTTGGTTTCATTAGTTACTAATGCTGATCCATAGCTTGCTTATTGGCATATTAACGTTTTCAATAATACTTAAAATTTATACAAAAAGCCTCTTAGTTCTTTTTCAGCTTAATTAATATGAATTCGAAGTTAGTGTTTTCGCGATATACTTTCATTAGCACTCAAATAAACAATTTACCACCCTTATATTCTAGTCCAAAAACCGTCTCACACTTTCAAAACTTCGATAATAAGGTAATAAACACTTTTTATAAGCTTTTGTTAACATTGTTACGCTAACTTCTCACAGATTCTCAGGTAATGATAGTCAGTCTAGTCCCTATCGTAAAGCTTGTAGTTAATTTCTTTATCAAAATACGATTTCAGGAGGAAATAAAACTCCGCGAATATGTTTACTTACATAAAATAATATATATACTACTCTTTAGTTTCTCCAAATAATATACCTAACAAAAAGAACCATAAAACTATAACAAGTTAATATCTAGTCTTTTACACGTATTCATTATTACTCGTATATTATTATCGATAACATCTATAATTCGCAGCTATGAATTTTATCTTAATCCTATAGTTTAATAAATTTATTAAGTTTTATCGAATCGTCTCTGTCAATTAAAAATCGGTGTGGTGAAAGGTTATGGTAAAGGTTATAGTTAACGGATATTAGTTCGTAAGGTATATATTAGCGATTTATGCTGACTATTTTATCTTCGGGTGGGTCATTTTTATTACGGCCGAGATGTTCATTAACGGTATTCGGGGTATATGTTTATCTTTGTTTCTATTAAAATATACTTTTTAGGGAGGATCCATATTCAATTCGCGTAATAAATAATATTTGTAACTATTTCTCCTTCTTTGTCGATTCCTTCAACTCCGTTTCCACTTCGCGACTTAAGTTTAAGCTTATTAAACACCTCTTTCCCTATATTTATGGAGTCCTTTCTCGTTTCCTATCAATTATTTCAAAAAGGAGATCCTGGAGCCTTTTCCACTAATATCTCTTTACAAACTTCACCCCTATTATTTTATTATTGATTCACATTAAAATTAAAATAAGTCGGGCTATTACTAATGAAGCTTTTATAATACGGTAATTATTACTACTGATCGTATTAATACCCCTGATCTATAGTTATTTTCGTAATATCCTGGATATTATATCATCCACTATACATTACATATCTAACGTTCATTTCTCAAAATCCTCAATAAAATTGTGGAACAAGTCGCGCCCTTTAATATCGCTACTATAAAAGTTGAAAATTATGTTAATAACGTACGTATTTGCCGTAAAATGGACCAAATTTACCACTAATACTTCGATTTTGTTATCACATAAGTTAAGGTTCAAGTACTTTAAAATACTGTTAGGAAATAAAGTATTCGTGTATAAATAATCTATATAGTCGTTAGCTTTTACGAGTTTCATTATTAGTAAAGTTATAATTATAAAAGTATACTAGAGCAATTGAAAGTTTGATTTATACGTGTACTGGAAATGTTAAAGCGGTACAAATTTCGGTTTTACTTAATGGATAGGATTCAAGTACGTTCGGAATACAATATTCAAAGAAATTTGGTACAAATAATTAAAAATAACCAGCGTACAAATACGTACATACAAAGAAAATAAGGTGGAATAAAGTGGTTAAAGTAAAGCGTCTAACGCTTGCTAATATGAGTGAAATCCAAATAAAGTGTAAATGAAGACTAATCAAAAGCTAATTAAGCTTTTCAAATTAATTCTTTAAATGATTCATAAGCGTTATACTAGCTAAGCGGCTAGTAAACTTAAACGCCGTAAATAATAAATTCAAACTAATGGTGTAAGGAGAGTAAAGGAATGCGAATAAGGTAATTGAAAAAGGGGAAATGGGATATGTAGAGATATATATGTGTGATCCGGGGCGGTATACAAGGCTTGGTTCGCGTTTAATAGGCTGTTCAAATATTGTATTATAACCGTTTTTATTATTTATAGGAGGTTTAAATACGGTATTTTAGCCGCTTTTAGGTTTTGTAAACTGTATAGATGTTATGTCTTAAACGCTCCAGAAATATATAAACATTCTAAATATTATATTTAAATCAAATACGTCCAAACGAAAGGTTGCACAACATGATAGTTTTAACTTATGTAACATGTTACATAATAAAACGCTCTTTCAAAAGTACCCGAATATGTTTTAGACGTTAAAATGAGTTAACTGATAACTTAACGGAGCTTTTAGTAGATAAGACATCAATTGGTAAATAATATCGTATTAAAGTTATTTTTAAAGTTATTTTAAATCTTACAGATTCATTACGTTTTGGGTTTCAAAAGCGCTCCAATGTAATCTCAGACTCCCATACAATTTTTGTAAATCATATTATTAAAGTATAAATAATCAAAATCACTATAAAATCTCATTATAGGTATTTATCTTTGGTTTATATTTTTTAAGGTTATTTTTCGTCGACCAAGTCGGCTACTAATTAATATAGGTAAGGTCTTTATATGTTAATATAGATATTACTATATACCCCTACAGCTAGTATACATAGGTCAAGTAAAAGTGCTCTATATTGCAAGGTGCACTCCTACAGAGTGCACGATAAAGTGTCACGCTGTAGGCTGCACTCTTGCAAGGCGCAAAGTGCATCATGCGTGGAGTGGTCTGGAAGGGGTATTTCAAAGCGCATGGCAAAAAGGTCACTGCCTGAATAAGAGGTTTATAACCTCTTATCCGTAGTGTGAACTCTCTGAAATGCTTTTACCCGACCGATCTATTTATCCTTTTTACTACAATATCAATCTTTATAATTAATCTTTATTTATATTTACGTAAATTAGAAACTTTACCAATAATAATCAGTAACCGACTAAGTCGACTATAGATAGCTAAGGAAAAAGAGACAAAACAAAGTTTAATACCTATAACGGGATACTATAGCGGTCACAATTATTTAAACTTTATTACTATGCTTTATAAAAATCATATAGGAGTATTAAATTATACGGGAACACTGTTAAAACCCAAAACGTAATAAGATTGTAAAATCTGGAGTAAATTTAAAAATGACCACTTTAATAAGATATTATAGAATGATTAGTTCCTTATTTACTAAAAGCCACATTATGTTAACCGTTAAATTATTTTCGCGCTTTAAACGTATCTAGATACTTTTTAAAGAGCGTCTTATTACGTATTAGGCTACGTAAGCCAAAACCACCAAATTTTGAAACCTTTCGTTAAGACCCACACCATCTAAATATAATATCCAAAACGCTTACGTAACCTAAAAGCGATTACAAATACAATATTCACACCTTTCGAGGAACTAAAAAACGGTTACGAATATAACACTCAAACCACTTACAACCACTAGGAATGGCTATAACACGACAATACAAACCGCTTACCAAACACAAACCAAAACCTACATACTGAATCATATAACATACCTCTCCACACCCATATATTTTTTTTACATTTACCTTATCAGCCTACCTTTGCCTACCATATACCGTATATTTTAAGTTTAGTACTTCTGACGTTAAAATTTAATTTCCAACCACTTAAATAATATAACACTCGTAAATGTTAACAAAATTAATTTAAGACGTTTGACTAGCCTATAATTACATTTCGTTTACGCATTATTTTAAACTTCATCTATATTAATAAATGAAATAGGTTTACTTTAACCGCTTTATATACTTTATTTACTATGTATTTACCGTTTATAAAACTAACTACCTTGAACTTTAAAATATAAAGGAACACAAATCCAACCACAGCGCGAAACCATTAATCTACACCGCTCCAAATATTTTAGATACACACAGATTACCCATCCTAATCACAGGATAGCTTCACCAGTAACGAATTTGGTACAAACGAACGAATATATGGAATACCTTTTCGCATATACGTCGTTTCGTAACAATATTCTAAAGCATTTAAACATTAACATTTAAAATAATAAAATGGAAGTATTAATAAGGGATTTGAAACCTTATACGGAAAATACATATATTATTGATATAATCTATAAATACTATAACAACAAAATTAAAGCACATAACTTATTCGACGATTTAACAAAATACTTTGCAAACTGGACGCCAGACATATAGCGTATAGTCAATAATACAATTTAAAGAATACTACGAAAATAACTACGAAGTAAAAGTATGAATACGACCGATGGAAATAATAATCGCATTACAAAATCCCTGTTAGCAACAGTCTAACTTATAAAAATGCCAAAGTAAATAAACGATAAAGTAATAAAAATGAACTTTATAAAAAACACTGGTTAAAAAAACGCTAAGGACGCTTACCTAAGATAACGTACCAAAAACTAAAAAAGCCTTCTTAAATGGAGATAAGGCGCTTAGAAATTCTAAACTCCCGCTACGAAGCGGAATCGAAGCTAGAGAAATCGATGGAAAAGAAGGAAACGCCGCAACGATTATTTACAACGAGAGTTAAATACGAACCCTCCCCGAAACGCAATTTTAATTAAAGGTCAAGATGAACCCACGCCCCAGATACTATTAACAACCAATTAAGCTACGAAAAAAACGGATCGAATGAAAAAAACGCCCCGTTCCAAAAAAATAAGTGGAGTAAAACGCTAATACATGCCCTATAAACCAATGCTTATTAACCACAACCCTTACCGTAATCTCCCATAGTACCGTTTTCATATTAATAAAACAACCTTATAAAACTTACTAACTTCGCTAAACTTTAAAATAAGAACGAAAACTACAACGGTAAACTATAGGATATACTTGATAATAAAATATATACTAGATTTAATATATACAAAAAACTAAATATCGAACTATTCCAATTCCACGTTATTTTACACGGCATATTATTGAAATAAGATTAAAAGTAATATATATACCACTTTATATAAATAGATACATTTTTGAAATAATATAGCCACCTAAAATCACACTACGATATAAAAATCAATTATAAATTCTGCGATAAGAACTAAACTAATACAACCTGAAAATTAGTAAAGGAAATTAGGTAAAAACGCCGATAAAAACCTATGAAAATTTGTTACTTCTTGGTTAGCTAAGTTTCGGAAATTTCAGGTAACCCATGAACCGAAATAGAAAGGTAACAAACTATTCATCCAAATAATAATAATAATATACCGTAAAACCCCAAATTTCCAATTTATACTATTCAAATCGAAGGGAAAAAACTCAAAAGACTTTTATACAAGTTTTAAAACATTATTTAAAACCTGTATACGCCGATAGGCAAACCTCGAATCAATACTTAAAACCAAAAAAAAAGGTGAAAGCCAAATTACCAAAACAAACCTCATTGAAATAATTTACCACGTTTTAAATCGAAGGTTTAAATTATACCTTAAGCAAATTAAATGCCCCAAATGAAATTATCAGAAAAACAGATATCAGAAAGAGAACCCTGAAAACAAAGGATAAGATAACTATGATCGAAGACAATCCTACGAACAGAGACGAAACGTACCACAACTTTTGGTAGGCCTTAGATCGTTGCAATGTTGTCGATTCGATTGGTCTTCGAAGTAACAGTAGTATTGCATTAGTCAAGTGGTGGATGTATTGCTCTAGGTTTGGCAGACCGCTAGCCGGTTTGCACTGTAATTTATATGGCTAATTGCTTGGCCCATACCCTAGTATGAAGTGCAGCATACTACACTCAACTTACACCCAATACGGTAAGTCCCCACAAAGCAATACACTTCAACTTGCAGTTCAGTATAGTCAACTTTACTGTAAATAAAGTTTACCTACTACACTTATATGTAGTACTATTCCGACACTGGTAGCTTTTTAGTTTGTACGTGTACGCCAGTGTGGCTAACCAATCTTTTCTAGTTACCACCAAATTGTCTCCTTGTCAGCTGGCCAAACCCCTATCAATTTCAGTTGACTTCTATACGAAATTGCACCAATTTGCATGCAAATTGACCCCATTTAACCTTAATTGCGCCGTTGCTCCGAGGTCCGAGTTTATCAACTCCTACAAAAAGTTTTTCTGCCACAGGATTTTACAAGCCTCCACTTTAACTATGCTACTTAAACAGATTACTATCATTAATCTCCTGGCAGTCTTCCGATTTGCTAACACATCTCTATCTGCCGTCAAGTGATTTGGGCTTTCTGGGCGGCCTATTCACGTAACCCTCGATTCGTACAGTTAATCTGTTACCATCTACAAACCTTTCCAGGGCTTTATTTAGCGATGCTATCGTTATAGCATTAGTAGGGTTGTCTTTGCTATTAATCTATCGGAACTTTTTAATTTCTCTACCTTTGTATTCTTTACAGAGTATTATTATATCGATTATCAGACGTTTTTTGCTAGTGATTTCGACTTTCGAAAGATATTTAAAAAGGTTTTTTAAGTTGGTATAAATTATTACTAGGATAAAAGGAATTTTCAGATACCTGGTAATAAGGTTAAGGGTTTCCCATAGTGTTATACCTACGGTAAATCCCGTCATTTTACCGTAAACTTCTGATAATAATACGTTTCGTATTATTCTTTTACACTTAATAAAAGTTTGGTAAATTAGGTTACTAGTAATACTAAATTAGTTTTCCCGTTTTTTTTCATTGACAAGGGTTATTAGAAAGTCGATTTGTAAAGATAAGTCGGTGTTATTTACAAAAGACCTGTCTGTAAAGATTATTAACTTGGCTTTCGACGTATCGATTAGAATTATATTAATCCCATGGTCCAAGTTTCGTATTTGTAACTCGAACCTTTTGTTTAGCTGGTCAAATTCTTTATCCATTGGTTCCTATGCTTATACGGTGATGGATAAATCGTATGATGCTTTCGGTTAGAATAGGGTAACGATATAGTTGTTACGGGCACGTTATTCGAGGTACCATTAGGTTTTAGCTGGATTAGTTTTGTTAATTATAGTTAAAACGATGTCCTAGCCATTTTGAAGAAAGCTTAAGCCGGTATTAACACTAAGTATACCGATTGACGATCTATTAAAGTTAAGTTGGATGCCTTCCGTTAACGTTGTTACCGACTTATAATTTAAAAACTTAAAATCCTTAATTGTCTATTGCTTTATTGCTACAAAGCTAGCCATTTCGAAGAAAAGGGTATCGTTCATTTTGTATACCTATTAAGCCGAAGTTTTTGTTATATTATCAAGAAATACGAGTCGTAAGTTAAAAACTTTATTATTAGCCTATATTGAAAATATGACTAGTAGGTAAAAACCTAATAGACGCCTGTTTTAGCTAATTTATAAAGTAGTTTAATATATCGTATTACCGTTCCTAAAAGGTAGATGACACGTAGTTTCCGCGGTAGTTTTGGCAATACAATCCTTTCAAATCTATTGCTTACTGCGTATAAGCTTATATAATGCTACGGCTAATAAGTATAAACTTGCCTTTAGTTTTGACTGGTAAACTAATTACTAAAGTTAACACTAAACGCTAACTAATCTTTTAAATCGTTAACGACTACGTAAAAATCTAGTCCTTACCTTTATCACTATATCCTTAAACAATTAGTCGTAACTTTTCATATAGCTGCCTTATAATCCTACATTTAACCTCGTAGATAATATTCGACTTAAAGATTATAATATTCGGGGTTTAAAGATTAAAGTCGGTTTTCGATACGAATTATACAACTCCTCAAGTTAGCAGGCTATCGATTTCAATCTTGTCGCTTTTTTAAAAGGGTTTCCTGAGGTTTTAATAATCCCCTACACTCTAAGCTTTAATACCAAGTTTTCGTTATCCTTTTATTTTCTATTTACCTAAGTAATATTAAAGATATAGCTCGGTATATATTCCTCCACTTTAACGTTCCTTTTTTCTGGATGTCGTTCAGGCCGGCAACGTTTTATCGGATTATCGATAATAGGTAAGGGAGGTTTATATTAGCTTGGTTTTTTAACTTTAGGTTTTTCATCGTCAAAACCCCTAATATAAGGCTTAATATAAGGGGTTAGAAAAGATATAGAACTGTTAGCAGTTTTAATAACCACTTTAGAGTTTGTAATACTTAAGGTCCTATATAAGTCTTCCCATTTGCCTAGCTTTTATTATACGAGGATTTTACTTTGTAATGATAAAGTAAGTATATCGATTGTTAAGGGGTTATTCTTAGTATTAAGGGCGTTCTTAACATAGCGAAGTGCCGATTCGCTTCGTAGTTTTCTTAAAGCTTTGCCGTAAGCCGCAGTACGATTCTAAGTATTTGCTCAAGGCAGAGATTAAATCGTCAGGCGTAGATACGATTTAAAGACCAGTAACATTTGCATCAAGCCGTCAAGGCCTATTTTATCGTTAAGGTTTTTTACTGCTATTTATAGGCGAACCTCCAGATTCGTAAAGCTTTTAATTTCCAATGTAAGGATATTATATATTCGTCGCAGTAATTAGCTTTCCCTTTTCATCTTCCTATTGTTTTAGTAGGCTTTTATAGGCATCCATTTGTACTAAATACCTATTATCTTGGAATTTTCCTAAAACTCCGTCGCTGTAAAGTTAGTGTTAGTATTGTAGATGACGACGTTAGGTGGACCCAGGTACATATTAATTTATAGTATCCTTAACGATTTCTATGTATCATTTTCCTAAAGGGACTTTAGGAACTTAGTTTCGTAAAAAGAGGTTACGAAATCAACGACGAAAAAAACAGGCTTATTATTTAAGCAAAACACATTAATAAAGATCTTGTATTTAAAGTTTTTATCGTCTTTAAATGTGAATTTAAATTTCCAAAGATCTTAGGAATACGTTTGGTAGTGGTGGCAAAGTCTTTCAATAGCTTTTAGGGTAAAATATTCCACATTTTTATACCTTACAGACCTTAGGACTTCGTATAGCCTATTAACGGTTAGGTTGTTAAAACGCTGCTGTAATTAACACATTTCTGGTTTCGTTAGATTTAATACTATTGCTTCCGGGCCTTAACAATAAAACCATAGGTGTTCCTATTTAAAGACGAGTAAAAACCTCTAGCCGTTTTTGACCAGTTTGTCTTCGTTAACGTCGACGTTAATACTAAGACTTTTCATATCATTAATTAAAGTAGGGAAAGAGTAAGAAACTTAAGGATATGGAACTTAATTACTTCTATAACAGTTTATACAACCGTTTTTTCCAGTAACGATAGTTGTTCGCCTAGGTTAAAGCTAATTTTAGCCTTATCAGTATTGTGACGATTAATATTAGTATCTGTAATACTCTCCCTCCGTAGTACTACGTACTGATAATAGCCTCTTGTTAAGTACCTTATTGCCCCAGTGTCTGTAATAATACCTTAAAACGTGTGTTTCGCGTAATAATCGTGAAGGTTGAAGGTGTATAAGGAATTAGGGGGATATTTAGGGTAAAAGTAAGGGTTTTTACTACCTAAATGGTACAGGAATATATGATTAGCTAGTTACTAGGCTGTATCAAAAAAAATATCTTCGTGTTATTTGATTTTCTTAGTGATATTGTTATTAATTGGCTTATTGTTTTCGTTTTTATAACTTGATTTAAGTATTTTTGTTTAAAAGTGGTGGGGTATTATATGTAATACATTACCTTTTTATTGCTTCGTTTGGTGCAGGGATACCGAGTTAACTAACAACCAGTCTTTTTTCTTTACGTTAGGGAAGTTGCCAACTTAAGTATATATACCAAACGAGTTTGGTGTACGCGTTATCAAAGTGATAAGCGAAAAGTGTAACTGGCTAAAAAAGCCTTTTCAGGTGGCATTTAGGCGTTATAAGGCGTATTAGAACTCGTTAACGCTCGTAACTGTTATTTTTACCTGTTCTCGAAGTATAACTTCACCAATATAAGCTTTTCCTATTACTTTTTGACATAACATTAGCTTATCAAACATTTAGTTAAGGATATCTATTAGTAATTCCTCCTCTTTTTTCTTTACCATTATTTTATTTCACTTTGTTATAGCCCAGTTTGTATAATATTACGCGAGGTGGACGTTGTATTCGACGTAGCCTTTTATTCCATCATAGATTTTGCAGAACGTGGTGGTTTTAGTTCGAAAAGCTAGATAGTAGTCTTTTATGTACCTTGTAAGGATTTCGGGAAATAATAAGTGAAAACCTAAAAGTGGAACTTTTATTTATTTACATATGTTCAAAAGGGGCATTATCTTAGAGTTGAGGAAGTTATAGGGCTTTTTATCCTACTCTTTTGCGTTATTTCAAATTTTGGAAAAATTCGTAAGTGACTTATAATTAATTTTAACCATCCTAAAGGGTCTTAAAAGGAGGTTACGATAGTTATCCTACTAAATGGTGTTTCCTGATGGTTTAAGCCGTAGAACTTCCGAAGCATGTGGTTAGGGGTAATTATTAGTCGCCTGACCCGAGGGGTAAAGTTCTATAGTAGGACTTATGGTTGGCTTTTGCGTGTAGACAAGTCTGAAGGGAAAAGGTTTTTAAAGAGCTTGAAGATTGTAATACTAAGAATTAATAGGTATTTAAAGGTTTTAGAAGGCCTAATGATCTTGCTTAATTAACAGGTGTAGAGTGGCAACATCAATACCTTTAGCCGCGTTAGCAGCCTCTGCTTCAAGCATTCTGCTACCGTTTAAGGCGTACTCTGCGTTGTTACGTGGGGGTATTAAACTACCGGGTAGGTTAACAGGTTCTTTATCGTTAACGCGTAAAGAGGCTTAAATTAGTTAGGAGTAAAGGGGAGGTCCCCTGAATCGTGTATGTGGCTATTAAGGTTCTTTAACGTCGTTTCTCATAGACCGTAGGTCTTAAGGGATTTTTTTAAACTGACTTAATTTAAATAAGGTTTTATCCAACTTAATAAAGCCTTTTTATAGTATATAAATCCCTCGGCGTTTAAGTTTAGCTTTTAATCTTAACTTAATCCCTTTTTAAATTTTCTTTTATATGCTAATAGTATAGTTGTCGAAGACGTAGCGGAAGTTTCGAAAGGCTTGGGCGCCGCGGTTAAGTTTTTCGCCACCATCTTACTCGACGATATAAGGTTACCGTTATAGTATTTAGTCAAAATAGATCCGAATACACCAATTTCTTTTTTTCTAGCGGGGTTGGTAATAGCTTTAAAGCAAGCGTTAACGGTAAATATCTTACCGTTTTGGACTGTATAGGATTTTGTAAGGCGTGTGAGTCGAAGGACTTGGTGATCCTGGGTGTAGAAGCTTATTGTTTTGACCTAAAGTTAGGTAGGAACTTGGCGATTTAGCGTGAAGTCGCGCAACGTAGCTTTTTTAGCGCGATTTGGTATTTTTGCTTAAAGCAGCAAAATTATTGATAGAAGTAATGTAAAGAGTGAAAAAGAGTAAAGTAAGTGTAAAGATTTGATGTAGAGGATAATATCGAAGGTCATTGTTAGTAGTAAAGGGCGAATATTGTTTATTGTAGTTGTTTAGCGTAAGGACTTAGTCGTTTTTCTTATAGTAATAATAGCCGCAGTAATACTAACTTAGCCGTTTGCCAACTTGCCGAACTTTAAGACTTCTGATAGTCAATCCCAAAGTTTTTCAAAAGGGTAAATGAAGATTTCTTAGTGTTTTTCAGTGGCGATACCGTAGCTTAATTCCGATTGCCATTGTAAACTAGTATAACCCAAAAATCTTCTCTATTTTCTTGCCGTTGTGGACTAGCGAAGTAATAATAGAGGCTCTTCGCAAGAATCTTTCCTCTATCCTAACCGCCGTTGTTGACATAGATTGTAACCAGAAAATAGCCTTTTCCTCTACTTAGATTATTTGTACTTAACCTAATAAGCACTGATCAGTGTTGGTAGGCCTTAGATCGATGCAAAGTTGTCGATTCGATTGGTATTCGAAGTAACAGTAGTATTGAATTGATCAAGTAGTGGATGTATTATTATAGGTTTGACAGAACGTTAGCTGGTCTGCACTGTAATTTGTATGGCCAATTGCTTAGCCCGTGCCCTAGTGTAAAGTACAGCTTACTGCATTCGACTTACACCTAATGCGGTAAGTCTGCACAAAGCAATACACTCAACTTGACGTTCAGTATAGTCAACTTTATTGTAAGTAAATTGACCTACTGCACTTGCATGTAATAATATTCCAACAACAACTATAATAATATTTACGAAAAAGTATATGAAACCCTTCGGGTTTATAAAAGCGTTATATTATATACAGTAAAATTGGTTATTAAATTACTAAATACCTAAATTATGAGTAAATTCGAACCAAATAATAGTTTTGATCCGACTATACATTGAAAGACTAGATAAAACCCAAATTTATAATATACGTAATCAGGTGTGAATGCGTAAATAATAAGATTAACGCCTACCTTTACGAATTCATCTCCGGAAAAAAAACTTCAAAGGTAATAATACTTACTTTATAACCTAAAACGACGAAACTATCCAACGCTCACATAAAGTTATAATTCACGCTTTTAAATAGATACGGCAACCGTTTTTAAGGTATTATACCTAATACCATTATAACCGAAACTTTAACGGCTGGAAAACGATAATTCGATACGCTTGTAGTAAAATTCCCGAAGTTTTGACTAAACTCAATTAAAAAAAACGAAAATTC
Organism: Anisogramma anomala; assembly: GCA_038502455.1. Lineage (NCBI taxonomy): Eukaryota > Fungi > Ascomycota > Sordariomycetes > Diaporthales > Gnomoniaceae > Anisogramma > Anisogramma anomala. The sequence continues at coordinate 20,014,354 of JASMMZ010000004.1, read as the reverse complement.
CTATTTATTAAAGGCAAAACATCGTTATTATGAATAGTTGTTATAAACATACGATTTAAACCGGTTATATATTACGTGATAAATTTTAAAACAATATTCTCACTTTTATTAACTAAAATGAACAAATTCGAAATTAAGATTCAGAATACGACTAATTTGTTTATCCGCGCCTCGGATAACGTATCTATACCGCTTCAACTTAAATTCGACCACTTATAATTTTTTCTCAAAACACGTATAATTAAAGCTATATACCTAACACAACCGGAATTACGGATATTATACCGCTAATTTGGACACCCGACTATAAAAGGTTATTTACGACTACTTTATATCGTAAGTTATATGGATATAGGAAACAACGTACTTAAAACTATTGAAAAGTTTCATTATAAATACTAGCTATACTTAGAAATCCTATGACGATTTAAATTTCGCCTTTAAAACGATATAAAGGTTAATTACGAGGTAATTATTAATATCATATATTTAAATAACTAACTGGTACTTTACGCTATCGAAATCACAATATTATTCCAAACCGCTAAATTTACACAAAACGCTTTTATAATAAACTGTTAAATAGCTTTAATTAACGATTGATTAAACGTCTATTTAAGGCCTCTGGATTAAATTACATACGAATCTAATACAGTTATTAACTCTACGAAATAACGTATGAAAGCTAAGATAGCGGATAATGAATACAAACAGATTTTACTAAAAACATCGTAAGGAATTAAAAATATAAACGGTACTATAAATCTTCAAAAGAATAATATACTATATTATCCAAAAAAAAATCAAAGAGTACCAGTTCTAAAGAATCTGTCCTACAAATAATGGTTAATACCGTTAACAACACTTTTGGCTCAAGTAGGCTTATCTCTACGCTTTTTATTTTTAATACTTACCCAAAAATACATATAAACTTTATACTATCGCCAAGTAAGATACAAAGGGAAAATACTATAGCTAAAGCCATAACAATGTTACGTTACTTATGGGCCAAAAACGATGGTTCCAAAGTACTAGCCATAAGGAATAGCTCATGTAGAATTGACATCTTGGACTTACTATTACAATCTAAAGTCCTGATTTTTTTTTAAAAAAAAAGACGGATAAAAGAGCGATGACAAAATAAAAGAGTTTAAAAGCCATAATATACTTGTTAATTTGCTAAACAGTACGAATTCGTTTCTCTAAACAATAGTACAAAAATATAAAAGGAAGATAAATAAAAACGGCCCAAAATCGCAGTCCGATCAAAACCACCAACGAAATACCCCCTAAAACAACGAATCCAAACCGCTTCTAGTTTCAACCTACCCCCCGAATCAAATTTCCAGCCCGTTTCTACCAAAAGAAAACGGTCCGTTTATATCACCTCCACTAACACCTCGTCGCCAAGGCCGCCCTTTAAACTCGAAAACCAAAAAACGCCCTGGGACCTTTACTGCAGGCTTTTTTATCATTTAATAAGATATATCAAACCGTAAACTTGACATAAATTTCCGTTACGACGGTATTATCACTACCCTTAATACTCTGTTAGAATAATCCACCCAAATAAATTTTTTTACCTTAATCGATTAAGGCGTATTTCGCTTTCAACGATTCGACCTAACGATTTACGAAGCCTATGAAATTTTTCCTACTCGCCTCGTTTACAAAGTTGAAAATAAAATCGGAAAACCTTACAAAAAAACACGCCAAATTATAAAAATTTAAAATAATAACGGTAAAAAAATATATTATAACCCAGTTACCTATCCCATAACGGGTTAGCCACCGGTTAATTTTTACATTCACAACCTCCTTTAATACACCGTAAAACCTATATATTAAACTTCGTTACATTACGTAAAAATATACCCAATTCAAAAAGCGGCTTAAACGACGTATTTATACCTATATACCTATAAATCTTAAAAAACATCACTTACCTAGAACTATCTTACGTATTATAGAACCGTTTTACGGCATAACTAAAGCTAATATTTACTAGTAAAATACCTATCAAAAACATTATAAAAAACAGTTCGAAATAACCAATTAGACTTTCCACCCATACCTATTATTATTAATAGCCCGTTTTAAAGGCTTTGTACTAAGGAGTATATAAAAAAACTATATATTAACGCTATATGATGCGTCGTTTTCCGAATTAAAAAAATTAGAAGCCGGCTTAAAGTCGAAACCCAAAACAAATATAAAGGAAAACCAAATAATTAATTTTAAGAACGTTATAATTACTTTTCAGAATATCGTTTTATGCCTTACGTAAAAAGGGAAAATAGATAAAGTTACTCTTATTGTTTTAAATAACACAAAACAAGCCAATGAATACAAACACTAACGCGTATAAGATGTTTAAGTTACCTCGGTAATTCAATCGAAAGCGGCATTTAACCTTTTGATCGCCGCGTAATACCAAACCGTCCCGTCAAATGAAAAAAACGCTTAACACACCTCTTATACAGTAAATACACAATTTAAAACGCGATTTACAATTGATACAGTTAAATATACGTATTACAAAGATATTTATTCTTACTAACGGTTCTTTTGTTAATAATAACGACTATAGATCGCAAATAAACTTCGTTTTAGTTTTTGGTAATAAAACACCGGCTTATAACAGCTTTACGCTTCGTAAAAACATTATCAATTAAAGCTTTACTAAGTGTAAAAGGGTTATTAAAAACGTCTTAATTTCGGAAATTTATAATATAGTTAAAGGTTTCGATTCTGGTATTGTCATAATAATAATAATTAGGATAACTATTTCCAACTTTAGTTTACACCTTAGCCCTTTCATTATATACACTAATTTCTTTTTATTTTATAAATATTCAGTTAAATTAAGCATTATCAACCAAAAACGTTTAATAATCGATATTATAGCCCTACGCAAGTGATATAAACGCTGGAAAATCTGGAAAACAAGGTAAATCGATGAAAATTCTATTCTAACAAACTTAATAACTAAGGTTACCCCGAATAAAATATTAAAAAATACTAATATCAATAAATACATTATTTGTTAAAGTTGGTAAAAAAGTTTTACAACCTTAATAAGTTATTATATTACTCTTACCGATTTCAGGCGTTTTCAAACCAGTAATCCGCATTACTCCCTGATTTATATCACGGTACACAACTTATATTTACATCGGGTTTACGAATTTACCTCTATTGAATTCTACAATTTCGTGTCACTTATAATATATTGCTACATTTCGTTATATACCCTTCGACCCTACTATATTCTTTTACTGCTTACCTTCTTCTATTTTTACTTACGAATTCGCACCGATTTTAATATACTATTATATTTGGTTATGGGCCCTTCGACCCTACCGTGTTATTATACTATTTAACCTTTTTCATTTAAATTTACGATATTGTAACGCTTTGAACATTTTATGTCTTTATATTTTTAATACTTCAAGTTATAAATATTACTTACAAACTATTTTTTATAAAAAACAATAACATTACTGTGTAACGTATTATACTATAACTGAGCACCCCGGCCCAGCCGCAAAATGCTGCTAATTACTACCAAAAGGAAAGAGAAAAGACGACGCCATCGCGTCCCTATTATCCTCCCCATCACCTTTCCCCTTTATACTAATGCCACCTCTATCACTGCTATTGACGTTATCGACACTAACGAGGATATAGCATTGCGCTTTAGGTCGCATACTATTAGGTAAAAGCTTAAAGGGGTCTTTACATTTTTTATAGCGATGCGAGATAACGTTATTAAACTCGCACACGCAATACATACGTAGGCGCTATTTGCAAGTGGTAATAACGGTCTTCAACCCCTTAATCCGCCGGTTAACGTTTATTACTAGTTTATATCAGATTATTTTGGTTATTTGCGAATGCGGTTGTTTTTCGGAACGCCCCGAATATTATTTTTTTAAGAAAGGGGATTTTGGAAATTGGCTTCTATTATTAACCTGGAGAACGTATAATACTGCCTTGGCCGACGGCCCTAAAACCAACGAAACGGTGGCATATTCGCTGCCAATCCGTTCGTATCGATAATAACGGGCCGAACGAATTCCGTTTTTGTGATAATCGCTAATAAACTTACTTGCGGGGAAAAGGTAAGGTTTATAACCTTAGAAACCCTACGTTCCTCCACTTAAAATCTCAAGGGGAAAAGAGAGGGGAAAAAAGGAAAAAGGAGAGTAGCGGTGGCAACGGGAGAGGGCGAATCCGGAAAGGAGGCGGCGGCGGCGGCGGGGTTTAGAAAAGCCGAGAGAAAAGCGGCGGCAACGGGGCTTAATAGGGCCGAAAGGAAGGCAGCGACGGCAGGGTATAGCGAGGCTGGGGAAGAGGCGGCTATAGATAAAACAATGCTCGATAAAGGCGGGCTGTTGTTAATAGTGGTAGTATTAGCGGAGGTAACAGCAGCAGCGGCGGCGCGGCGGCGCTTCCATGCTAAACAGTACTTAAAGTACCTGTTTTTACGCTATATCCATTTAAAGGTAAGGTTAATATATAGGCATTGGTCGAATAACCTACTTATCGGAGCGATTTAGATTAGTTAATTGAAATAGAGGTGAACTCAGATTAAAATGGAAACTTATATTAGCTTTTAGTTCGCGCTTTTAAAAGGGAAAAAAAAGTGTTACCTAGACCGATGGCGATACATATTTTATACTAATTCAAAATACTTGACGGCTTAATTACCCTTACGTAATCACATCCTTATTTAAAACAACAAAAAACGCTATTAATAACTATATTGCCACCGATTAACTACACCAACTAAGTCCTTATTATAATTATCACCGCGGCTAAGAATTACTAATTCGAACCTTTACAATTACTACCGTAGGCACACTATTATTATAAAAACCACTAATTTAAACCTCTACAACTTATACTGCAATTACACTGTTATTATAAAACTACACATACAACACGGAATCATCATGACTATACTATTGCTACTGAGGCTATAAGTATGAAACATAAGAAAAAAAAGAAAAGATTACCTGTATTGATATTATTATATACCACTATAGCTAATATATATAGGCTAAGTGGCAGTACACTATATTATAAGGTGCAATCCTGCAGAGTATACGATAACATGCTACGTTGCAGACTGTGCTCTTACAAGGCGTAAAGTGCATCATGCATGGAGCGGTCTGGAAGGAGTATTCCAGAGCATATGATAAAAGGGCCACTTCCCGGATAAGAGGTTTATAACATCTTATCCGTGGCGTGCACTCTCTGGAATACTTCTACTCAACCGATCTATCTATCCTTTTTACTACAATACCAATCTTTCTGATTAATCATCATTTAAATTCACGTGAATTAATAACCTTACCGACAGTTAACGTAATAAAAAAGTAATTCAAAATATTGTTATTGTAATAGTAAAGATAATGTATTAGAGAAAAAAGAGGTATACGGAGAATATACATTACAGATAAGAGGTTATAACCTCTTACCCAGATAGTAGCACTTTATCATACACTCTGCTAATCTCCTTTTTAGGCAATTACACTCTATATTACACTCTGTAAATACCACTTCTAGGCAATAACACGCTATCATACACTTTGCAGATGTCACTTCTAGGAAATGGCACGCTATTATGCACTATATAGAAATACACCTTACAAAGTGGTGCGTTACCATACACTCCACAAGATACACTCTGCAGTATGACCGCTTACTAACTATAGGGATATATGGTAATATCCACAATGACCTTCTATTTATTTATATTGAAACCTCACTTTATTAATATAGCTTATATTGACAATATTCCCAGTATAAGTTATATTATCGTCAGTACTTTTAATAACGACGATTAGCTACTTATAAGGTATGTTATCTATTTATACTTTAATGCCTTTGTCGACAACCGCGTCATGTAACCCCCCCGTATTATTGGTATTTTTTTTGGTTTTAACAATAGCAAAAATAAAGTTGAAGTAATCCCCTATAAACGAAAAATATTTACATATATGATATAAATCGTTTCCTAAATTTAAAAATACTCTCAACTTATATTATTATTCATTACGCCTAAGGTTGCAAATTTTACTCTAAGGTATATAAAGGTAAACATAAGAATGAACTTTATAAAAACCCAGAATATATATAAATCTACTTTTTAATAAGTTCAGGAAATGTATTTGTTGGCAACCTTTCTCAGCTTACGTGTTTTATTACAATGACTTATCGGATTTTTTCAAAACGGCGTTCATATTCTATTACTTACCCGTAATCGTTAAAATAGCTTTCCGGTTTATAAACTCGGTTTTGTTCCTAAATTTTTCGAATTGATTAATTACTTCATTTGCTTTCACGATATCACCAATACATAAGGCGTTCCGACCATTGCGATTATATAAGTTACGACGCTTTATTTTATACCTCACTGCCCTGTTTTCTACTTCATTCCGTCGTCACCTAAAACGCCCCCGTTTTTATATTTCGCTATCTGTAACCGTATATCGTTCGCTTACCACGCTCTAACTCGTAATATTTTCGTCCCGATATTCGCTAATAAACGCTGTAAACCGTTTGATAATTTCACCAAAAAGATGAAAATAATATAACTACTTAAATTATACCTTTTATAATCAATATCGGTTATAATTTATCAAATGTGACGAATAATATTCCAAGTTTAATCGTAAAAATCTTCTATCTACCCGTATCCTATTGTAATAATCACATTAAATACCCATGCATATATAGAAGGTGTCAGAGAGTTTATATTATCAAGAAGGTAGCAGAAGTGCTGAGTGAACAATATCGCAAATGTGTAAGTAATGATCAAAAGCCATGAGGCTATTCAGAATATACTGAGACTGAATACTTAGATTGACAACTGAAGAGCTATAAAGGAAATACTATCTATGTGGTGCTGACCGTGTCCTTATATCCTTTATCCTTCATACCTTTTTCAGTACTGTCTTGGGTTGGATCATACTGGATTTCTATGATTCTCCATTCTCTGGATCATACTGGATCACTATGATCTTCCGTTCTCTGGATCATCTTGGATCGCTATAATCCTTTATGATCCATCACGTGACTTTGCTGAGTCATCGTGACTGACATAAGAGATGTTCCCCGCCTGATGTATTAGACTTCAGGCTTCTCCGTGGCGCAGTTGCATACTGGCCCGTTTCCTGACCCAACCGCTATCTGGATCATAACACCTATTTATCAATCATATATAGTAAGTGGCTAATTAAGCTAATCGGAAGCGTATTGGTAATTATTCCCGTGTTAAACGCGTGGTTCGAACGTAAACCAATGTGTTACAATCCCTTATATTCCGTCTAAAAAAACGTTTTCCCCGCCCCACCCTGCGTTATCCGCTTTCGTCGGCATTTTTCAATACCTGTCCTGCTACATACTATTAGTCTTTATCAACATTTACTAATAATCGCTCCTCGCCGTATTATCCGCCCTCGTTAACATTTTTCAACGTCCACACCGCCTCATATCATTCGCTCTCGTCGGTGTTTTCCAGCGCCCGAGACCAGGTATAATAAAGGCTCCAGTTTCGCTGGCGCTTTCATTTCAAGAAACGGGAAAATAATAATGATATTTTATAAGTAAAAATTAATATGGTTTTAATAAAAGCCACCTCGCGGTTGGATTACTATCTAAAGAAACCGGATAATATACATCCGACCTCATATATCGGATTATAATATAGCAATTGTAATTTTTCATCCTTTTTGATTATGAATATATTCATTCTCAAATAGAGGTGACTTATTCGATAGAAATTTCGTAAAGCGTATCTAACGTTGACGTTGAAACGTCGAGTCGTTATAAAATCGCGTATTCCCTTATTCCCATTCAAATTTATTTAAAATTATAATATACTTACAATCTTTCAACAATTCGTATTTCAATTTGTTGTATGCTTTTTACTCAACTAATATACAAAAAATAATTCTTGTTCCTGTTTTTATGATTAAAATATTTTAAACTTTAAATTACTTATATATACTATCTCTTGTATCGTTTACAACGAAGCCTAGGCTCGGACGGATATGTGATATAACCTGCGAAAGAAAGGGGTCTTTAACCGCACGTTTAACTAAATCCACGTAAAATACAAAGTATTTACAAAAAATGTTCAAAACGATATTTAAAGGATTAGAAACGTCTATAATACGATATTAATTATAACATTAATCGAACTTTCTATTTCAATAATTGGTTTTAATATTATGTCAATTAAACTAAGTTCAATTACTTGTTTCATATGAGTTCGTCGGATATAGTAGACAATTTATATTTTATTTATTCATTATTCAATATATATTCAAACGGCTTGGGATAACTCTGTATCCTCGAATAAATATACTAAAACTGTTGGAATAGTAGTCAAATACAGTACAGTCAAGTCAACTTTACTTGCGGTAAAGTTGATTATACGTACTTCAAATTGACTATAGTTTGTGTGATTTAAATACACTGCATTGAAAGTGCAGTGCAGTAGGTACCCACTTCAAAGTGAGTTAGAGGCCAAAGCGTTCGGTCATACAAATTAGTGTGCAGGCCGACTAGCGGTTTGCCAAACTTAGAACTTACAACTAAGACTTTCAACTTACATCAATACAGCACCAGTTACTTCAACCACAGTTATTCGAATCGACTACATTGCAACGATAAACGCCTACTAACAATGATCAGTGTTTATTAGGTTAAGCACAGATTAGCTTAATAAAACAAAAGTCTTTTTTTCGGTTACGTTTTACGTTAAACGACGGCTAAGGGTAGAGGAAAGGTTCTTACGAAGCGCCCCTAAAGTACTATGTCAGCTATCGTGGCAGTACGTAGGTAAGGTTTCTGAATTGTGTTAGCTATCGCGGAAATTTTAAAAGCAAGCGTCGGTATTGCTATTGAAAATACCAAGAAACCTTTACTAAAACAGTCTTAAAAAAAAGCGTTGAGATTAATCGCATAAAAGTCTCAAAGATTACTAAGCTAGCAAGTTGGCAAAAGACTAAGTTAATATTATTATGGCTATTATTAATACGGGTATTACTACTATAAATCGTAAAAACGACTAAGTCTTACAACCTTTAACTTATATTAACTTTGATGACAAACTTACGAGCTACCCCTTTCTACTTCTCTTTTTCCTCCTACAATTTTCAATCCTCGTTACAATAGCTTTAGAACACGTCTAAATTGACATAGTTAACGACTCCTACCGCAAAACGGCAATTGATGACCTCGGTATCATATTCGTCAAACATTACAATAGAAACTTCTAGTTTACAAACCCAATTAAAAACTCTTGAATTAAACACTTTACTAATTAGATTAACTCCTACATTTTCGATTCAAACCTTACCGGAACCATTGAACGCCTAAAAAAGTTCAAGTACCTTTTAAAATGCTTCAAAAAAATATCGATGTATAAATGATAGAAAACAAATACTTGAAATTTAAGTCAAAGATTAAGCTCGCCGATAGAAGTATTAAACTCTTATCAAGGAAAGGGAAGAACATTAATCTGGCTAATTTATTTTACGAATATGACATTAATAAATATCCTTAATAGGATTTTAAAATAAATGGCAAAGGTATTGCTAGTGATAGTATCCTTTAACGCCTTTTCAAACGATCGCAAAGACTTGCCTAAGCCTAAATAAATTCTTTAGACCCTATAATATAATATTAACGTTTTGATTGCATAGTTCTTCAAGATTTAATTAAAATATACGCCGCAAGCCCTTAAATCTATTAGTTAATTAAGTAGAAACCTTAGTATACCCTCTAACACTAAGAGGATTATTACTAAGTCTCTCGCAGCTAAAACCCTCAAATCCTTTCCCGTTAAATACCTTAACCCATCCAATTTTAACAATCAAATTAAGAAAATACTGGCTTTACGCGCGATCTTACTATGGGAACGACTTTTAACTTTTCCCTCCCAAACTTTGCTAAAGGTAATTATTCTGCCTACTAACACCAATAATCTTAGAACATTTCCTAGCATTAGTCGAGGGATCCGAAAGATCTTTACGACCAGTTTATGACCCTTTTCCCTCAATTTATTCCAATAGTGGATACGAATTACACCTTAATCATTATTTTGGTTAAAATCCGAGTAAAAAAGGAAAAGTATAACAGTAAGCTGTATAATTTTCTTAATGTTAAGTTACGACCGTTCTTTAAAATTTTCCGCTAAATAAGAGTTAAATTGCCAGTTTTTCACTCGTTGTTTTCTAGTATCCTTACCGGTTAAACCGAGGATTACTACCTTTGATACCTAACTAATTACTCCTTTCCTGAGAAATTTACGATAGCTTAAAGGGTTACTTCGAAAAAGATATTAATTTTTCCCAATACTATACCTATTGGAATATTGTTACGTAGTCTTATATATTAAACTCCAAAAAGAAGTAGGACAGTAAAATGGATTTTTTAATTAAATGCCTTATAGGTTAATGCTTTGCCAATAAGTAATGGTAAACATGAGAGTTGGCGAAGGCAATTTACGCCAGTAGGTTCAGCAAGTCGGTAAGAGTTATAAGGAGTTTGAATGCACCTTACAATGCCTTAATAACACCTTTTGAGGATTTTTTAGCCAGTTATATTTCTCGCTAACGATCGTAACATCTCAAGTCTGTAGATCAACTAGTATTTACCTTTAAACCCCTAAATTTAGTAACGACTAAGAAGGCTCTCCTATATATATTATAGTAATTCTAATTCCTAAAAAACTAGCTAATACAGCTTACGGAAAGCTCGGACCTAGGGATGTAACCAAATTACCTACAGAAAAGGGTATTCGTTTTCCTTAGGATCTTTAAGCTGGTTAAGTGAATTTACTTCAAAAGTTAAGAAATACTGTATTTTCCGTAATCAGAGCTATTGGTTTATACGTTATATTACTACCGAACGTGAATTTAAACAGTTAATATACTGTATATAATTCCCTTTCACTTTGAACTGGAATTACTTCGAATAAGTTATGGATTTTAAAGGGGAAAATGTTAAAAAGGAAGAAAATAAGCCTTAGGCTATCGGTTGACATGAAGATACTAGCACTATTAATAACTCGGAAGCAACGTAATAATTTGCTGACTAAGCCTTTTATACTGTTTCATAGGTAAAAACCTTTACCTCCAACATAACGATAAAGATACTAACTCTATATACCTCATTACCATTTGAGATAGTTACGCGAAAAAGATCTTTTAAGGGATTATACCGGATATGGGGTTGATACAGTATTCAATAAGAGGTTATTCAAAATTCGTCGTGTTACAAAGGGATACTGACACTGTTATGGACCTTAACCATATAGATGCTAATAAAATTAAGGTCGGTTTTAACTTTTAAAAAAGGCCATCTTCACTGCGATCAACAACGGTAAAATCTATTGTTATCTCTATTATTTTTCATATCTTGAAATCCTTTACCTCTTTCCTCTTTTACCTTAAACATATGAAAACTTTAACGTTAATATTAACGTTTATACTAACGAACTAATACAAATTAAAGCCGGTAAAAGGTTTCCACTTAACCTTAAATAAGTGAACCTTTAGTTTCAACTTTAAGGGCTAAAAGAAATGGGGTTTGAATCTAATGGAGGCGGAACTTCGTTAACTATATTATAGGTTTTACTACCCGGTAACTAATAAGCTTTATAAGGTTTTAAAGGCAATTATTTACAAAGATGTGGATTTACAAACCCTAAAGGCAATTAAACGGCTTTATCACCACTGTTAAATACAATCCCAGACCCCTTTAAAGTTCAAGTTTACGTTAAAGTAAAATTGAGACTCTAACTTGGAAATTTTAATAAACGTGTTTTACCTAAACGGTAAGTTAGTACTATATGTTATGGATTTTGATATTGTTTTTCACGGTATTAAGTTTTTTAATACTATTACGGTAAAGAAAACATAGGAGGTAATACGCTTTTTGTGAATTAACAAATACTTTATGCCATTCAATGTGTTAGTTTACGATGCCGGCACCAATTTCATTACGATAAAATTCTAATCTAATGTTAGGTTGATGGGAATATGGTGCAAATAGGTCTCTATTAAAGCTTATTAGGGTCTTTGCAAGGTCGAAAAGACATACGATTTCCTACGAAGGGCCTACGATATCTTTATACTGGAAATTGAAAGTTTTATAAGTTAGGAAACACGTCTTGAAATATTGGTAAAAGGCCTTAACGATATTATTAGCCCTAATAGATTTATATTAACTTTACTGGTATTCAGAACCTACTCACATATAATAACGAAGTTGATATTATTACGAAATACTCAAAAAAATATTGTAGTATATAGTAAAGCCCTAAAGGAACTGAAAGAGGAATCGGTACTCTACTAGGTTAAAGATACCCTCAACATCAAAAACGGACTATTAATAACAAACGTGCTATTCCTCCCCCTTTAAAGTAAAGTTCTTACATAACACGAGCCAGGCAAATAGGACAAGTCTTATAAGATCTTAAGTATAACTAACTTAAACATGGTAGTTGAAATTTCTAACGGTTTTGCAACTTTTCGAATCATATAGGTTAAGCTATATAAAAGGCTTTTCGAGTCTTATAAAAACCCTAACGTCCATAATCTCCAAGTCGAACGGATTAATTAATATAATCCTTCCAAGCCAACTGTTCACAAGCTAATAGAACGTACACAACATAAAAAATACTACCTAAAAAAAGATATATACTAAAAAGAAGGATGGCGATAGAAACTATAAGCCTGGCAAGGTATATACGATGGCGTATGCATTTGAGAAGAAAAGTTTAACGGAGAATTTACTTTTAAACTACGTAACAAAGATATTATTAATATACCCGGCAAACTATTTAAGAAAATTGACTAAGTAGAGATTGATAGCCTTTTTTTACGAGGGGTTATATAATTTATTCCGTTAATGTAAATGAAAGAGTAAGATATCACGATTTTTAAATCGAGGATGATTTACAAAGTTTAGGGCAAAACCACAGAACGGCCGTATGAAAAGCTACGGCTAATAGTTTAAATATAAGATGATAAATTTAAAGACTAAATCCTTACTTAACCGCTTACAATAAAAAAAATCAGCTAGCGTTTAACTGTCATAATTGCTGCCAATTTAACTACTAAAGTAAAAGGTTGGTTTACACTTAATTTCCGGAATATTACGTAAGCTTACACACAATCTGTCACTGATTTATAGCAGATTATATTATCAAAGCTGCCAAAAGAATTAAAGCACGAGTTTCTGGCTAGCACGGTAATACGTCGTATCAAGCCTTTATACGGACTAGCTGAAACAGAAGTACATTGGTTTTTAACATAACAGGCGTACTTTAAAAATATGCTGAGTATAAAGACTATAATGTTTAACTCGTACCTATTAATTACAAAGGATAAAAACTTTGGAATCGTAGGTATATAAATGAACAATACCCTCTTTCTTAGAAATAATGCGTTTCTAATGACGAAATAGGATGTTATCAAAACTTTTGGCCTTTAAAAGTGTAAGTTAACCGAAACGTTGTTTAAGGGTATACAAATTGATTTTAATAAATCGTTAATACGCATTTATAGTATTGAGGCTCAAAACGGAACTTATATAAACTTACGATAAAAAGAGTAATCCATAAGATTAATGATTATCGATAAAGCCAACGGGGAAAGATTACAAAGATACCTAAAGCAAAAGGTCCATGTAACTTACATTGTTATACTATGTCAACCGGAGGTATCCTACGACCTTTCAATTATGGCACAAGTATAGAATCTACAAAACGAGGACTTTAGCAGATTGAACAAGAGGATTTAGTACCAACTAGATAACATAGAAAGAGAAATTAATATAGTCTCTGTAAATCTAACAAAGGAGAAGCTAATAATCTTGATGAACAGGTTATTTGTTAACAATACCAACCTTACATTATTAATTATTCTCATTATAATGCTCGTTAATAAGAGAGATCTAAAGGGTAATATATAATTACCAGAAACCTTGTATACTAAATATCTATTAAGTACAAACATGTAATAGAAAGCGTTCTGGCTTTAAAACTTTACGGTATAATGACAAGCTTTAAAATTGGTATGGTAATTAAAGGTATACTAAAGATTATTACTAAACAGCTAGGATTATCTCCGATACCTGTGGTGGTTTATACTAACCCCCGAAGCCTTTATGAATGCCTATTAAAGCGGGGTAGGACTAATGAAAAACGTTTAATAATAAATGTAATAGCTTTAAGTGAAGTATACAAAACCCAAGAAATCGATAAGTTTCAATAAATTAACGGTAAAGATAACTTCGCCGACATTATAAACAATGCTACACCTAAGAGAACCCTGAAAAGGTTTGTAAATAGTAATATGCTAGCTATATGAATCGAAGACTACGTGGAATTCCTGGTACGTGACGTGGAAAAACAAGGTAACCCTAACAAATTTGAAGACTGTTAGGGTAGTGATGTTAATAGCAACAGTGGTAAGGGTAATAATGGAAGTAGTTTAAACTACTAGAAAAAGGTACGCAAGTGGTGGAATACGTAATAAGTATAAGTCTATAGCGAAAAACTTGCGCGCGTGAGTTGAGGAATAAAAGCCTCGAAAGGGTGCAGTAAAAGGGCCACAAAGGTCCGTAACTAATGTTGATTTTGGTACAAATTAATCGGAATTTATCTTGTTATTGGCTTATGGATTAAGGAAGGATTTCAAAGGTTGATACTAATTGATAGCAAGCTACGCTAGCATGTAGGCACAAAAACAAAAAGCCGTTAGTATTAGAATAGCAGTTAAATACAGTACAGTTAAGTTAACTTTACTCGTAGTAAAGTTAATTTTATGTACTTAAAATTGAATTTAGTTTATAAGATTTAAATACACTACACTTCAAGTAAAGTGTAGTAGATACTCACTTCAAAGTGGGGTATAGGCCAAAGCATTTGACCATACAGATTAGCGTGTAGACCAGCTAGTGGTTTGCCAATCTTAGAACTTACAACTAAAACTTTCAACCAACATCAATACAGTACCAGTTACTTCAACCACAGTTATTTGGGTCGACTACGTTGCAACGATAAAGGATAACCAACAAAAAATGTAAAATTTCGTTTCGCCGGATTAGTTATAGATTTTATATTTTTAGTTAGTACAAAATAAGAGATATTTCGTATTTATTGACCAGTCCATTGACATTAAACCCGATAATCGTCGACTTTCGGTTGTTGAATACAAATTAAGAAACTGAAAAATGCAATACCTAATTAAAATGCGAAAAAGCGACGATAATCAGAAAATATTTTGAATCTTTGTAATTTATCCGCTCTATACCGCCGTCCGCTCAAGGATAGTATAACATGAATGAAAGATGTTTTACTTTTATTGAAAGATATTTAATCGATTGAAAAATCACTCAATGAAAACTTCAATTGTTTCTTTAAATATGGAAACTCTGTAAAATCGCTACCATATATCCCAAAAACACTTTGTATATGCGTTAACAATCATAAACTATATTAACTTTGATTAAACGAATTTGAAATGTCGGTTTATAAAAACTAAATAATATATTAAGTTGTTATCGATAATTGGTAAATTGATTATGGAGTCGACTAAAATGCAAATTGATAAAGATTTGGAATAAAAAGGGGTTAAAAGAGTCTTTATCGTAAGGTACGATGAAGTTTTATACCGTTATACTCTATATATATTCGATATAAGCGTTGAATATTAACAAATATCCTTCTTTAATAGTAGTATCGTTAAAGAATCAGAAATAAAACGTTTTTACACTGATATTTTATGATAGGTAATTTATAAGTTTATTATATAATCTTCGTTATTAGTGGTTCCAAAATGGATAATTATGAACGACTTTAATGATGTAATATATTCCTTTGGTCTATATAATAATTTGTAAATTTCACTGAGTATTTTACTTTAGTTGGAAAATGTTTAACTTTTTTCATAACCGCTAATAGTTGAACCGTGTTTAACAGCTTATTTATTATATCCTGGTTCTAAAAATTCGTTAGGATACCCGACCCGAAAGTAAAATAACTACTCGATGTTACTAAATTCAGTGGTACTAACGCGGGCCGGGCTCGAAGTGATGCCGTAACTGTCGATGCCTTGTTATCTTTCAACTCGCCTTCTACGCGTATATCAAAAATCAGGTAACTGTCCGGAGTTACCGAAGTCGGCGGTATTGACGCGGGCTGGACCCGAGGCGGTATCATAACCTTCGATGTCTCGTTAATATATGGCTCGCCTTTCGAACGTATGTCGTCGGAATCAAGTAACCAAGCCTCCGTATTAACGAATTTATCCGTATAACTTACCGTAATATAGGTTTTTACGATATACTAATCCATTGTTATTATATTCGATATAGCTATAAAAATAATTTGAATAATCTGCGTATAGAAGTACTTATCCTCGGGTTTATTTTATAACATATGTGTTAATATATTCTGGTAAACATCATGAGTTATGGGCTGAAGATGTGAATAATATTAGAAATGAAAAAAAGATTCGGTTCAACAGATTTAACTTTTCGAAATCAAACGGGATGATTTTTTTATTCCTTATTATTCGTTCAAATAGTTAACGGCGTATGAATATTACGTAATTTCGATAGCCACGCCTTTGAATATAATATTACCACGAAAAGCTTCTTATTATAAATAGTATCATTACGTTTCGTATCCGACTTAAAATACCGTTTTTATGCTTTATAAAAGGTATTATTTTTAAAGTTATCCCCTAATAATCGGTTTTTATTATCATTAGCAGGTTGTAATACTAATATATTGAGATTAAAGCCGTGAAAAATGTCTATTTTAAAGTTTATAAATATTTATTGCGATTTGTTCAAACTTACCGCGTTCTTATTTTGTAAGTGAAACAAATAAATGAGCTAATTCAACAAAATTTACTAATAAAACTTCGAATAAATAAGTCAACCTTAAAAAACTTTCAATCTTTCAAATAATACGAGAATATTTATTTCGCAGACATCCCGGACGTTTTTGGGGTTAGTCCTAATATCTACGCCGATCGTTATAGTAAAAATAAAGTATTTTATCTTCTTTACCTTGAAGTTACATTTCTTTAGGTCCAAATTTAACCCGGTGTCGCGAAGGCATCCTAAACTCATGTAAATCTTTGTTTTATAATCTTGTTTAATACCGAAATTTTTTTTTTAGATGATTCGTAATAAAATTATCCAGTATATCCGCCATTATATCATATATTAAGTTGAAACGTCGTTAGCGTTTTCGCTAAAACAAAGAAAGTAATCAACTATTAGAATAAGCTGAAACGAGTACAAAAAGCCGTCAATTCTTCCTATCTGGGTGTAACCCAGATACAGTAAAAAGGGATTAAAACGTTAAACTTTATTAATTACGTCAAGTTAAATAATATATGTAAGGTTTTTTTAATTCAAGGTCTGGGAAAATGATTTTATTCGGTAATTTTAATTAAAGTTTTAGAATCTACGTAAAACCGTTACCTCCACTTCTCCTTTGGTTAAAAAATTGATGATACCGACGCCGCAGCCGAGAAAAAAATTGTTTGTATCTAACCCTAATTTTTTAACTTAACAATTTAACGTTGGAATTCGAAAATTTAATATCATAACATTAAATATAATAGCTTTTAAAGTTTATCCGGTGAGAATCCAGTTTCGTTTGGTTTTATATAGATATAATAGTCGAGTTTTCCCTGATACAGGAGCGAAGTCGTTGACTGTTACTTTTTATACAGATTGCGAAACTCCGATAAATCGGGCGGAAAATGGAACTATTTTTTTCCTGTTTTGTAACCGTTAAATCTATCTATTGTAAAATCCGCGTTATCTCGTAAAAGTTAATAATAAAAAATAATTATAATTAATCCCTAATATTTTATACCTCCCGTTAAAATTGGGTTGCAAATCTAATAAAAACAACTTTTATAATACCCAGAATATCCATCGATTTAAGGCGTAATATTATCGTATCGATTATTAACCTTCCCCGATTGTTAACTATTGAACGATTTCTGCCAACTATTAAAGTTACTTATTGTTGAAATAGAAGTCAAATATAGTAAAATCAAGTCAACTAAACTGTCAGTTTAGTTTATTGTATTGACTGAAAATTGGCTGCAGTTTGTGGGACTGCACTAAAAGTGCAATGAAGTAGGTACTCACTTCAAAGTAGGGTATAGACCAAAGAATTTGGATATACAAATTAGCGTGCAAACTAGTTAGTGGTCTTCCAAACTTAGAACTTAGAATTCAACTTAACTAATTTCAATGTAGTATCAGTTACTTCGACCATAGTGATTCAAATCTACTACTTTAGCAACGATAAAGGCCTGAAAATACTAATCAGTACGTATTTGATTAAACATATATTGGATAAGTAGAAGAAGTTGGTTTTTGGTTACTATGATTTATTTAGGTAAGGCAAAAAAAATATTTATAAAGAGACCTTATAAGCTATATAGCTGTTTGCGGAAGTCTATAAGTAAGCGACGGTATCGTTATTAAAAACACTAAGAAATATTTATTAATACTGTTTAAAGGAGTTAAGATCAATCGCCTAAAAGTTTTAAATATTAATAAGTTGGCAAGTTGGAAAATGGTTAAGTTAATACTTTTATAGCTATTATTATTACGTGTATTCTTATTCTAAATAGCAAAGACGGCTAGGTTTTATGGCCTTTAATAATATCTAATTTAATGGAAAATCTATAATCTACCCATTTATACTACTCTTTTTACTCCTAAACCTTTTAATTTTCGTTAGGAGGGCTTTAAAACTCTTTGAAATCGACACCATTTACGAAATTAACCGAAAAAAGGAAATTAAAAAACTTAGCCCCGTTTTCGTAAAGTATTACGATGAAGACCTTTGGTGTATCGATGTTATTAAAGACTTTACTCACGAGTATTCAACTAATTACATCGGCCGCATTATTTTCGAATCAGAACCTAAAGAATATAACTAAAGACCTAATATATTGGACCATTTTACCATGTAATTTAACGAATGAATCCTATCGATATGGCTAATAATGGACATGTAAGTTAAAATGAGGATAAAGATTAAACTAGGTAAACGAGAGGTTTATCTACCTACGAAAAAAGGGAAGGGGGGTAATCTGGAAAATTTGCTTTACGAATACGCTACCGATGAACACCCTTAATAAACATTTAAAGACAAGGGAAATGGAAAAGAGACTATTGGTTATAATGCCCCTTAACGCCTTTACACACGTTTATAAGAACTTTTTTAAGTTCAGATGAGGTTTTCAAACCATTTTGCATCAAGATTTTCATGTGTTAGTATTACTAGCCGTAAAAAATCAATTAACTTACGCGCCGTAAACCCTTGAAGTTACTAGTTAATTAAGTAGAAACCTCAAAGTATTTGTTAATACCACTAAAAGGATCATTACTAAGTCACTTGTAGCGGAAATCCTTAAGTCTATTTTCTTTAAGCTTTTCAACACGTCTAGTTCAAATACCTAAATTAAGGAAGGAACGGCTTTACGCGCGAGTTTACTATAGATATAATTACTGGATTTTTCCCTTTAAACTCTGCTAAGGGTAATTATCCTACCTACTGATACGAATACCCTTAGCACTTTTTTTAATACTAGTTGGGGGATTCAAAGGGTTTTTACGACCAGTATATTACCTTTTCTCATCGACAGATTCCTACTTTAAATACGGATTACGCGGCAATTACCATATTCGTTAATATTTGAGGAGAACAGAAAAAGTATAACGATAAGCCGGATAACCTTTTCGACGTTAAGTCACGTTAATTCTTTAAATTTTGCCGCCAAATGAGGGCTAAATTGCCAGGTTTTTAGTCTTTATTTCATATTATTCTTACTGGATAAGCCGCGGATTAATACCTCTATTACTTAACGAATTGTTTCTTCTTTCGCGAAATTTACGATAGCTTTAATGGCTAATTTGAATACAATATCAATTTTACTCAATACAAAATATATTATAACATTATTAAGTAGTTTTATATATCAAATTACAAAAATAAGACAGAAAGAAAGATGGACCTTCTTTATTAGATATTAGATACTTGATAGGCTAATACTTCGCTAATAAATAATGATAAACGTGGGAGCTGGCGAAGGCACCCTACACCAACAGGTTTGACAAACTGTTTTAGGCTATAAAGAGTTCTAATACGGCTTACAGTACCCTTATACCACTCATAAAACGTTCTTAACCAGTTTCGTTTCTTGTCAACGACTGTAACGGCTCGAGTTTTAAGTTCGACTGGTATATATCCCCAAGCTTTAAAGTTTAACGACGACGAAAAATACCCCTTTTACATGTATTACATAGACTGTAAGTACGGAAGTCACGGTTAGTACGATTAACAGAAGGCTCAAATCTAGGCCCATAACTAAGTTATATGCGGAAATGAGTATTTCTTTTTAAGGTTTCTAAGATAACCAAACAAATTTAATTTGAATGCTAAAAGATATTGAATTTACGGCAAGCAAAGCTGTTAGTTAATACGCTATAATATCGTCAAACGCGAATCAAAATAGGCGATATATTATATATAATTCCCTTTCAATTTTAATAAAGAGTTCATCGAATAAGTCATATAATTTCAATGTAAAGAGATCAAAGATGATAAAATGAAGGTAAAGACATCGACTAATATAAAGATACTAGTACTAGCTTATAAATGATGTCATAACTCGTTGACTACGCTTTCCTATACTACTTAATAGATGAAGACTCTTATTGCCGATATAACGATAAAAAACTTGGCATTATATATCTCTTTACCATTTAAAATCTTTATGCAAAGCAGGTTTTTTAGGCTATTATGCCGGATATTAAGGTAGTACGATACTTAATAGGAGGTTATTCGTAATACATCCTGTTACAAAAGGATACGAATACGGTTACAGAGTTTAACTATACGGATATTAGTAAAGCTAAAGTTGGCTTTAGCCTTGGAAAAAATCTTTCTTTATTAGGATCGATAGATATGAATATTATCGTTAATCCTATTGTTTTCTATATCTTCAAATCTTTTACCCCCTTTTTTCTTTATCTTAAAAATATAAAAAACCCCGGCATTAATATTTAAGTTTAAATTAACGAATTAGTCTATAAGGGAAGTTAAAAGTTTTTACTTAGTTCAAAATAGGTTCATTTTCAATATCATTTTTAAAGGTTAAAAGAAATATTATTAAACCTGATGGAGTCGGAACTTCATTAATTACATTATAAGTTTAATCAATCGGCAGATAATAGGATTTATAAGGTTTTAAGGCGGTTTTTCACGAAAATATTGACTTTCTAACATTAAAGATAATTAAACGACTTTTTCATTACTGTTAAATATCCTCCTTAACCTCTTTAAGGTTTAAGTTTAGGTTAAAGTAAAATTAAAAATTTAACTTGGAATTCTTTGTAAACGAGTTTTACTTGGATAATAAGCTAATATTTTACGTTATGAATTCTATCATGGCTTTTTATGCCGTTAAATTTCTTAACATTATTACGGTAAAAAAAAAACGTTGGAAGTATTACGTACCTTGTTGATTAACACGTACCTTAGACCACCCGATATATTAGTCTACGATACCTATAATAACTTTATTACAATGGAATTTTAATCTAATACTAAGTCGATAGAGATTGAATACAAATAGGTTTCCACTAAAGCCTATTAAGGCATTAAAAAAGTCGAAAAAGCTTACGTTTTTTACAAAGGGTTTATAATATACTTAGCTTGGAAATCAAAATTTTTATAAATTAAAAAGAACGGTTTTAAATGGCGGTTGAAGGTCTTAACGATACTATTCACACTAACGACTTTATACCAGATTTATTGGTATTTCTATTCTACTCACATATAACAACCAGGTTACTATTATCGTTAAATAACAAGAAATATATTGCAGTGTAAAGAAAATCTTTAAAGAAATTGAAGAAGGATTCGGTACGCTTCCTGGTAAAAATCATTTAATATCAGTAGTAAACTATTAACAATAGACATATTATGCCTCCCCTTTTAAAGTAAAGTCCTTACGTGGCGAAACCTAAGTAAATAGAATAGGACATATAAGATCTTAAGTATTACTAACCTAAACGTAGCAATTGAAATTGTTAATAGCTTTATTACTTTCCGAATTATATAGGTTAAGCTTTATTAAAAAAACCTTAAGTTCAATAAAGATTTCAATGTTGATAACATTTGGGCCAAACGGATTAGCTCATATAATTCTTTTAAAGCGATCGTTCACAAGCTAAAAAAACGTCGACAGCGTAAAAAACCACTTAAAGAGGAAATATATATTAAAGAGGAGGACGATAAAGAGAACTACAAGCATGGCAGAATATATATAACGGTGTGAGTATTTTAGAAAAGAAGTTTAACGGATAATTCGTTTCTAAGTTACGTATTAAATTCATTATTAACATACCAAGTAGGCCCTTTAATAAAAGCAACCAAGTGGAGATTGATTTCCTTTTAATTCAAGGGGTTATTTGATTTATACCGTTGACATAATTCAATGGCAAAAATATCAATATATATAAGTCAAAAATAATTTACGAGGTTAATTGTTAGACTACGGATCGGCTGTACGAAAAGTCACGGCTAATCGTTTAAAAATACTATAATAAAGGTAATGATTAAATCCTTACTCAATCGGCTATAATTTGAAAGATTAGTTAACATTTCATCGTTGTAATTGTTACTAGTTTTACTACTTATGTAAAAGGCTAGTTTACACTTAATAGCTGAAATATAATATTAATGTATACGTAGTTTGGCATAGATATTGACAGGATTGTATTATTAAAACTATCAAAAAAACTAATGGATAAGTTTCTGGTCGACACAATACTACGTTATATTAAACCTTTGTACGGATTAGTTGAAGCAAGTGTTCATTGGTTTTTAGCGTACTAGGCGTAGTTTAAAAATAGGTTGGGTATTAAAACTTTAATATTTAAGCCGTAGCTGTTGATTATGAAAGGTGAAAAGTTTGGTATTGTGGGTATATAAAATAACGATACCTTTTTTACCAAGAAATAATGAATTTGTAACGGCAAAATAATGTATTATTGAAAAATTAGGCCTTTAAAAATGTAAGTTAATTGAAACATTAGTTAAGTGTATATAACTTAACTTTTATAGATCTTTGATCCATATATATGGTCTTAAGGCTTAAAGAGGCATTTATATTAGTTTACATTAAAAAGGGTAAGTTACAAGCCTAAAAATGATCGATGAGGCCGACAACATAGGATTATAAAGATACCTTAAACATAAGGCTTATACTACTTACATAACCACATTATACCAGCCGAAATTATCGTATAAACTATTAATTACGTTGTATGTATGAGATTTATAAAACAAAAACTTGAATGAGTTAAATAAAAGAATTAATTGGTAACTAAACCACTTAAAAGGAGGAATTAATATAGTTTTGGTAAACATAATGAAAACGAAGTTAATTATCTTCACAAATAGGTTATTTATTAAGGATTCTAACCTTATATTATAAATGGGGGTTGTTATAATTTTCGTTAACAAGGATAGTTTGACAAAGAAATTTTGAATTACTCGAAACCTCGTATATGAAATATTTGTCAACTGTAAACGTATAATACGAAGCGTATTGACTTTCAAAGGCTACAATATAATGATAAGATTTAATATCGGTATGGTAACCGACGGGATGTTGAGGATTATTACCAAATAGCTGAAATTATTTTCGATACCTATAATAGTATATACAGACTTCCGAAACCTTTACGAATACGTATTCAAACTAGGTAAGACTAATGAAAAACGTTTAATAATAGATGTAACAACTTTTAAAAAAGTATATAAAGTCCGGAAAATCGATATGTTTCGGTAAATTAATGGCAAAAATAACCTCGCCAACTTTATAACTAAGGCTATGCCTAATAGCGCTTTAAAAAGGTTTGTGGATAGTAATACGTTAAACGTACAAATCAAGGGTTATATAGACTGTTTGGTATGTAATGTGGAGAAATAAAGATGCCCTAGTAAACTTAAAGACTGTCAGGGTAATAGCGAAAATAGTAATAGCGGCTATAGTAATGCTAGTAGGTTCAACTACTGGTAAAAGATAAGTAAATAGTAAAGTACGTAATGTGTATAAGTCTATGGCGAAATACCTGAGAACAGGAGTTGAAGAATAGAGGGCTTAGAGAGGTGAAACAAAAGGGTTACGAAGGGCTGTAATTGATATTGATTTTAGTGTATATTAATTGGAATTAACTGTGGTTTAGGTTATTATTGGAATACAAACTGAGGAGAGATTTTAAAGGTTGCTACCAATTGATAGTAGACTATGCTAGCGTATGGATACAAAACAAAAAGCCACTAGTATTAGAACAAAAATCAAATACAGTAAATTTAAGTTAAATAACTGTCAGTTTAGTTAATTTTACTGACTGTAAATTAGCTGCAGTTTGTGGGACTACACTGCAAGTATAGTGTAGTAGATGCCTACTTCAAAGTGGAGCACACGCCAAAGCATTTGACCATACAAATTGGCGTGCAGACCGGCTAGCGATTTGCCGAACTTAGAACTTAGAACTAAACTCAACCAATTTCAATACAGCATTAGTTACTTCAACTACAGTGATTCTAATCGACTACGTTGAAACGATAAAGAACTACCAACACTTATTAATATTATAATTATAATATAAAAAATATCATATTCCGCGTTGTTCTTAGAATCATATATATTAGTATTGGGCTAGATTATTTATTAATATTCATGCGAAACTTAGTCATATGAATAATATGTATATTCCGCTGTAACCTTAACAGTATACCAAAATTTGAATGATATAATAACTGGATTTATTTTGTTCTTAACATTTATACTAAAGCCTCATTCATAATATAATAATGATTATAATTGAAATCAATCTGGATATTCAGAAAATAAGTCTAATTGAAAATTATAGAGATAAAAGATAAATACTCGGTTATATAAATTTCAATTAAACTAAACCACTTTTAATTTAACATTATCATTACATTAATAAGGTTATATAATTTGAAACGAAATTGCGTTTACCGGTTTGGTTTCCCCTATTGACTATAATATGAAACTTATATTTACCTTTTCAACTTAAATTGTATATACCTACGTTTAAGGAAAATCTGGACGGAATTTGTAACCTCAAGAAAAGTAATTCGATGTGTTATATGATAGGTAGTTAACAATCCTTTATTATTACCCATATCGCCCAGCGTTTTTAATTTTGAATTTATGTTAAACGAGTCTATTAAAATAGCTGACCTCGATTAACGCGACATTTCAATAAAGATATCTCAACGGCGTAAACCCCCGTTATAATTACATATTTATTCGATCGCGGCACTTATACGTAGCCCCATAACTATTAATTAAAACTTCGTTTCAAATTTAAAATATTAAATTGGTTATCGTGTTTACAGTATTTTACCAAAGTGTTGATTTAATCAATATGATCAACTTTTACCGTGAAAAACTTATTTTAAATACCTGGGGAAATATGAAAACGAAGGTAATTTAACTTAACGATTGAATATTAATTTAACCCACTTGTCTTAATTAATAACCTTTCGGATTCAATAAAGAATATTTTTTACAAGTTTCTATCTTTCATAATAATCCTCGTAATTCAACTATATTTTTATCCACGCGGTAGGAATAGTTAACGATAACCTTAATATAATTGAATAACCTATTCGTATCGTATATTTTTGTACCCCTCCGCCTTGTGATACGCCGTAATAATTTATTTAAACGTTGATATAGAATAAGCCTTTAAACAAAGAAACGCGTGTCAGACTTTTCGAATTTAGATTTTATTCGTATTTAATATAAATTCGATCGTTTAACGTTTAGGTACCTAAATAAAAGCCAAAGTTTTGAATTATAATTAGTCGTATCGTTTTCGGCTATTTCTAAACGTTGAAAAACTAATTCGAATAGTCGTCAAGTCGGGTTTATGTTACTCAATTTTTACAACGACTTAGGCGAACTGAGATGTAGAAAGAAATAAAGCGACCATATCGAATGCAAAAGTCGATTAAACAAGTTGTTATATTTATTTCAACGTACACGAGACGTAACTTACAAAGTTTCATAAGCGATATATATCGGTCCACGTCGGCCGTAAAGGGGTATGAGGCATATTTATAGAGGTAGAGAATTATTTATTCGCCGAGGCCTATTTTTTTCAATAACGCTAAAATATAGCACGAAATTATTAATATTTGTTATCAATTCGTCTATTATAAGGAATATCCTTCCAAAAAAAGAAACTTTAATTGTATATTATGGTTCAACTTATGAAGAGATACTAAGTAAGTGCTAAATAGTATTAATAATTAAGATATTAAGGAAAATTAGAAAACTTTATAAAGATCTTTTATGTAGGACTTATGTATACAGTCTGTATACGGTCCGCTACGTATCCTCGCACGTGACGTCCGTGGACTGCGCCCAAACTACGCCCGAGCTAGGTACTACATATCCTGTTGCATACATAGTCAAGTAACCTATAGACTCAATATTCAGTAGCTTGAGTCCATAACAACGTGGCATGAGTATGTTTAGACGAAGTTTGAGAGTAGCACGAAAACATGGTAATTGTTAGGATTAAATTTCTGGTGACTACTAACTCAGATACCAGCCTATAATATCACACCTAACCCACTATAATTGTAAACTTTTTCTCGATTAATAATGATTATTGAATTGATATTATACCCATTTTTCCTACCAAATTGCTTTAATCTGTTCCATGAGCAAAACTAAATTTAAGTATCATTGAGGTTAAAAATAAGGTAATTTGTAACATAAGTGTTTCTACTCCGAAATTATTTGATTCTTGTCAGCAAGTAGTTAATTTCCCCATATAAAACCGATCAATATCCACCCGGAGAACACCTGCAAATAAATTTACTTCAGAGATATTCATTATATAGTTTATACCCTATTGTTTAGGTTCATACATCAACTTATGAAGACGATAATATAGTATTCAAAGGTGATAATAAAGATAGATATAAGAGAGAGAGGAAGCATCTAGAGAGTGCACGCTTTTAGTGAGAGCTTAGATACTCTAACCTGAACCGTAACCTCCTACCATACACTCTGCTAACGTAATCCCTTATACTCGCTAACTATAGTAATATCTACCTTAAACAGTAGTATTTACACTGGTAATATTTTCTTTGTACGAAGAACTTCCTTGTATATAGTTTATTAATAATAGTGGTTAGTTATTGAGTAGTAATAGTATAGTGTAGGCTGTATTTTATAATTTAAGAGTAATATTAGTTACGATAATTGTCGCAATAATTCATGGTATTTCTTACCAATTGAGGTTTTAAGCCTTCAAAATCGTGATAATAAGGAAAATTACCAGTTGTTTAGCCCGAAAGAAAAAGTATTATAATAATACTTGTAATAGGCTTATGAATATAAGCGTACCTATCGTGGGAAGTTTTACCAAGAAATAAATGATCTTTAGAAAAACCTTAAGGAGCCTAAGGTACTTGAAGATTATAGGGAAATATTCAATGAACTTAATGATCTTATTTAATTAACCGTTGTATACAACCAATGTTAATTCCCTTTTCCGCATTGGTAGTCGCTAATTCATATGCTCTACCTTCATTAAACGCGTATTCTGCATTGTTACGAGCGGGTGCTGAACTTCCGAATAGATCAACAAGTTCCTCATCATCTGCGTGTGAAAAATTGATGCCAACGGTGTTAAAAATTTAACTTAATTAGGAATTAGCAAGTGGTAACCCCCTGAAATATATATAATGGCATTGTTGATCATTAACACCCTTTCCTTTTCCTCGTAAATCTTAAAGTTAACGGTCTTAAGTCAAGAATCTTAAAGGAAATCCTTAAGTTATTCCAACACAAAAAAAGTTTCTACCAATCCAAATAGAGTATTTTATAAAATATAAATTCCTCTTAAATTAACCTTTACCTTCAATTTGTTCTTAATCGTATTTTGAATCATCTTCCATATATAAATTGTCCAAGGACTTAAAAACTCATCAAAATCTTGGAAGGCAAGGGCGCCGCATCCAAAATATTCGCTGATCTCTTTATTGAAGATATACCAACCAACAAAATTGTTCAATTATTCTTGAGTAAAAGTGTTATCAACGTCACTAATACAAAAGTTTTTAATCGTAATATTTGGAAAAGAAGGTCTGAAGGCCTCAATTACCCTTATCCATTCCTAACTAGATTCTATCTTAAATTGATGTTTTGAAGGGTGTGAACTTTCCTATTTGAGTAAGGGAACTTAACTTGGGCTTCGAGTTACGTAACGTAATTTTTGGTGGCGAGACTTGGCGATTTTTAATGTTTTCACTGAAATGACGACCTTAATATATTTGCTAACGTATCCGATTTAACGATCTCGTAATATAAAGAGAGTGATAAAATTAATATAAAAGGTGATGTTTGATGTAGAAAAGTTTTTTATTACTAAAGTTGTTTGTTGTTGTAATAGAGGCTTTGAACTTAGTGATTTGATATTTACAGTAGTATTATCTACAATAGTAGTGGTGACTTAGCTGTTTGCTCACTATAGAGTACTTGGAAACTTGGTAATCGCTTTCTTAACGATTTAAAACTTTTAATGGTCAATCTCAACGTTTGTTTTTAAGAAGGGTTCAATGTAAATTTGATGATATTTTGTTGGTAACAATATTATCGACACTTCTATATTACTGTAAAACCTAATATAACTTAGAAGTATTTTTCTTTTAGTACCGCAAAAACCGACAAAGTTCATAAAAGCCTTTCGTAAAAATATTTCCTTTAGCTTACAATAAAAAGCGTGAGCAGAAAGTAGCTTCTTTTTTTATTTATCTATTCTGTGCTTAACCTAATAAATACTAAATGACGTAACCGCTTATGAACTATAGGAATATATAATGATATTTACACTGGTAATCTTTTGTTTTTAGGGAGCTTCATATTTATAATCTGGTAATAACAGTGTAATTCATCCAAACTCTTAATCAGTAGTTTAGTATTAACAGTACAATTCTTTTTAACCCCTAATCAGTTCTTTAATAATAATAATATAATTTTTTCAAGACTTGCATCAGTTATTTTAATAATGATTGTAATAATTGAGTCATTTATTCAAGTTCCTAATCAATATTTCAATTAGTCATAGTATTATATGCTTGAAATAGTTATATAGAAAGGTTAGTAATTCCTATAAAAATGTGATTATAAAGGTGTAATTGTTGATGTTCTGTATTTCGAAGTTAATATGAAAGATATATCGTTATCGTTTTAAATAAAGCTTTTTCTCCCTTTAACAACGTATAATTTCCTTTAAGGTGAACCTTTAATTAGATATCCGACATTTATACACTTAAACCACAATTTTCAATAAGTTATTCAACGTTTTCATATAAATTAATCATATAATTCATTCTACATTTCAATATTTTTTTAAATCAATATCATGGGAAAATAGAGCCTCAATGCGCCGTTTGGTGCGACAGAGGTGTCGCGACGAGGCCATTGAAGCTGTAGCGCATTACCACATTAGCATTAGCTCCGTTAATAATAACAATATTTTGTCGATCCTTACCTTTATTTTCCGCTTTCCCGCTTTCGCTGATAAAGCTGTTACTATTGGTAGGCCTTAGATGTTGCAACGTGATCGATTTGATTGGTCTTCAAAGTAACAGTAGTATTGCGTGATCAGATGGTAGATGTATTATTCTAGGTTTGGCAGACCGCTAGCCGGTCTGCACTGTAATTTGTATGGTCAATTGCTTGGCTCGTAACCTAGAGTGAAGTGCAGCGTACTGCACTCGACTTGCATCCAATGCGGTAAGTCCCCACAAAGCAATATATTTAACTTGCAGTACAGTCAACTTTACTGTAAGTAAAGTTGACCTACTGCACTGCATATAGTACTATTTCAACACTGGCGGCTTGTTAGTATGTACATGCGCGCTAGTGTGGTTGACCAATCTTTTTTGGTTAACGCTGAATAGCGGTCTTATACTCCTTGTCAATTCCGATTAACTTTTATACTGTATTACACCCAATTTCATGCAAATTAACCCTATTTAATATTTATTACTCCGCCGCTTCAAGGTCCGAGTTTATTAATTCCCACAAAAAGTTTTTTCACCACAGCCCTTCACAAGCCTTTACTTTAACTATGTCACTTAAATAGATTACCGTTATTAATCCCCTATCAGTCTTCCAGTCTGACAGCATATCCCTGTCTGCCGTTACGTGATTTGGGCTTTTCGAGCGGCCTATTAACTTAACTTTCGATGCGTATAGTTAGCCTATTGCTATCCATAAACTTTTTCAGGGTCTTGTTTGGTGCCGCCTTCGTCATGGCATTTATGGGGTTATCTTTTCTATCGATCTATTGAAATTCCTTAATCTCCTTCCTTTTGTAAACTTTACGAAGTATTATTACGTTAATTATTAGACGTTTTTCGCTGGTAGTTCCGAGTTTTAAAAGGTATTCGAAAAAGCTTTTTAAATCGGTATAAATTACCATCGGAATAGGGGAAATCTTTAACCGCCTAGTGATAAAGTTAAAGGTCTCTCGTAATACCATGCTTATATTAAAGCCTATCATTATGATATAAACCTCCGATATTAGTACGTTTTGTGTAATTCTTTTACACTTGATGGAGGTTTAGTAGACCAGATTACCGATAGTACCAAACTGATTTCCCCGCATATTTTCGTTAATGAGGGTTATTAGGAAGTCTATTTGTAAAGATAAGTCGATATTATTTATAAATAATCCGTTCGTAAAGATTATTCACTTGGCCTTTAATATATCGATTGGAACTATATTGATACCATGGTTCAAGTTTCTCATTTATCACTCAAGCCTCTTATTTAGCCGGTAAAATTCCTTATCCGTTGGCTTTTGTGCTTGCGTTGCTATAAAGAGGTCGTAAGAGGCTTCCGGTTAATATAGGGTAGCAATATAGCTGCCTCGAGTACGCTATTCCAAATACTGTTGGTTTTAACTTCGTTAATCTTGTCAATTATAACTAAAATAACACTTTAGCTCTTTTGGCAAAATCTAGAGCCAGAATTAACACTAAGCATACGGATTGACTATCCATTAAAGTCAAATTGGTTGCCCTCTATTAACGTCGTTACTAGTTTACAATTCTAAAACTTAAAGTCTTCGATCGCTTGCCGTTCTAATACCATAGATCCAGCCGTTCCGACGAAAAAAGTATCGTTAGTTTGTATACCCACCACGTTAAAATCCTTTTCATACGTTATTAGTAAATACGGGTCGTATATTAAAGACTTTATTATTAGTCGGGATTTAAATTACGACTTGTAGATTACGAATTAATAAACGC
This sequence comes from Anisogramma anomala, assembly GCA_038502455.1. NCBI lineage: Eukaryota > Fungi > Ascomycota > Sordariomycetes > Diaporthales > Gnomoniaceae > Anisogramma > Anisogramma anomala. The sequence continues at coordinate 19,982,895 of JASMMZ010000004.1, read as the reverse complement.
CTACTTTAACTAGTCTGTATAATAGCTTAATACATCGCATTACTGTGTCTAAAAGATGAATGGCACGGAATTTCTATGGCAATTTTAACAGTACGATCCGCTGTCAATCCGTTGTTAATTACGTGTAGGCTTGCGTTATATTACGGCTATCAATCGTAAACTTGCCTTTAGTCTTAGCTAGCAAATTCGTTCTTAAAGCAACCACTAAATATTATCCAATCTTCTCAATCGTTGGTAACTACGTAAAAATTCTGTCTTTACCTTTATCGCTGTATCTTTGAACGATTAGTCGTAACTTTTCGTATAGCTCCCACCGTAGTCTTGCTTTTAACCTCTTAAATAATCCTCGACTTAAAAATTGTGACATTTGGGTTTTAGAGGTTAAAATCGGTCTTCGGTACAAATTATACAACCCTTTGAGTTAGTAAGCTATTAATATCGACCTTGTCGCTTTTTTCAAAAGTTTTGCTGAAGGTTTTAATAATCCTTTATACCCGAAGCTTTACTACTAAATTTTCGTTATCTTTTTCTTTCTTATTTATTCAAATAATATTATATATGCGGCCCGGAAAGTATTTTTCCTCTTTAAAGTTCTTTTTCTTTAGGGGTTATCTGCGTCAGCAGGGTTTTATTGGCTTATTAATAACAGGTGGAGGAGATTCGTATTAGCTCAGTTGCTTAGCTTAAAGGGCTTAAGGGTCCTTATTTTTAGTACCCTTAAAATAAAGCGTAACTTAAGTGGTTTAGAAGGATATAAAACCGTTAGTAGTTTTAACGACTACTTTAGAGTTTGCAATACTTAATATTTTGTATGGGCCCTTTTATTTACCCGGCTCCCGCCATACGAAAACTTTACTTTGTTATGGTAAAGTAAGTACGTCGATTGTTAAAGAACCGTTTCTGGTATTAAAGGCGTTATTGAAATGGCGGTGTGCCGATTCTTTTCGTAGTTCCCTTAAAGCTTTTCTATAGGTCTCAACACGTTTCTAAGTACTTGCCAAGGGCAGAGATTCACTCGTTAGGTATGTGTACGCTCCAAAGACTAAAAGCGTTGGTACTAAGCAGTTAGAGCTTACAGTGTTATTAAAGCCTTTTACTGCTATCTGTAGGCATGCCTCCGGATCTGTAAAACTTTTAATCTCTAATATGAAGATATTATACGTTCGACGAGGTAGTAAGTATACCTTTTTAACCTTTCTAATGCTCTAGTGGACTTCTATAGGTACCTATTCACACTAAATACCCATTATTTTGGAATTTTTTAAAATTCTACCGTATCAAAGTTTATACCAGTATTGTGGACGATGACGTTAGGTGGACCCAAGTATGTGTCAATCCATAACATCCTTAACGTTTCTCATGTATCATTTGTCAAAAGGGACTTTAAAAACTTAGCTCCATAAAAAGAGGTTGCGGAATTTCGATATAAAAGATATGCTTATTATCTAAGTAAAATATATTAACGAAGATCTCGTAGTTAAAATCCTTATCGTCTTCTTATATAAACTTAAATTTTCGTCGGGATTGGGCATGTATTTGACAGTGGTAACAAAACTTTTTAATAGCTCTTAGGGAAAAGTATTTCACATCGTTATGCTTTACGGTCTTTAAGACTTCGTATAGCCCGTTAACAATTGTATGATTTAAGCGCCGGTATATTTAACGTATCTCCGGCTTCGTTAAGTTTAATACCATTGTTTTCGGACCCTAAAAGTGAAACTATAGGTGTTGTTACTTAAAGGTGAGTGGAAACTTTTAGCCGTTTTTAACTAGTTTGTTTACATTAACGTCAAAGTTAATGCCGAGGGTCTTTATATCCTCTAAATAAAGAAGGATAGTGGTAGAAGACTTGAGGAAGTAGAACTTAATTATTCCTATAACAGTTTAAACTACTGTTATCCCCAGTGACGATAGTTGTTCGCTTGAGTCAAAGCCAACTTTGGCTTTGCTCGCATCATAACGATTAATTTTAATAGTTATAATGCTTTCCCTCCGTAGCTTCATATATTGCTAATAGCCTCCCGTTGAGTACCTTGCTTCCCCTATATCTGGCATTATACCCCAAAACGTATGATCCGTATAACGATTGTAAAATTTAAAGGAATTTAAAGGGTTAAGAGCTTAGTTAGAGAAAATATATGGGTTTTTACTACCTAAATGGTATAGAAAGACGTGGTCGGCTAGTTACTAAGCCGTATTAAAAGCAGTATTTTCGTATTACTTTATCTACTTAGGGGCGTTAACGATATTAATTGGTTTATCACTTTTAAAGTTTGCGATTTTATCCAGTAATCCTATTTAAAAGCAGTAATGTATTGAACGTAGTATACTGCTTTCCTGTTATTACGTTCGTTGGGGGGTGCCGAGTTAACTAGAAACCAGACTTGCTATAGATCTAACATTTCTTACTACTATCACAACGATAGTATTTATAGTTAACAGGTCCGCTTAAATCTTGTTGCCGCTAATGTAGCTACTGCCTTTAGTTTAGGGCTAGTAGACTAAACCTTAGGCATTATAAGTACCCATATTTGCGGTCGATATAATTAACCACCATAAGTTCGTCTTTATTTATATTAAGGAAGTTGCTAGCTTGGAAGTATATACTAAGTGAGTTTGGTGTATGTGCCGTCACGGTGGTAAGCGAAGACTGCAACTAGCTAAAGAAGCCTTTGCAAGTAGCATCTGGGCATTATGAGATGTATTTGAACTCGTTAACGCCCGTAACTATTACCCGTACCTGCTTGCGAAGTATGGTTTCGCTAATGCAGGCTTTCCCTATTACTTTTTGGTATAAAATCAGCTTATCAATCATTTGATTAAGTACATCTATTAGTATTTCCTCTTTTTTCTTCTTTTCCATCATTGTAGTTTACCTCATAGTGACTCAGTTTATGTGGTATTGTGTAAGGTGGACGTCGTGTTCGAAGTAGCCCTTTATATTATCGTAGATTTCGCAAAACGTGGTGGCGCCAGTTAAAAAGGTTAGGTAATAGTCCTTGACATGCCTTGTAAGAGTTTCGGGAAACACTAAGTAAAAACTAGAAGGTGGAACCTTCATCCATTTAAATATATTTACAAAGGGTATTATCTTGGTGTTAAGGAAGTTATAAGGCTTTTTATCGTACTTCTCTATATCATCTCAAATCTTGGCAAAGTCCGTAAGAGGTTTATAGTTAATGTTAACCATTTTGACTGGTCTTAGAGAAAGGTCGTGATAGTTATTCCAGCCCTAGATAGTATTTCCTAACGGTTTAAATCATAGGGTTTCCGAGATACGGTATTGAGGTTAATTGCCAGTCGACTGGCCCAAGTGGTAAAGTTCTACAATAGGACCTATAATAGATTCGCGCGTGTATGTAAATCTAAAAGAGAAAGGTTTTTAAGAGGTTTGAGGATTAAATTATTAAGGGGCGATAAGTACTTCAAGGTTTTAGGAGGCATAACGATCTTACTTAATTAACTGGTATAGAGCGCTAATATCAATTCCTATAGCCACGTTAGTAGCCGCTACTTTATGTGCCCTACCACCACCAAAGGCATACTCCATACTATCATGTGGAGGTATTAAACTGCCGAACAGATTAACAGGTTCCTTATCGACAGCACGTAAAAAGGCTTAACTTAGCTAAGGGTAGGTTGGGGATCCCCTAAAACGTATGTGTGGGCGTTGGAGTTCCTTAACGCCTTTCCCTTTTCCTTAAAGGTCTTAAGGATTAGGATCTTGAAAGTAATTTTCCTATCAAGTCAGTTCGAAGAAGGTTTTCGCTAATTCCAATGGGTTTTTTTCAAGGATGTAAATACCACGGTATATGACCTCCTTTTTTAGCTTAGCCTGAACCGTACGCTAAATTATTTTTTATATATTTGAAGTCAAGTAATTAAAGAAGTCGCGAAAATATTGGAAAGTGTGAGCGCCGCGGCCGAGTTCTTCACCGACGTCAGATTTTAGGATATACTAGCCAACGTAATTAGTTAAGTAAACTTTAGTTAAGGTCTTATCAACTTCTGTAGTCTAAAGTTATTCGTCGTAAAATTTGGTAAAATTAGTTCCAAACGCTTTAATTACTGCTTTTCTGGTGGGGTTGGTAATAGCTTCAAATTGATTGGTAGCGATAAAAATCTTAACGTTTTGGCCTATATAGGATTTGATAAGGCGTGGGGGATGAAAAACTTGGTGATCTTGGGTGTAGGGACTTGGTGGTTTGGCGTGAAGTCACGTGGGAACTTAGCAATTCGATGTGGAGTCGCGTAACGTAACTTTCTCTACGTAACTTGGTGTTTTCGTTTAGAACAGCGAACTTGACAATTAAGGTAATATAAGGAGTGAAAAGAGTAAATTAAGGATAAAGGTTTGATATAAAGGGTAGGGTCGGAAGTCGTTTGTTATTGGTAAAAGGCGAAGGTTGAAAGGTTGTTTAGCGTAGGGACTTAGTCGTTTATCTTATAATAGTAGCACTCATAGTAGTACTAACTTAGCCGTTTACCAATTTTCCGAACTTTAAGACTTTTGACAGTTAATCTCAACGTCTTCAAGAAAGATTTGGTGAAGATTTCTTGGTGTTTTCAATAAAGATACCGTCGCTAACTTTCATATTGCCGTTGAAAGACTAGCGAAACCTAAAAGTCTTCTCTGTTTTCCTGCCGTTAGAAGACTAGCGCAGTACTAATAAAGGCCTTTCGTAAGAATCTTTACTCTACCCTAACGGTCATTTGACATGGAGTGTAACCGAAAAGTAACTTCTTCTTTTACTTATCTTATCTGTGCTTAACCTAATAAGCACTGATCAGTGTTGGTAGGCCTTAGATATTACAACGTTGTCGATTCGATTGGTCTTTGAAGTAACAGTAGTATTGCGTGGTCAGATGGTGGATTTATTATTCTAGGTTTGACAGACCACTAGCCAGTCTGAACTGTAATTTATATGGCCAATTGCTTGGCTCGTATCCTAGAGTGAAGTGCAGCATACTGCACTCGACTTACATCCAATGCGGTAAGTTTCTACAAAGCAATATACTCAACTTACAGTACAGTCAACTTTACTGTAAGTAAAGTTGACCTACTGCACTGCATGTAGTATTATTCCAACAGTTACCCCTTTTCTTTTTTACTTCTATTCGCTTACCATTGTTACTATAGCCGTTACATCCCCCTTTTATCTTCTCCTTTCTCCCTCCCCTTTTCCCTCTACTCCATAGGTGTAAAAACGGGGGTTTCATAAGGTTATAAACCTTATCCTTTCGTTATAGGTAAAACCATTGTACTCGTAGCGGCCCACTATCGTTATAAACATAACATCGAAAATTTATAACGCGATATGTAATAATTATCTTTTTAAATCATATTATATTGATATTTATGTATATAAGGCGAAGATGATGGGGCGTATCCATATTTTTGAAGTGCGGTTTGTAAAGATGCGTCATGAGGCCTTTTTAACGCGTAAAGCGTTAAAATGACGTACCTGGATTCGCGTCTCTGGCCTATGAATAAATACACATTATATACTATATGTTACGTCTGCTACTACAGATAAATTTATTAATAATTGCCGTTAAAAAGGGTGTCTTTCATCCCGTCATTACCATTACAAACGGATTGGTGATGTGTATGTCCCCGTTTCAATAGTACTAAGGCCGTAAGCCAAATCTCTATTACATATCCACTGTCTCAAAAGTAAATTACTCACTTTTGTAACACATCATTCTGGATTCTACCATTTGTTATTTAATCTTCTAATATCTCGTTTAGACTTTTTTTTAAACACCACTTTTTCAATACATAAAATGAAGCGAGGGTAATTAGTACTGAACGTCAACCGATAGCTAAAGGAAACGGCAACCGTTATTACTGTTTAGCGAGTAGATTTATATATATATTACGTTAACGAGTTCGACAACTTTATTATCCATGGTCGTAAAAAAGGCGAACTCATCCCTTACTATTTGCCTAAAGGCATGTAGCCTAAGGCGCGGAGGGCACCGGGCCTTCTTTTTGGCGATGACGCTAATAGCGGTGGTGCTAGCGACGGCGATAACGACGACAACGACGATGGAGATAACGTAACCCTCGCCAACCACTCCCACTTCGATAATAAATAACTGCTATTTTTTATGTTTCACTGGTTTTACTCAGCCTTAATATGAATATTTGTATAATGAAAAATTATATTGATAAAAAAATCTTAGTATTGGTAATGAATGGTATATATAAAAAGTTATAATATATTAGTAAAGCCGTAAATAGTAAATCGAACAATAAATAATATATTATAATAATGCTAACGACTTATTACGAAGAAAACGACAAATATATAGCATTTATTTAGGATTGAGTCGTAAAATATTCCTGATAACGCTGATAATAGAAGTGTTTGTAAATGAAAACACTTTTAATATCTTATTCAGGGTACCATTGATTATTAAATTCGTAAAGTTCGATTTCTCGTTGATTTATTCCGTATCCTGAATTTCACGGCGTTTTTACGATTCGCTTAAAACAATAATATCAGCGAAAAGACGCTTCTTGTTCGTAATACCAAATTTAAAGAGATATTAGTGAAAGGGAAAATGTTAAAGTAAATTACCAAAGGAAACGATCTTAAATCAAGGTTCGAAATAATTATATAGACTGTTATCAATATAGTAATACCGAAGTTAAATCTTTCAATTATGCTATAAATTTTGGAAACGAAAACGTTTTGTATAACACGTTTACATTTCATGAAAATTTAATAGATAACGTTACTATAAGTGATAAATTCGTCTCGAATTAGTATTTCGTTTCAGATAATAAATATAAATATTGGTAGGATTGAAGACGTTGCAACGTTGTCGATTCGATTGGTCGAAGTAACAGTAGTATTACGTGGTCAAGTAGTGAATATATTATTTTAGGTTTGGCAAACCGCTAGCCAGTTTAAACTGTAAATTTTATGACTAATTGCTTGACGCGTATCTTAGTGCAAAATATGGTATACTATACTTAACTTACACCTAATACAGCAAGTATACATAAAATAATATAATTAACTTGTAATTAATATAGTTAACTTTACTATAAGTAAAGTTGATCCATTGCACTACAGATAATATTATTCCAATACTGACTGCTTTTTAGTTTATACACGTACACCAGTATGGTTAACCAAACCTTTCTAGTTACCGCCGAATTACTTTCTCGTTAACTGGCTAGACCCTTGTTAATTCCAGTTAGCTTCTAAATTAAATTACACCTAATTATACTTTATTTGACTTTATTTGACCTTAATTGCTTCGTGGCTTTGAGGTCCGAGTTTATTAACTCTTATAAAACGTTCTTCAACCACAGACCTTTACAAACCTTTACTTTAGCTTTTCCAATTTAATAAGTCGCTATCGTTAGTTTCCTGGCAGTTTTCAAGTTCGCTAGTATATCTCTGACTGCCGTTATATGACTTAGGATTTCTGGGCGGCTTATTAACGTAGCCCTTCATACGTATAGCCAGCCTATTGTTATTTACAAACCTCTGCAAAGCTTTATTCGATGATGCCTTCGTTATATCATTAGCAGGATTTTCTTAATAGTTAATTTATCGAAACAACTTAATCTCCCTTCCTTTATAGGCTTCGAGAAGTACTATCATGTCGATTACCAGGTGTTTTTCGCTAGTAGTTCCGAGTCATAGAAGGTATTCAAATAAGCTTTTCGATTTGGTATAAATTACCACTAGGATAGAAGGAATTTTCATCTGCCTAATAATAAGGTTAAGGGTTTCCTATAGTTTCATGCCTACTTTCAATCCTGATATCATACCATAGACCTTCGAAGTTAATACGTTTTGTATAATCCTTTTACATTTAACAGAAATTTAGTAAATTAGACTACCAATAATATTAAACTTGTTTTTCCGCTTATTTTTGTTGAAGAGGATTATTAGGAAGCCAATATATAAATACAGGTTAATTTTCTTTATGAAAGATCCATTTATAAATATTATAAGCTTAACTCTTAATAGGTAAATTAAGACTATATTAATCCCTCGGTTTCAATTCCGCATTTCGTATTCGAATCTTTCATTTAGCCGGTTGAAGTATTTATTTATCATCTCTCATATTTTTACCGCGATAACTAGGTTATAAGATACCTCTGGTTAATATTCAGTGATGATATAGCTGTTACGAGTACATTATTTAAGGTATTGTCAAGCCTTAACCACGTTAATTTCATGCTCTTTTAACAAAAGCTAAGGCCCGCATTAATATTAAGTATACAGATTGACAATCTATTGAAGTTAAATAAACTACCTTCCGCCAACTTTCTAACCGGCTTGTAATTTAAAAACTTACAATATTTAATCGCTTGCTACTTCGATATTATAAAACCAGAAGTTTTAACGAAAAGGGTATCATCAATTTGTATACCCACCAAGCTGAAATTATTCTCTTACGTTACCAACAAATACGGGTTGTATATTGAAGACTTTATACCTAATTATAATTTAAAGAACGACTAGTAGGTTGAAAACCAATCAACGCCTGTTTTTACTAGTTCGTATAGTGATTTCATATAACGTATTACTATCCCTAAATGTTAAATTATATGTAATTCTTATGGCAGTTTAGTAGTATGATCCGCTATAAATTAGTTAACAACTACATAAAGGTTTGCATTATATTACGGCTCTTAAATGTAAATTTACCTTTAGTTTTTACTAATAAATTTGCTACTCAAGCGACTACCAAGTACTAGATCATTTTCTAAATCGTTAACGACTACATTGAAAAACCAGGTTTTACTTTTATTGCTGTATTCTTAAGCTATTAGACGTGACTTTTCATACAACCACCTCGTGGTTTTACCCTTAACCTCATAAATAATCCCTAATCTGAAAATCGTGATATTTGGAGTTTAAAGATTAAAATCAGCTTTCGGAACGAATTATATAATCTTTCGAATCATTAAACACTTCATATCAACCCTATCGCTTTCCTTAAAAGGTTTACTAAGGGTTTTAATAATCCCTTATATTCGAAGTTTTAGTATTAAGTTTTTATTATCTTTTTTTTCCTTACTTACCTAAGTAATATTATAAATACGAGCTGGTGTGTATTTTTCATCTTTAACGTTCTTATTTTTCATCTTTAACGTTCTTATTTTTCAGGCGTCGTTCGCGCCAACGACATTTTATTGGCTAATCGATAATGGGTGCAAAATATTTGTATTAGTTCAATCGCCTAACTTAAGGGTCTTTATCGTTCATAACGATAATATAGGCTCAACCTAATTTATACAAAACTTTATAAAGCCCTTAATAATTTTAATATCTATTTTAAGGTTTAAGATATTTAAAATCTTATATGGGCCTTTCCATTTACTCGGTTCCCGTTATACAAAGACTTTAGTTTATAATGGCAAAGAAAATATGTCGATTATTATAAAACCGTTTCTAATGTTAAGGGTATTATTAACCTGGTAGCGTACCGATTATTTTCGTAATTTCTTTAAAGCTTTACTGTAGGCCATAAAATGCTTTTGAGTATTTGCTAATAGTGGAGATTTACTCATTATGTATAGGTACTTTCCAAAGACCAATAGCGTTGGTACTAGGCCATTAGAGTTCAAAATATCGTTTAAACCCTTTATCGCTATTCAAAAACGTGCCTCCGGATCTGCAAAGCTTCTAATTTCTAATATAAAAATATTATACACTCAATGAAATAGGGCTTATACCTTTTTAACATTTCCAATACTTTAGTAGACCTTTATAAACACTTATTTACATTAAATAACTATTATATTGGCATTTTCCTAAAACTCCGGTGCTGTAAAGTTAGTATCGATATCGTAGATGCTGACGTTAGATGGGCTCAAGTACGTGTTCATCCACAATATCATTAGCGTTTTCCACGTATCCTGTGCCGAAAATGAATTTAGAAATTTAGCTTCATGAAGAGAGGTCGCAGAGTTAATGACGTAAAGAACAGATTTTTTATTTGAGTAAAACACATCAATTAAATTCTTAAAGTAAAAGTTTTTATCTTCATTCAATATAAATTTCAATCTTAGGGGGATCCAGGTATACATTAAATAATAACAGCAAAGCTTTTCTATCAGCTTTTCAAACAGGTTATTCTACATTTTCATTCCTTACGGACTTTATGATTTTATCTAACCTGTCAACGGCTGAATATTTAAAGCGCTGGTATGATTAGCGTATCTATGGCTTCGTTAACTTTAATATCACTACTTTAGGGCTTTAAAAATGAAACCATAAGTACCTCTACTTAAAGGTAATGGAAAACCTTTGGTCTTTTTTAACTAGCTTATTTACTTTAACATTGATATTAATGCCGAGTATCTTATATTGTAGAAGTAAAGAAAAAAGAGTAGGAGACTTGAGGATATAAAATTTATTTATTTTCAAAATAATTTAAATTACTGTTATCTCTAGAGACGATAGTTGTTCGTTTAATTTCAAGTTAACTTTTGCTTTATTCATATCGTAATAATCAATTTTAGTTATTGTAGTGCTCTCTTTCCAAAGCGTTATGTATTGCGAATAGACTTTTATTAAGTACATTGTTACCCTTATGTTTAGTATAATACCTTAAAACATGTAGTCCGCGTAATAATCGCGAAGTTTAAAGGTGTGTAAGGGGTTTGAAGCTTGGTTAAGGTAAAGGTAGGGGTTTTGACCACCTAAACGGTATAGAAAGGCATAGTTGGCTGGTTACTAGGCCGCGTTAAAAAAATATTTCTATGTTACTTGATTTACTTGGAGGTATTATCGTCGTCAATTGGCTCGTCGCTTTTAAAGTTTGCGATTTAATTTAAGTATTCCTGCTTAAAAGTAGTAGGGTATTGAATGTAATATATATATATATATATATATATATATTTTGCGCGGGGGTACCGAGTCAACTTATAGCTAGATTTGCTATAAATCTAATATTCTTGCCATTATTACAATGATAGTACTTATGGTTAACAGGTTCATGAAAACCTTGGCTTTGTTAGTATTAACGTGGCTATTACTTTTAATTTAAAGTCTATAGGACAGACTTTAGGCGTTAAGGGTGTCCGTAGCTATATTCGCGGTTAATGTAATTAATTACCGTAAAGTTTTTTTTATTTACGCTAAGAAAGTTGCTGGATTAAGGGTATGTATTAAACGAGTTTCCTGTATGCGTTATTTCAATGGTAAACAAGGAACGTAACTGGTTAAAAAAACTTTCGTAAATGATATTTAGCCGTTATAAGACGTATTTAAATTTGTTCACTCCCGTAACTGCTGCCCGTATCCGTTTTCAAAGTGTGGTTTCGTTAGTGTATAATTTTTCCTTTTCTTTTTATCATACTATTAATTTGTTAATCATTCGATTAAGTACATCTATTGGTATTTTATCCTCTTTTTTCTTAATTATTAATATCTTTCACCTCGTAGTGACTTAATTTGTATAGTATTATGTTAGGTGGAAGTCGTATTCAAACTAGCTTTTTATAAAATTATAAATCTCTCAAAACGTAGTTGATCAGGTTAGGAAAGTTAGGTAGTAATTTTTGGCGTACCTTGTAAGGATTTCAGGGAATAGTGAGTAAAAAATAGAAGGAAGAACCTCTATTCACCTGTAAATATTTAAAAAGGGTATTATATTCGTTTCAAGGAGGTTATAGGGCTTTCCGTTATACTTTTTGTATCTTTTAAGATTTTCGCGAAGTTCGTAAGGAATTTGTAGCTAATATTGACTATTTTGACAGATTTTAGAGGTAAGTCGCGATAGTTATTTTAGTTTGTATTAGCGTTTTCTAGAATCATAGGTTTTTGAGCCCTTCAAATACGGTGTTAAGGGTAATTACTAGTCGTCTAGCGTAAGGGATCAAGTCCTGTGGTAGGACCTGTATTAGGCTTTCGCGTGGAGGTAAACCTGCCGTATGAAGGATTTCGGGGGACTTAGCGATTTTAATTAAAGTGTAAAGGGGTAAGAAGGACCTGAAAGTTCTAAAAGGCTCGACGATCTTATTTAATTGACTAATATAGGGCGTTAACGTCACTTCCTCTAGCTGCATGAGCAGCCGCCATTTTATGTGCTCTGTCACCGTTAAAAGCGTACTCTACATTGTTACGTAGAGGAGTTAGGTTGCTGAGTAGGCTGATAGGTTTCTTATAGCTAACGCCTGAAAAGGATTAAATTAGCCAATGGTAAAGAGGAGGTCTCCTAGATCGCGTATAGGGGTGTTAAGGTTTCTTAACACACTTTCCTTTAGGGTGTGGGTTTTAAAGGTATTCTTCAAGCTGAGCTAACTTAAAAAAGGTTTTTACTAACTTGGTCGAGTTTTCCTTTGGTACTTATATTCTTCGGCGCTTAATTTTAGCCTTTAGTTTAGATTTGATAGTTTTTTGATTTGCCTTTTACATGATAATTGTCTAGTCGTAGAAGAATTTACGATACTTTCGAAAAGCGCGGTTAGAATCTTCGCCACCATTATATTCGATAATTCAATAGTCAACGAAGTTGGTGAAATGCTTTTCGGTTGAGTTTTTCTTAATGTCGTGTTCACCGAGGTTGTGGTTGTAGTGATTAGCAAAAAGGTATCCAAAGGTTTTTTTTGTTTTTTTTTGTTAGCGGGTTCGGTAATTACTTTAAATTGGGTGTTAAAGTTTGTCATTTTGACTTCTTTGCTTGTGTGGAATGTATAGAGCGCGTAGGGCGAAGGATTTGGTAATCTTTAGGCGTAGAGACTTGGTGTTTTGGCGTAAAGTTGTGTGGAAGCTTGGCGATTTGGCTTTAGATTGCGTAACGTAGCTTTTTTGGCGCGACTTGGCGATTCTTAGTGTTTTGGCTTAGGGCATCGAACTTAAAAATTGAATTGGCGTAAGAAAAGTGAAAAAAAAGTGAAGTAGAGGCAAAGATTTGGTATAGAGAATAAGGTTGAAGGTCGTTTGTTGTTATTTGTAGAGGATGAAGTTTAAAAGTTGTTGTAGGTTGTTCAGCGTGGAAACTTAGTCGTTTTTCTTGTATTAATAACAACCGTAGTAGTACTGACTTAGCTGTTTGCTAACTTGCCAATTTGAGATTTTTGTTAGTTAATTTTCACGTTTTCGAAAAAGATCTGTAAATATTTCTTGGTGTTTTCGATAGCGATACCGTCGTTACCTTTAAGTTTCTGTAGAAACCGCCGCGACCTAAAATTATTTTTTACTTACTGCCATAAAAACAGACACAGTTAGTAGAGGCCTTTCGCAAGAACATTTCCTCTACCTTAGCCGCCGTTTAATGTGGAGAGTAACCGAAAAGTAGCCTTTTCTTTTACTTAACCAATCTGTGCTTAAACCAATAAGCATTAATCAGTTTTGGTAGGGCTTTAGATGTTGCAACGTTATTGATTTGATTGGTCGAAGTAATAGTAATATTGCATGGTAAAGTGATAGATGTATCGTTTTAGGTTTGGAAAACCGTTAGATGGTCTGTACTGTAATTTGTATAGCTAATTAATTAGCTCGGGCACTAGTGTGAAATGTGATGTACTGTACTTGACTTACACCTAATACAGTAAGTCCACACAAAATAATAAACTCAACTTACAGTCCATATAGTCAACTTTACTATAAGTAAAGTTGACATACTGCACTGGAGGTAGTATTATTCAAACAATAAACCCTTTTTAAAATTTGTAGTTGTTATTATTTGCGAAAAATATATTGGCAAAGACAAATAACTTTGTTATACGTATATCGAATAATATAAAGCGGAAACCGCGTTTCGGATTGCTGATTTACTTCTTGAAACGTTTTTTAAACGCCTTGTATATATTATATGACGGACCTATCTTATATTATGTAGCGACAAAAAGTTTTAATGTAGCTTTCGATTATACAACTGATACAATTCAAGCACCCCATATACGCTAGTATTTATATTCATTAGTTTGTTTTATATTTGTTACATTCATAAATGTAACATTTTCAAATTTCCCTTTTTACCTGTAATTTTAAATATCTTTTAAAGTGTGATTATTGTACTTTTAAAGTTAACTAAGCAGTCCGCCATTAAGTAAACTTTTAAATTATTCTTTTAATTAGCCTCCCAAAGCTTTTTATTTTCTGCCGCAAAAAATGGTATATCGTATAAGGTAAATGTATTATCTATTTACATTTTAATAAATATAAAGCTTTTAAAACAAAGTATTGAAATATGTAGATAAGGATCTAAAGTAGAATTAACTAATTTGAAGCGCTCCTCATAATACCTTCAGTAGGTATTAAACCAGTACATATAAATTTTAACGAGGCCATAGAATGGCTCTAAAATCTGTGAGATCGTTTCGGGTAAATGGTATTTCCAAAGTTTTATAAATATGTAAACGTAAATACGTCTTTCAAGGTATTCTTTTAATTATATATAATTTTGCGTAATATCTCGAAGTTTGAGATAAAGGTTGTAGTGACTATATAAGGAGGCGGTAAACGCCAAAATTCAATGGTAATCTATTCGTTATAAAGTAAACTATTAGTTTATAATTTTTTTAAAACTTCATCATATCTTCTAACCATAAGGCGACTCTTTTTATAGGTTTTTCTGGTTTCATTTTCTATCTCGTGGATCAATTTGGTACAGAAAATGTCGTGATTATAGTAAATTGTTCGATTCAATATTTTACAGCGAAAAACACCTTATTAGATTAATACGAGGGTTTTTTTTAAGTCTACTCCTTAAAAAGTATACTTGGGGTTATAATAACACCTTTATGGAAAAGTTTTATACATAACTTACGGTCCGCTGTTTCCTTGTACGTAATAAAGAGATTTGTTAAAAGGTTTTTAAAACGGTTTTTATTTTTCAAGTTAAGCGGACGCTTTCACCAGCGTAATGCCAACTTCGTCTATATAAGGTATTCGTTTTAGTAAGTTAATGAAGGTTATGAATGATTATTCGAAGGGTGTATAAATTTCGAGGAAGGGTTATTTAGACTATTATAAAAGTATTCTAGCTAGTACTATTCGGCTAATTACGTTTTCAGAATTTTATTATCTATTTTTCTTTCTTTTTGTATTTTTGTATTACTATTTAGCGAAATAAGCTGATATCATTTGGAAACTTAATAAACACATCGTACCCTTTGATACCATTAATTTTCAGAAGGTTAGTCTATGTTTATTTAGTTTTCCAAACCAATACTTTCAACCATAACAGCCGTTTCAAAACGCTTGTTTCCCGCGAGCCGTTTCTTTTTAGTAATTCTTTCAAAACATTAGTCTTATCCTGTAAATAATGTAACATTGTTATAACCTTTGCTGCAACTTTTGATTTTTATATTGTTACCTGTAATAATATAGAATTCGTATAAACTTTGGGGTAAGTCCTAAAGATTAGGAGTATAAAGATAAAGCCACTCGGGTTAACAATGTTATTCATGACTCTTACGACTGATTGCAAGATTAATTATTTTGTATTTATACCTTTCAATTCCTTATACTAAACCGTATATGTTTTTTCAAGCGATTCATGGTAAAGTTCGTATTTACTGATGTCTTAAGGCGTTGTCACCGGTATTCATTTACATTTGTTTTCGGTCATATTAGCCTCAATTCGCCATTCAATCGAGTCGAAAGTTGTATCTATATTGTAGGCAATCTAGTCCGAAGGCCTAATATGGATGTTCGTTCAACAATCAACTAGAGTATCTTAGCAATTCGTTACGAAAATGTTTCGCATTACTTTCGCGGTTTAGAATAATATTTCGACGTAGAAGATGTAGAGGATAGGCTGTAGGTTAAGTTATATAATATTTATAATAATATTGTAATGAAAATTTACGTTGTTTTAAAGGCATAATTTAAACTATTTTAGAGTTTGTAAGTGTAATTGGCATTTATCGAAAAACTTTTTTTATAACTTTTAAGGTTTTCCCCCCTATAATCATATAACTTATTATGTAAAGTAGCCGAAGAAAGTATTTTGCAGTCTGGTACCTAAACAGTTGGTATAATATACGTAATTTTGGCTATATTAAGTAGGCGACTTCAATTATAGGTGTTTTCGGGAAAAACTATAAGCATTTAAACTTTAAACGGAGTAATACAAATATATTATCCGAAACACAGATAAGTTAATTCGTTGTGTTTCGCATTTCAATTCCGAATATTGTTAGAGCTTTAGACATTGCAAAGTTGTCGATTCAATTAGTCGAAAGTAACAGTAGTATTGTATGTTCAAGTGGTATATGTATTGGTTTAGGTTTGGCAAACCGTCAGCCGGTTTACAAATTAATTTTTATGGCTAATTTCTTGGCCTATGCCATAGTATAAAGTGGGTGTATACTGTACTTAAATTGCAGCTAATATGGTTGACACATACAAAATAATACACTTAACTTGCAATTGGTATAGTTAACTTTAACGTAATTAAATTTGACCTCATGTACTGTAATTAATATTATTTTAATGCTGGCGGATTTTCATTTTGTGCGCGCACGTTCGTGTGATCGACTAAACTTTTCCGGCTGTTATTGAATTACGCCTTTGTTAACTGCTAGACCCTTGTTAATTCTAATTGAATTTCGCACCCAAATTGACCCCAATTGCCTTCAATTACCCTACGGCCCCTAGTTTCGACTTTGCTTATTCTCACAAACAAGTCTTCCGCCACCAACTTGTGTAAACCTTTAACTCAATCATGCCAATTAAAGAAGTTGTTATCGCTATTCACCTAGCAGTCTTCTAATTTTCCAGCACATTCCTATCTATTAGCAAGTGATTTAGCCTTTTCAGATAACCTGTTAACGTAGCCCTCGATTCGTATAGTTAGCCTATTACTATTTACAAATGTTTCAAGGGCTTTGTTCGACGATGCCTTCATTATAGCGTTAATAAGGCTGTCTTTTCCATCGATTTATCGGAACTCCTTGATTTAACTGCCTTTGTAAGCTTTAAGAAGTGAAATTAAGTCAATTATCAGGAGCTTTTCACTGGTGGTACCAAGTTTTGAAAAGTATTCAAATATGCCTTTCGAGTCGGTATAAATTATAATCAAGATAAACGGAATTTTCAGTTGTCTGGTAATGACGTTAAGGGTTTCCTAGAATACTATGACTATTTTAAAACCAGTTATTATACCGTAGAGCTTTAAATTTGGTACGTTTTATATAATACTTTTATAATTAAAGGACGTTTAATTAACTAAATTACCGGTAACACTAAACTCATCTTTCTGCTTGTCTTTATTAACGAGAAATATTAAGAAGACGATTAATGAGAACAAGTATGCATTGTTTAAAATGAAACCGTTCGTTAAAATTATCAACTCTACTCTTAATAGGGAAATTAATATTATATCAATCCCTTAATCTAAGTTGGGTAACTGATATTTAAATCTTTTATTTAACCGGTTAAAGTCTTTATTTATTAAGTTTTGTACTTGTATTATAATCGATAGTTTATCAAAGGTTTCAAGTTAGTATAAGGTGGAGATGTAACTGTCTTGGGCGCATTGTTTTAAATACCGTTAAGTTTCTGCTACGCTAGTTTTGTTAATTGTGGTCCAGTTAACATCTTAACCTTTTGAGCGAAAATTAAGTTGGTTGCCTTTTGCCAAAGTCGTAACCGGGTTATAATTCCAAGACTTAAAGTTATTAATCGCTTGCTATTCCAATACCATAGAGTTAGTAGTTTCGATGAAGAGGATATCGTTAATTTACTTGCCTAATAAGTAGAAGTCCTTTTTTTATGTCACTAATGAGTACGGGTTATATATCAAAAACTTTACACATAGCTGTAACTTGAAATACAATTAATAGTTTCAAACTAAGAAACTCCTGCTTGAACTAATCCTTATAATAACTTAATACATCGTATTACCATCCCTGGAGGATAGGTGATACGTGGTTCCTGTAATAATTTTAATAATACAATTGTTTTTAAATTCGTCGCTAACTACGTGAATACTTCCTACATATCCTTACCATTATGTGTAAACTTGCATTTTGTTTTAGCTATTAAACTTGCCTCTCAAGCAACTATTCATCTTTAAATAATTTTTAAATCGTTAACGATTATGTAAAAAGATATTTTTTTTCTTTATTACTATATCCTTAAACGATTTAACATCACTTTTTGTATAACCGTTCCGTGGTTTTACACTTAAATCTATATATAATTTTCGACTTGAAATCTTAATATCCGGATTTCAAAGGTCAAAATTGGTTCTAGGTACGAATTATACAACTCTTCAAATTAAAAGTCCGTCGATGTCGACCCTGTTACTTTTCTTAAAGGGTTTGTCGAAGATTTTGATAACGTTTTATATCCGAAGATTTAACACCAAGTCTTTATTATCTTTTTTCTATTTACATAAGAAGTATTGTAAATACGAACCAATGTGTACTTATAGTAGGTTATCTTCTATAAGCGTATCTGTCGTAGGAAGGTTTTTGAAAGACTTGGCGATTTTAAGTAAAAGCTTAAGTGGTAATAAAGATTCAGCCTTAAAAAGGGTTTTGAGGTACTTAACGATTTTGATTAATTAAACGTTGAATAAATCCGACGTTAATACCTCTTACCGCGTTCTAAATCGCTGTTTCATGTGTTTTACTACCACTAAAGGCGTACTCTACGTTATCATGTAAAAGTTTGAGCTACTAAGAAAATTGACGGGGTTTTTATCATTAACGCGTAAAAAGGCTTAACTTGACTAGGGGTTGAGGAGAGGTATACTTAAACGCGTGTAAAGGTGTTAAAGGTCTTTAACACATTTTGCTTTAAGGCGTGGGTATTAAGGAAATTTTCTAAATTAGGCTAATTCGAAAAGAGTTTATGCTAGCCTAGTTGAGTTCTTTTCTGGTATATAAGTCTCTTGTCGTTTAAATTCTTTCTTTAACCTGAACTTAACACCCTTTGAAATCTTTTTATATATATTCATAGTCTAGTCGTTAATGAATTTACAAACCTTGCGGAAGGCGTAGTAGCCGCAGTTAAAGTCTTCGCTACTATTTTACTCGATAATATAGTAGCTAACAAAGTTAGCCAAACACCTTCTAATTAAATCTTTGTTAATATCTTACCCCTAAAATTCTTTATAGTAATGCTTGTTAAAGGCGGATGAAAAGACTTTAATTTCCTTTTATTATTATTACTAAAGTGCTATTTTAATATTTCGATAGGCGTAGGACTTAGTAGGTAAGAAATTTAGTAATTCGGGATTTAGGGGCTTGGTGATTTAACATAAAGTTGCGTGACGTAGCTTTCTTCGCATGGCTTGGTAATTCTGGATGTCTTCGCCTAAGGTAGCGATCTCAACAATGAAATTAATATAAGAGAAGTAAAAAAGGTAAAGTAGGAGAAAAAACATAGTGTTTATAGCAAAGGTTTATTATAAAGAATAAAGGCGAAGATTGTTTATTATAGTTATTTTGCATGTAACTTAATAGTTTTTATAGTAATAGTACTTAAAATAATACTAATTTAGCCGTTTTCCAATATATCGGTTTACAACATTTAGCGGTTAATTTCAACACGCTTCAAAAAGGATCCGTAAAACTTTCTTAGTGTTTTAATAAAGATACCGTCGCTTACTTTCAAAATACCGTTATAAACTGAAGTAACCCAAAAGTCTTCTCCATTTTCGTGCCGTTAGGGACTAATTCAGTACTAATAGAAGCCCTTCGCAAAAATCTTTCCTTTACCCTAGCCGCTGTTATTAATGTAGAAAGTAACCAGAAAGTAGCTTCTTCTTCTGATTAGTTTACCTTTGCTTTATCTAATAAACACTGCCCAGTATTGATAAGGATTTAGATATTATAAAGTTATCGATTCGATTAGTTGAAGTAAAAGGAGTAATATGTAGTCAAGTAGTAGATGTATAGTTCTAGGTTTGGTAGACCGCTAGCTGGTCTACACAGTAATTTGTATATTCAATTGCTTGGCACAGACCCTAGTGTTAAATAAGCGCATACTGTACTTGACTTGCAGAAAATACAGTAGGCGCAAAAAAAAACAATACAATCACCTTGCAGTCAGTATAGTCAACTTTACTATAAGTAAAGTTAACCTACTGTACCGCAATTACTACTATGTTAATACCGAACTTATTGACATGAGTTAAAGAAAGTAAAAATAGTATTTCGGAATTTATCACGTAAAACTTGATCGATTCAAATCGTATATTTACTATTATTATGTCGAGTAACGAAATTTTACCTTTGTTGAGCAAAACTTTTCGATACTTTTTTCTTCGGTTAATTTAAAATTTTGAAAACTTTGGTACGAGAGCGTCGAATTATCGTTTTGAGGCGGTCAAGATGTCTATTACGCAAGTATCTGGTATAATACCCTGAAAACAGTTATTATACCTATTAAATAACGTGAATTACAACGTTATATCAACGTTTAATACGTTGCCTCTACTATTTAAGCTTATATTGTATAGAAATGAGGCATTTTGTAAGCCTATAAATACTCGTTGGCCTGTTTTCTTATCTTAGATTAATCCGTAAATCATTTTCTTCGAGTTGTTTTGTCCAAAGGCATATTCGTATCTGTAAACTTTAAAATCCTGTTTAAAGTTTTTATAGTTGGTTATATACATTATAAAATTAACTTTTATTAAATACTTAGACGGATAATTATTGTAAAATTATCAGTTAACGCAATTTTTTTCGTATACAAAATAGTCAGTCGACTAATAGCCGACTTCATTGTATATAATATATCATTTTTAGGGGTCTATAAAGCCACATATGTTTTTACGTGGGTATGATGATTTACTTGGTAAGCTTCATATTTAACTATAGGGGCGTTTTCGTCAATATCCGCTTTATCTTCAATTTCTGGAGCTTTTCCTTTGGTATTTATCGTGTTTATATCCGTATTTGTGGTTATTATAGTTTTTGTTTATTTTGGATAAATTTTGAATCACCGATTTAAAACGTGGTGAATTTTCAATAAGGTCTCTATTATATCCGGTATGTTAGAAGAGTAATCAAAATGATCGGTGTCTATATTGAAGATAGATAGAGAAATAGAAGGGAGAAGAGGCATCCAGAAAACGCACTCCATAGGTGAGAGCTTATAACCTCTCACTCGGCAGTCGCACTTTACCATGCACTTTGCTAATCTCCCTTCTGGGTAATGGTACTCTACTATACACTTTGAAAATGCTACTTCTAGGCAGTGATACGTTATCATATACTTTGTAGAAATACATTTTGTAAAGAAATTCGTTACAGTATATTGTAAAACAGTATAATTTGAACGAGGTCGCTTACTAATTTTTAAGATATAAAGTAATATTTACACAAGGAAGTTGTTCTTTCCCTAACGCGGCTTGTATCTGTAATTTAGTACTAATAGTTTAGTTTATCATGCAATTTATATCTGTATTTTAATAATTAAAATGTGATTATAAAATAATTTATATTTGTAGGTTAGTAATAATAATTTCGTTATAGTAAAATTTCTATTTATAGTTGAGTATTAATCATTTGGTTATGATATAGATCATAAAAACTCGAATTAACAGTTTTAACGACAGTAGTAATTATAATAATATCCTAATCAATTTGAATAATTAGTGGCAATAAAGTTGTTGATGAAGTTTATTAATCATCTCGAAAAGGGTATAATTACATGAAAATTATTACGATAAAACGAATTTTAAGGTTACTATAAAAATATATATCGTTATCGGTTTAGGTAAAACTTCTTTTTTACCTCTAACATCACGTCTTCTTTAATAACATAAATTCTAATTAGTCAAATAATGTATATAAAGTTGAAATATTATTCCAATTACCTATTTTCAACCGGTTTTATAGGTAGATTACTTAACTAACTTTTTGTATTAACCTCTTTCGTCAATGAATACCACGTAAAAATAGGAGTATAAAACGCTATTTGACGTGTTTATGTACAAGGAAAAAACGGCCGTTGTCGCCGTACGCCGCGCCGCTACCACCGTTATCCCAAGCCTTACGTTCTTCGGGTTGATGTTATCTATTCCCGCCTTTATTTTCGGTTTGTCATCCACCGCCGCCACCGCTGAAACCCCCACCCTCTTCCCTCTTTTCTCCCCCTCCCTTCTTTCCCGCTAACCTTTAAGGAGAAAAATGAAAATCTTTTAAAGCTATAAACATTACCCTTTCGTTACAAGTAAAGATTCTATTACCCATAACAGCTACTCTTCCCCCCCACCGCCGAAATCAGAGCCTAACGGAATTATAACGCGATCCGTATTTTTAGTTCCCCCCTCCATATCTATTATTTTTAATGTATTTATAAACGAGGCTGAGGAGGACGACTTGGATCGTTGCCTTAAGCTAAGACTTATTAAGGTGCGCCGCGAGGCTTTTTTAGCGCATAAGACTCTAAAATGGCGTACCCGAGTCCACAGCCTCGGGCCATCAATAAATACGCCTTATGAACCGTATGTCGCGTCCGTAGCCACGGGTAAATTTATTAGCGATTGCCCTTGAAACGAAGGTCGGTCGGCTCGTTACCACCGCTACGAACGGATTAATAATGGATGCACCCTTATTCCGGTACTCTTACGGCCATGAACCGAAACCCCATTACGCGCTCACCGTTTCAACTATAAATTCACCCAATATTTATTATCCCGATCTCAAACATGAATCTTCCATTTACATAAATATACCATTTGAAGCGTTGCCAAAAACAATCACCCTTTTGAATAATTAAAATATACCGATACTAACTAGTAATAAACGTTAACTAGCGAACCAAGGAAACAGAAACCGCTATCTCCAACTAAAATCGGAGCTTACATATATACTGCGCAGGCGAATTCGACGAAGTTATCACGCACAGTTGTAAAAAGGGTAACCTCCACCCCCCCGCACCTTTGCCTAAAGACATACAGCTTAAGGCGCGGGGCCAATTTTCCGGTAGGGCTGATAGTAACATCGATGGCAGCGAAGACGTTGGTGTTAATAGCGAGAGCAAGGGCGGAGAGAAGGAGGATAACGAGGATGCGGCGCCACTCTTTCCCTGCCTCTTTGGCAGATATTGGCTACCTATTTTTACACATAGATTAACGTACCTTAGTTTAATACAATTGACTATATATTAAACAAAATTTTACCCATAAAATAGTAATGTAATTAACGAATATAAGAGGTAAAAAGTAAAAGTCATTTTGATGAGATCGTCAATAGTAAAATGAAAAATAACAATATAATGAAAGCGCCGTAGATATTAAAAATCAAAAGTGATAATATATTTGAAGTGGCGCGAAAATCCAATCCAAAAAGTAATCAATTGTTAGGAACAGTATAATTAGTTTATTTAAACCCTAATGAAATAACTGTCGGTAGGGTCTAAATACTTATTCACGTGAAAAGATAAGTAGAAGAGTAATCGTTAGATTGGTATTGTAGTAATAAAATATAGATAAGTCCAAGAAGAAAAGGCATTCAGAGGTGCACGCCACAGGTGAGGGTTTATAAGCCCTTGCTCAGAGCGTACCACTTTGGAATATTTCTTCTAGACCGCTCCACGCATTACCGTTCGGTCTGGAATGACCATTTAAGACCGCTTTATATATAATGCACTCTGCGTCTTATAAAAGTGCAACCTACAGTGCAATACGTGTTCGTACACTTTATAGGAATGTACCCTATAATACAGTGCACTGCTACTAGGCCTATATATACTATCTATAAGGGTATATAATAATATCCATATAGGTAATCTTTTATTTCTTCCTTATATATCCATAGCATAGTAGCGATAGTATAGTTATAGTGATTTCATATACGTAGTCCTGTAATAATGATATGGTTACAAAGGTTTAAATTAGCAGTTTCCGTAGCGAAAGTATGATTGTAAGGGTTCGAATTAATAAGTTCGGTTAAAATAAGTAAGGCTTAGACGCGGCAGTAATTATAGTTCGGTTGGAATTAGTAAGGTTTAACCGCAATAGTGATTATAATTCGGCCTTAGTTAGTATAATTAAATAAGAGTGATATAGTTAGTAATAACGCCTTTCGTAGTTTTTAATAGGAGTAACTATAAAGGTGTTACAAGGGGTGATTACGTAGTGGTAATTACGTAATTACGTATTAGGTTAGTATAAAAAATTCATCGTTATCGGTTTAGGAAAAAAATCTTTTTTTCCCTTTTAAAGGCGCATAGTCTCAACTAATACAATTCCCCATTTTAATTTGACCTCTATTCCATTTAATTAAACTAAGCCGCTTTAATGGGTAAGTAAATTAGATAACACCTATATAATAACTCTTCCTTCGAATAAATACCGCGTAAAAATAGGATATCAAAGCACCGTTTAACGCGAGAATGTTGGCACGCCACTACCACCGCCGCCGCCGCCACCACTACCAGTAACTCGCTCTTATTGGGCATGATTTCGTTAATAGTTGCTACCCCGCCGGTCACCGCCACCCCTATAACCCTACTAAATCCTATCGCCGCCATTACTTCGCTTTTTGCCGCCGCCACCACTTCTTCTCCCGCCGCCGCCGCTACCCCTCCTTCCCCCCCTTTTCCCTCCCCCTTCTCTAGCTTTCAAAAAGAGGAGTAAGAGACTCCTAAGGCTATAAATCTTATTCTTTCCCCACGGGTAAAGACGCCATTATCTGTGTGGGCTTTTTTTACGTTGTAAGCGTAGCTTAGCGTAGCTACGTTAAGGTTCATTTATTCCAAGTTTATCCGCTTATAAACTTCTAATCTCTTCTTTTATAAATAGGAAGTATGAAGCGAATCTAATCCTCCGTTTCGAGCTTCGTATCGTTAGGGTACGCCATAAGGTCTTTTTAACACATAAGGTGTTAGAGCGGCATACCCGGATCCGCAGTCTGAGATCGCTAATAGATACGCCTTATATATCATATATTAAGTTCGCGGCCTCGGGTAAATCCGTTGGCGATTGTTACGAAAGCGGGGGTCGTTCGACCTATTATTAACGTTATAAACGGAATAACAACTCATACGCCCTTATTTAGATAGTTATAAGGCTGTAGGCCGAGACTGTATTACGCGCCTACCGGTTTTATGGTATTTTTTAACCGAACTCCAAAAGATTCACCTATCAAAAATATAACGTTCGAGGCGTTTTCAAAAATAATTGCGGTCGCAAATAACAAAAAGATGCCGATACTAACTAGTAATAAATACTAACTGGCGGTTCAAAAAGTCGGCGGCCGCTGTTACCATCTAGAAACGAGGCTTACGCATATAACATGTAGGCGAGTTTGGTGATGTTATCATACGTCGCTATAAGGAAGGTAATTCTCCCCTTACGCCTTTACTTAAGGGAATTCGTCGTAAGGCGTAGGGCTATATCTTTACTGGCGTTAATAACGTTGATGGTGGTAATAGCGGTGGCGTTAATATAAAAGGGAAGGGTAACATAAAGGATAATAGAAACACGACGGCGTCGCCCTTTCCATTTTTTGACAGTAACTAATTACCCCTATAGCTGGGCCAGCGCACTCAGCTATATTAATGATATTACTTTTCATAATATAATTGTTACCTCAATATAATAAGTATGACTTGAAATATATTGATAAAGAGAAGTAATATACCAGGATCGGTACGATATCGTAGATTTGAATAGAAAAAGAAAAAGAATAGAATAGTCCGTCGAGTCGAAGCGCGTAAAAGAAAAAATGACAAAATATTGAAAGCGACGCGAAATAGTAGGGTTAAATAGAGGTATAAATCGAGGATAGGCGCGGATAACGGGACTTAAACCACTTTAAAACTAGCGGAAAAATTGTAACGGTTTACTAAGTTTGCAAAACCTTTTTAAATACATTAACAAAAAAAGTACTTATTATTATAAGGGTTTTCAACACTCCATTCGGTATAGCTTTTGCTATCGCGTCTACTGGGTTTAATTCTTTCGGTAGGGTGTAAAGACCTGTTCACGTGAAACAAGGTAAGTAGAAAGAGTAATCAAGAATAATTGGTATTTGTAGTTAAGTAAAGATGAAGATTTATCAATAAAAAGCATCCAAAGATGTACACTACAGGTAAGGGCTTATAAGCCCTCCGCCTAGAGTGTACTCCTTTGGAATACTTCTTGTAGACAGATCCACGCATTGCCGTCGGTTTGAAATAACTATTCCAGACCGATCTATGTATAATGTACTTTACGTTTTACAAGAGTGTAGCCTGTAGCGTAACACGTTACCGTATACCCTGCAGTAGTACATCCTATAATACAATGCATTTCCCTTTGCTTTATGTATACTATCTGTAAGGGTATATAATAATATCCACATAGGCAATCTTTTTTCCCCCTTATATACTCCGTATCTATAGTTTAATAATGATAATATTATTGTAATCTTAATTGCAAAAGGTTTAAATTAGTAGTAATGATAGAATTATTGTCGTATTAATCGCATAAGGTTTAAATCAGCGGTAGTGACAGTATTCTTATAGTATTAGGTCGCAAAAAGTCCAAATTAACAAGTTCGGCTAGGATTAGCAAAGTTTAGCCGAGATAGTATCTCAAGTTCGGCTAAGATTAGCAAAGTCTAACCGAAGTAGTGTTTGTAATTTGGGCCTAATTAATATAGTTAAATGGAGGCGATATGGTTAGTAATAGCGCCTTTTATTATTTCTAATAGGGGTAACTACGTAATAGTGATTATGCCAGAGTAATTACGCAGAGGTGATTACGTAATTATATGGTAGGTTAGAATAGAAATATACATCGCTATCGTTCCAGGAAAAACTTCCTTTCTTTTTTTTCGCTAAAAGCGCGCAGATTCAGTTAATACAAGTTCCCATTTCAATTTAACTTTGGTCTACCTAATCAAACTAAGTCGTCTCAATATATAGTTTATTTAGCCTGTACATATACTAACCTAGTCTCCGAATAAATATCGCATAAAAACAGAACTATAAGGCGCCGTTTAATACGAAAGCGTTGGCGCTTTGCCATTGTCGTAACCGCTGTAGCCGCTGCCCCCAGCACCACTACCATTACTAGCAAAAACAGCTCGTCCTCGTCGGGCTTAATCTCTTTAATTGTTACTATGACGCCCGCCCCCGCCACGCCGCTCGCCGCTACGCCACCAAGCCATGCCACCCTTACGCTGCCTAACCTAGCCACCGCCTTTACCTCGTCCCTCCCTGTTGCCACCGCGCCGACCTCCTCCTCCCCCCTCATTCCCTGCCCCTTTTCCAGCTCGGGGGAGGAGGGGGGGGCTTTTAAGGTTATAAACCTCACCCTCTCCCTACGGGTAAAGACCCCATCACCCGTAAGGGCCCCTTTACGCCATAAGCGTAACATGGCGTAGTTATGCCAGGGTATATATATTCTAAGACCCTCGTTCGTAAGATTTTAACTCCCTTTTTTGTGGATAAGAAACAGGAGGCGAATCTTTTCCGTCTCCTCGAGCTCTATATCGCTAAGGTATGCTGCGAAGTCTTTTTAACGTATTAAGCGTTAAAGCAACGTACCCGGATCCGTAGCCCTAAGCTGCTAATAGATATGCCCTACATATCGTGTATCGCGTCCGCGGCCGCGGGCAAGTCCGTTAGCGATTATTATGAAAGCGGAGGCCGTTTGGCACATTACCATCGTTACAAACGAACTAGCAATTCATACGCCTCCATCCCTATAGTCCTACGGCTGTAAACCGAAGCTATACTACGCATCCACCGGCTTTTTGATAAAATTGAACCGAATCCCAAAAATTAACTTTAACAAAAGTATACTTTTAGGGTAATTCGAAAAACAAGTCGTCGTAAATAACTAAAACAAATCGATTCTAATTATTAGCAGGTATTAACCGGAGAACCAAGGAAACGGTAGCCGTCGTCACCGCCTGGAAACGGGGCTTACGCATATACTACAAAGGCGAATTCGACGACATTATCGTACGTCGTCGTAAGTAGGGTAATCCCTCCCTTACATCTTTACCTAAAGGCATAATTAATAAGGTATAGAGCTATCTAGTAACGTCGTTAACAGTAATAACAGTAACGTTAGTATAAAGGAGGAAAGCGACGAGAAAGACGATAAAGACGCGACGACATCGCTCTTTTCCTTTAATAATGAATAAATGCCTCCGGGGCCGGGCCGGCATACCCAGCTATAATATAGTACGTTATATAGTAATTTTTTAGCTTTTCATAAAAAATATTTAAAGTAACAAACGTAATTCGTATCGTTATAATGTCGTAAAAAAGTAAAAAAAAATAAAAGAAAATTCGTAAATTAGTACGAATAGTCGTATTTGATAGAGGTCAAAATTAGCGATCGGGGCGAATGGTTCATTTAAATAGAAATAAATCGTAAATCGGTGCGAATAGTTTGTTTAAATAAAAAAAACTCATAGATCGGTACGAATAACATAATACGGGCTGATTCAAATAGACGAAAAACTGGTTAAGCACCTTATGAAGGTCGTAAAACCTTCCTAACAACTTCAATGAATAACGTATTTATTAATATAGGTACTTTGAAGGCGTCTTTCGGTATTGCCTTTATTATTACATTTGTTGGGTTCGACTTTCCATTAATCTATTTGGTTTTTTCGATTTCTTGGCGTTCGTATAACTTGTATAAAGCTATAATTTCGATTATTAAACGCTTTTCGTTCGTAATACCTAGTTTAACCAGGTATTAATAGAACGAAAAAAAGTGAATGTATACGATAAGGGGAATAGGGCGTAAGCTAAGGTTAGAAATAATTATTCGGACCGTTATCGTTATAGTTATACTCGAATCGAAGCCTCTAACTATATCATAGATCTTAAAAGCCAGAACGTTTGATGTAACCCTTTTATACTTGGTAAATTTTTAATAAATGATATTTCCTCGAAACTTAAAACCGTTTCGAGCCGGTGTTTCGTTTCCGAAAACGAGGACGAAACCGATTTATAATTTATAATCGTTGTTATTAATAAAAAAAGCCGTTAGTAAAAACAAATAATTTTATAATGCGTATATTCAACGGAACAAATAGCTAACCTCGATTTAAATTATACATTTATAATGAAGAGCATTTATTAAAGGCCTTGCATATATTCTCTGTTAGGTCGGTTTAACATTATACGGCGACAAAAAAGTTAAATACTGCTTTTGATTATGTTATAAAGATAACCTAAACGCCGTGTCTACGTTAACATCTGTATTCGTCGACTCGTTTTACGTTACCCAAGGTAATGAGAACAAATTTACTTAACTACCCCTTTTACATAAAAACGAAAATGCCATCCCGAAAGGTAATCGTAGCACTATTAAAGTTGATTACGTTATCTTTTGTTAGAAAAGTTTTAGGTTTGGATTTTAAGCCAGCCTTTAAAATTTTCCTCTTTTTAAATACGGAAAATGAGGAGTTAAACCACATTAAATTATCGTTTATTTACGTACCTATTAATGTAAAGCTCTTTGAACGGGCCTTAATACTAAAAGTTACGGGTCGAAAGTAAAGTTTGTTATTTCGAGCCGTTTCTTATAGTGCCTTTAATAGATGTTATACCAGTAAATACTAACTTCAGCCAAGCCGTAAAGTAATTTCATAATGCGTAAGATCGTTCCAAATAGGTAATATTACCTAAGTTTTTCGGGTATGTCGACGTGAATCCGTCGTTTTAACCGTTTTTCGGATTAGGTGTAAGCTTACTTTATGTCGCGAAGTTTAATATACAAATTATATGGATTGTTAAGGAAGGCCGCGAGTACAAAAATCAAGTAATAGTTAGCCCGTTATAATATAGGTGATTGGGTTATGATATCCTTTTTGCTTTCGTCATTATAACCTTTTATAACCAAGCGGGTCTTTTTATGAAGATTTTCGGCTTTATCCTTAATTTCGTAGATACAGCGGGTTAAAAAGATCCTATAGGTGTTGTAAACGACTAGGTTAAAACTTTTAAAGAGAAATACGCCTTATTCGATATAGGTTAAGATTTACGTTTAGGTAAATTATGCGAATAGGGTACCTAAGATGGTAATAATACCCTTGTAATGAAGTTTTAAGTTAAACCCGTGGTTTACCATTTCCTCTTACGTAATAAAAGAGTCTGTAGTAAGTTTTTTTGTGGCGTTCTTTAGTCTTAAAGCCAAAGGGACGTCATCGGTATCGAAGTTTTGGCGGGTTTGGTATAAATAGGCTGATTTCGTATGACGTGGTCAAGTTAGATTCGTATTCTAAGGGTAAGGCTAAAGCTAAGGTCGGTTTAAATTCGTTGTTCCAAGCGATATTTTATTAGTAATCTTACTCGGTTTACGTATTCGGGCCGTCTCTTTTTGTCTTTTTTTTATATTCCCGTATCATTATCTAACGAAACGAATTCGTTCAGTTCAGTAAGTTAACGCATAAATTATGACCACTTAATCCGTTAATCCTCTAAAGGCTAATCCACATATCCTTCGTTTTTGAAATTAAAACTTATAATTACAATCGTAAGTTTAACACGTTAGTCTCACATAGATCATTTCTTGTAACCATCGCACTGGATATATTATTCTTTACTCTTAATAAGCGTAGGGCCGCCATTACCTTAGCTATAACATTAGCTCTCTGCATTATGCATAGTAATGGTGCAGAGTCTGTGTGGATCCTCGGGTAGGAACTGAAAACAAGGAACGTGGAGATAATCCTACTTAGGTTAAAAGTTTTATTAACGGCGCTAACCGCTATCTAAAGGATATATTCCTTAAAACTAATACCCTTTTATGTGAACATAAAGGGCCATTCGTAGTGGTTTGAAGTTTGGGGTAATGTGATAAATACAAAATAAAATAAGGTAATTAAAACGGTCGGAATATAGTTTACTAATACTCGTTAGCGTAAATGGACTTTAAATAAGACGTAACCACAAACTAGTTAAACGTCTTGAATTAGGTTTGTTAATGTTAGTAGTGATATACTAGCTAAACAACTAGTAAAACTTAAAATGTTACAGTTACTAAACTAAAAATACATAGGGTGAACGTAGGAAATCTTGAAACAAATAGGGCGGATGTAGGAAATTAGGTTAAGTAAAAGAAATATCGAGTAATCATACGCTTCTTTGTACGTTAGTATATCTGTATTAACGTTCCGTAACAGAAATTGTAAAGAGATCGGTTGGTTGTTTAGTTTACAAACGATATTTTTTAGCCGATCGGGTTAATTATTTGTATATAACTAATGTTAGCTGATGTGAAAATCGAGTGGGTCCTAGCGAAGGGTTTCGAAACTTAGTGGTTTTGGCTTGCGTAACCTAATGCGTAATAGGACACCTTTTAAAAAAGACACAGGTTAATCGGTTGCCGGTTAACGAAACAGGGCTAATCTTTTTAAAGTTACCCTAGATTTTTTAATCTTGTAATACTTCGGGTTTCTTGGCGTTCCCGCGTAATTCCATACTTCCGTATAATTTTTATAAAGCGTGGTATAAAGCATAGGCAGTTGGTTATGTTACAGTATTTTGCTATAGATATTCAACGAATACTTATATTTTTGTCTTAAGCTATCTGTAATCAACCGAGTCGGCTATTGATTAGTATCGATAGGGTTTAAAGACCTGTTTACGTAAAAGAAGGTAAGTAGAAAGAGGAATGAAAATTAATTGGTATTTGTAGTTGAATAAAGATAAAAATATATTAAGAAGAAGTATCCAAAGGTATATACCACAGGTAAGGGCTTATAAACCCTTCGCCTAAAGTGCACTCTTCTAGAATACTTCTTCTAGACCGATCCACGCATTTCCGTCGGTTTGAAATAGGCATTCTAGGCCGATCTATGCATAATGAACTTTGCGTCTTGCAAGAGTGCAGCCTCCAGCGTGACACGTTACCGTGCATCCTTCAGGAGTACACCCTACAATATAGTGCACTACCCTTTGCTCTATGTGTAATATCTGTAAGGGTATATAATAATATCCACAAATTTGTTATTAATCTATTTTTTTTATTTCCCAGCGTTCGTATAATTCGCGTAATACTATAATATCCATTATCAACCGTTTTTTATTCATAATACCTAACTTGATTAGGTGTTTATAAAATAAAAAAGAGTTAGTATATACGATAAAAAGGATATGGCGTAAACTAAGGTTAAAAATAATTATCTGGACCGTTATTGTTATTGTAATATCTGGATTGAAATCTTTAACTATATTATAGATTTTTAAATCTAAAACGCTTTTCGTCACCCTTTTCACTTGCTAAAGCTTTAATATATAATATTTATACAAAGCGTAAAGCCGTTTCGGGTCGGAGTTTCGTTACCAAAAATTAAAATAAAGCCTATTTACTAATTACAAAAAAACCGTTATTAAAAACAAATAGCTTTGTAATACGTATATATAGCAGTATAAACTGTAAACCGCGTTTTTGATTATGTATTTGCCATAGGAGGCGCTTGTTAAGCACCTTATATATATCGTCCGTCGGGGTAGTTTAAAATTACGCGGCGACCGAAAGGTCAAATGCCGCCCCTAATTATATTATAAAAGCAACCCAAGCGCTATGTACGCGTAAACATTTATATTTGTCGGCTCGTTTTGCGTTATTCAGGACAAAAAGGGTAACTTTATCCAACTATCCCTTTTATGTGAGGCCTAAAACCCCGTTTCGCAAAGTAATAATAACGCTATTAAAATCGATTATATAGTTCTCCATTAAATAAGTTTTAGGTTTTGCTTTTGAGTCGGCCTCCAAAAGTTTCCTCTCTTTGAAAGAAGAAAACGAGGCGCTATATAACGTTAAAATATCGTCTGTTTACATACCCATAAGTAAAAACCCTTCCGAACAAGCTATTAGTACTAATAGGTACGGGTCAAAGGTAAAGCTAATTATTTCGAACCGTTCCTTATAATATCTTTAGTAAGTATTATACCAGTAAATACCGGCTTCAACTAAGCCGTAAAGAGGTTTTATAATAAGTAAAATCGTTCCGAACGGGTAGTATTACCTAATTCTTTTAGCATATCAGCGTAATTTCATCGTTTAAACCGCTTCTTAAATTAGGTATATACCTATATTATGTCTCGAAATTCTATATATAAGTTATATAGTACGTTGATGAAGGCCGCGAATATAAAAATCAAAAGGTAGTTAACTCGTTATAATATCAACGATTAGGTTATAATATTCTTTTTACCTTTGTCATTGTATATTTTAATAACTAGACGGATCTTTATGTAAGGTTTACCGGTTTTAACCCTTACCTCGTAAATGAGACGGGTTGAAAAATTCATATAGGTTTCGTAAATAGTCGGGTCGAATCGTTTAAAACAAAAATCGCATTATTCAATTGAATTTGGGATCTTTATATAGGTAAATTACTCGAATATGGTACTCGGGGTGGTGATAATATACTTTTACCGGAGTTTTAAACTTAGCTTACGGTTTTCCATTTCTTTCTACATAATAAACAAGTTTGTAACAAAGTTTCCAAGGCGTTTTTTAGTTTTCGAACCGAGGGGACGGCTTCGGTAGCGACGTACGGATGGGGTTGGTATAAGCAAGCCGCTTTTATTTAAAGGAAACGTGACGGATATATAATTTAGGAGATAGGTTAGATTTGAAAACGGCTTGGATTCGTTGTCCTATGGTGTATCTTATTAGCGTTTTTGTCCGTTTTATGATTCTAGGCCGCTTTTTCTCATTTCTTTCTTATATTTTGGTATCATTATCTAACGAAATGAAATTGTATTATTCGGTAAATCAACGAGCATATTATAGCTTTTGACACCAATAATTCTTTGAGGACTATTTTACCTATCCTTCGTTTTTTAAACTAAAACTTCGGATTATAATAATATGTTTAAAACGCCAGTTTTATGTAGGATATTTCTTATAACCAATGCTTTGGATACGTCGTTCCTAACTCATAAAGAACGTAATGCTACCATATTCTTTACCAAAGTATTCGCCTTTTATACCGTGAATAGAGATAGTGCCGAGTTTATGTAAATCCTTTGGTAGGTACTGAAAAAAAGCGTAAGGATAAGCTCACTTGAATTAAAGGTATTATTAACGTCGCTAACCGCTATTTAAATGATACATTTTTAAAAATTAGGACCTTTTAATTTCTTCGACAACATCTTGTACGCTTTTTTAAACGGTTAGTGATACCGTTTACATTTTTTAATACCTTACAAGGCTTTTACTAGGTTTCGTTTATATTTGTTACCAACTATTCGTACTTTAATACACTACTAGGTAAAGTCGAAGGCCGTAATGACGTTGGGTGTAATCCAGTCTAAGGGCATTAAGTAAACGTTAAATTAATTATTAACTTAAGTATTTTGATAATTTATAGGCAAAGCGTTTCGTATAAACTTGGTATCTTAAAATAATATGGTCACGTCGACGGTATAAAGCACCTATTGGTTTTTTTAAATATATAATATTAATAATTACTTCATAGTTAAAGTCTATATTGTCTTAAAGGCGGAATTTAAACCATCGTAGGGCTTTAAGTACAGTTAGTATTTATGGTAAAACTTTTCAATAATTTTAAGTACTACTTTTCCTATATCTATATAGCCTACGGCTTAAAAGGGGCGTAAAAGGCGTTTTATAGCCGGGTATCCGAATAGTCGGTGTAAAGTGCGTAATTCTAGCTACGTTAAGTAAATAACCTTAATTATAAGTACTTCGGGAAAAAAATTCAAGTCGTCGAATTTAAACTGGAGCGGTATGGATACACTATCCGAAACGCGGATAAGTTAGTTGGTCGTATTCTGGACTTTATCTCCAAGCTTATTTATATTAGCTAAGAAAAGAAGGAATAGTGTTTTAAAGTCTATTGTGTAAAATTTACCCTATTCAAATAGCATATTTATAATGACCGTTCCGAATCATAACACTTTATCTTTATTAAATAGGACCTTTCGGTGTTTTTTTATTTAATTGAAATAAAACTTCGGGAACCTCACCATGAACCTTTTGAATTCTAGTTTTCCGGCCGTTAAAATTTCGACTACACCGGTGTTGAATATAATACCCAAAACCGGTTCCCGTATTTGTTTTAAAACGTGAATTATAACGTTATATAAACATAGAACATTTCATTTACGTAATACAGACCCACAATATAAATAAAGAAAACGTTTTATAATCCGGTGAAAATACTTTGGGCGGTTTTATCGTCTTAGGCTAACAGGTAAACATCATTATCCTAAAAGTTTTCTTCTCCGGATATATATTCATATAGGTAGGCGTTAAATTCATTATCCATGCCTTCGTATTTGGTTACGTATATTACCAAATTAGCTTTTATCCGGTCTTCAAATATAAAGTCGGTTTTAAGTTATCGTTTGTTCGAATTTACTCGTAAATGGGGTGGTTAGTAAATTAGCAGCCGAACTTGCTATATAAGATATACCGTTTTTGCAAATCCGCGGGGATTCGTATACCTTTTTGTAAGTATTATTATATCCGCGGTACGTTTCGCCTATTTCTAAACAAACGTTCCTATCCCTTATTATTGAGGTTCCCTTTTTAATATCTGTATTTTAGGCGTTCGTTTTACTTTAGGTAAACTTTTAATTTTCGATTTAAAACGTAGTAAATAGTTTTGGCGAGGTCTGTTTTAGTGATCTAGCCTTTGCTTTTGGTTTTGTTAGTTATAAATATTAATCCGAAGCTCGTTTATCGGCTTATAATAGTTTTAAGCGACGTTTCAAGGCTTATACAACAGGCCTTCAGGTCTTTTCTGGTTTAAAAAGTGTAAGGTTAAAATCTGGGTTTTCGCGATAAGCTTTCGTTATTACTTAAATAAACAATTTTTAACTTTTATATTCCGGTCTAAGGTCTGCCTGGTATTTCCGAAACTTAGCCAATAGAGCGTTCAAGATTCCCTATAGGTTTTTATAGATGTTTGCTTATTGTTTTTTTTACGAATTTCCAAATCATACCAATCTAGTCTTTATAGTAAAGTTCGTCATTAATCTCTGTATGGAAGTAAGATTTAAGGTAGTAATAACACTTTACAAATACATATACTTAAATAAGGTGATGAATATACCATTTTTAATATACCCGAATAGTATACCGGATAAAATAATATAAAATTGAAATAGTTTAATATATTATCTTTTACATATATTAAATATAAAACAAATTTTATTTTTAAATATATCGTACGGTTTATTGTTGTAATTTCATTTTTCATTTCAAAGCCTAACGGATTTTGTAAGCTTAATAAAATCGCTCCTATTAGTGGGAAAGCGGTGCGGTGGAAGGTTACGGTAGGGGTTATGGTTAACTGGTATAAGTTCATAGGGCGCGTATTGGCGTTTTACGCCGCTCGTCGCTTTCTGAAGCGAGTCGGTTTTTATGTTTCGACCGTTTCCACTATGGTCAAACGGGATATTTTCGGTGTTTCGACCGCTCCCGCTATAGCCAAACGAGCTGTTTTCGGTATTTCGGCCGCTCCCGTCGTAGTTAAACGGGATATTCCTAATATTAAGGGAGTTATTTATTATTTGGTTTTGTTTTATAATCTGTGCCGGTATAGAGGTATATTGTATTTGTATAGTAAATAATGATGATAGTTTTTTTTCCTTGGAGCCTTTACTCTCAATTTAGGGTACAGGTACAAGATTAGGTCGTTTGACGCCTCGTCCCCGTCCTTTTAATAACAGTTTCTTTTGCTTTGTAAGGTAACACTCTCTTATAAATTCCGTTAGGAACAAATATTTATTCTCTCAATTTAATACGTCAATATGTTACGCTATTTCGAATGAAGCGTCTACAATGCGGCTATTTTTAACCCCTAGTGTATTAATAACCCTGATTCGTAGTTGGATCCGTAAGGCTTTGGCAATGGTAGGATTTACTATTTGTTACATATCCAACGTCCAGCTCGAATTTATTTTATGGAAATTATCTAGTAAATCAGATCCTTAGGCTTTTTCTTTCCAGTAACGGAACTTAACGGCCAAGATGTACATGTTTGCCATATAGGGTTTCAGGTTTGTAACTA
This sequence comes from Anisogramma anomala, assembly GCA_038502455.1. Taxonomy (NCBI): domain Eukaryota; kingdom Fungi; phylum Ascomycota; class Sordariomycetes; order Diaporthales; family Gnomoniaceae; genus Anisogramma; species Anisogramma anomala. The sequence goes on along the minus strand of JASMMZ010000004.1, from coordinate 19,945,991 downwards.
ATGTGTTGATGGTCTTATTCTAAAGGCCGAGATCGATTTCGTATGTTATATCCTTTCTGGTTCCTATATATTCGACTAAAAGGTTGAAGTAAACGTTGGCTTTCTCTAGTATTGTTGGTTTTTGAGCCATGGCTATAAGTGTTATGAGGTGGTTAAAGATGATGATCTCTATGGGTGTTTGTAATTTCGGAATGGTGTAAGTTTATAATTTCGGGCCATAGTTGAATTTAGGTACGCTTAGATTTCAAAGTTTATGGTAATTCGTTTTACAAAAGGCAAATATAAAATAAATAAAATAATTAAAGTGGTTGAAATAGAGTTTAGTAACGTTTGCTAATACGAATAAATTTTAAACGATATATCAATAAAATGAAAGTGCGAACTAATTAGGCGTTTCTAATTAGTTTTGTTAGGCTGATTAACGTTATGATAGTCAAGTAGCTAAGAAAACTTAAACGTTATAAGTACTAAGAATAGAATATATAGGGCGAACGTGAGTAAATTTAAAACATACAGGCGGATGTAGGAAAATAGTTAGGGTAAAAGGAGTGTGATTGTGTAATCTGGTGTTTAGTTATCGGTTAGGATTGGCGTGTCGTGATCGCTTTTGGTGAAATAAGCGGTTTGGTTGCTTTGTACGCAACCGTTTCTGCTGGAGCAATTGATTTAGATAGCGTATTCGTAACCGTTTTCGGATTAAACGAACAGTTTGGATGCTTTGTTCGTAACCGCTCTTGTGTTTTGCGAGCGGTGTAGATTATCGATTTTAAATCGGACGGGTCTTAATAAAGGGTTCCAAAACTTGGTGGTTTTAGCTTACGTGGCCTAGTGCGTGATAGGACGCTTTCCAAAAAGTGCATAAGTACGTCAGAGCGCTAAATAAGGGTTAATAGTAACTTAACAGGGCTTTTGATAAATGGATTGTTAAACAAGGGTTGATGGTATCATATTAAAATTTTCCTTTTTCAAGTTATTTAGTCTTTACAGTTTTTGTACACGGGGCGTGTAATTATTGTAAAAACGAAGTGCTAAAATATAAACAATTGAGACCGTTACAATATCCCGCTATGGGTATTTAATTTGTATTTATCTTTCCTTTCCTGGGTTGTTTGTAGTCTACCGGGTCGGCTACCAATCAGTGTCGGTAGAGTCTAAATACTTATTTACGTAAAAAGGTAAGTAAAAGTGTAATAATTAAATTGGTATTATAATAATAAAAGATAAATAAGTCTAAAAAGAAGAAGAAGTATTTAGAGGTTTACGTTATAGGTGAGGGTTTATAAGCTCTCACCCAGAGCGTACCATTTTGGAATACTTCATTTAGACCGTTCCACGAATTGCCGTTCGGTCGGGAATAACCATTCCAGACCGCTCCAGGTATGATGCACTTTGCATTTTACAAGAGTGCAGCCTGTAGTATGATACGTTATCGTACACTCTGCAGGAGTGCACCCTACAATACAGTGCCCTGCTACTAGATTTATGTATACTATCAATTAGGGTATATATTAAAATACACAATAAAAAAAAGTAATATAAGTCTCTTAACTGAGGTAAGGTCGTAAAACCTTTTTAATAGCGTTAACGAAAAGTATATTCGTCGAAACGAGCTTTTTTAACCTTTTATTTGGGGTGCCTTTGGTTATTATATCTGCTTAATTCGACATTTCGTTAATTTACCTTATCTTTTTAATGTAGCGACGCTCGTATGATTCGTGTAAAGCCATCATATCTATCATAAGACAATTTTCATTTGTGATACCTATCTTCATAAGGTACTTGTAATGGTGAAAAAGTTAGTGTAAACTATTAAAGAAAGAGGTTTTAAATTAAGGTTTAAAATCATTATCCTAACTTTTATCTTTATAGTAATTTCGGAATCGAAGTTTTAAACTTTACCATAAGTTTTCGAAGCTTAATATTTTCGCATAACCCGTTTATACTTAGTCAAATTTCAATACAGAACATTTTCATAAAGTGTAAACCTGATTCGAATTCGTATTTTGTTACTAAAAATGAAGATAAATCATATTTACGATCTATAATGAGTATTATTAGTAAAAAAAAAACACGTTAGAAAAAATGAAAGGTTTTACAATACATGTATCGAGCGGTATAAATTATAACCCATATCTTCAATCATATATTTGTCATGTAAAGCGCTTATTTAACGATTTATATACGTCTTCCAAAAGGTTGGTTGAACATTATATAACTATCGAAAGGTTAAATAACGCCTTTGGTTACATTATTAATACGGTGTAAACGTTGCATATACACTAATATCTGTATATGTCGACTATTTTTACGTTATTTAAGTTAATAAAGTCAACTTTATCCAATTGCCCCTTTAACATAAAGTATAAAACACTGTTCCGGAAAGTGATTATGGTGTCTTTAAAGTCGATTATATGGTTTTCCGTCTGGTACGCTTGTGGTTTTAGTTTTAGGCCGGCTTTTAAAAGTTTTTTTTTTATTTTTATAATAGAAAACAACGTGTTATATTACATTAGTATATCATACGTTTATATGCGTACAAGTGTCAAGCCTTTAAATCTTATTATTAAAATTAATAAACATAGGTCGAAAGTCGAGTAAGTTATTTCGAGTGGCTCCTTATAATACCATTGGTAGGTATTATACCAGTATATACCAGCTTTATCGAGTCCGTATAGCGGTTTTATAATACGTAAAATCGTTTCGAGTAAATAGTTTCTTCGAAGGTCCGCAAGCATATAAGTGTAAATACATCGTTTAGGTCACTTTTTCAATTGTATATAAGCCTATATAATATTACAAAGCTTAATATAAAGGTTATAAGGGGTGTTGAATGAGGCGACAAATAGTAAAATCAAACGATAGCTCGCCCGTTATAAAGTAGGCGATTAAGTTATAATATTCTTTTTACCGTTGTTTTATACCCTTTAACTATGAGGCGGTTTTTTTTCGTAAGGTTTTCCGGTTTTATCCTTTACATAGTATACTAAACGGGTATGAGAAATCTTATAGGCGCCGTAAATTATCGGTTTAAACTTTTGAAAACGAAAAAGGCCTTACTCGATTAAAATAGAGATTCCCTTTTATTTAAACTATTTAAACGTGGTAATTAAGGCGGTAATAACTTCTTTACGACGAAGCTTTAAGTTTAATTCATGGTTTATCGCCTTTTTTGGGTAACGACAAAGTTTGTAACGAAGGCTTCAAAATATTTTTTATTCTTTAAGTCAAGTAGGCACCTCTGGCGGTGCTGTATTAGCGTCGTTAGTATAGGCGAGCCGGTTTTGTATAGTGGTAAAGGTTTAGATGTAGTATTTAGGGAGTATATGGGACTCGAAGGCGATTTGAATTTGTTATTTAAAAGTGGTCTTTTCAATATTACTAATTTAATTACGGTTTCGAGTTGTTTTCGTCTACCTTTTTCTTTTTGTATTTCCGTACTATTATCCAGCAGAATAAACTCATACTATTTAGTAAGTTTATAGGTATATCTTGGCATTTAATCCGGTTTATGCTCTAAAATCTAGTCTATATATCCTTTATTCTCTAAACTAGAACTTTAGATTATAATAGTAGGTTTAAAACGCCAGTTTCATGTGGGCTGTTCTTTATAATACTTTCTAAATATCATTTTTAGCCCTAGAAACGTAATTTTACAATAATTTTTACTATAGAATTTACCCTCTATATCCTAACTAACGATGGTATTAAATTTGTATAAACTTTAGGGTGAACACCGAAAACAATGAGTATTAGAATAAACGTATTCGGGCCGGACATATAATTGACAACGTAAACCTTTATGTAAAAGATTAATTCCTGAAAACTAATATATTATAGTTTTTTCATTTGCATTACATATGCGTTTTAAGAGGTTTATATTACTGTTTATACATTTTGATGTCTCATAGAGTTTATACACGTATTTGCTTATATTTACTGCGGGAAACTTTAGCCATAATACATTATTTAGCCAAGTTAAAAACCGTACCTTCGTCGTAGCTAATCTAATCCGGAGGCCTTAAATGAACATTTGAGTAGAAATTGACTCAAGTATTCTAATAGTTTGTAGCGGAAACCCTTCAATTAAATTTCGCGGGTTAAAATAATTTTATTACATCGATGACATGTAATACCAACTGGCCTTTAAAGCATATTATATTAATAATTACCTTGTAGTAAAAATCTTTATCGCTGTAAAGGCGGAATTCAAACCGCTGTAAAGCTTGTCAGTATAGCTGGCACTCGTAACAGAACGTTTCGACAACCTCTAGCGTTATCTTTCTTATATTAGTATATCTGGCGACGTAAAGCAATCGTAAAAGGCGTTTCGTAATTAGGTATCCGAACTGCCGGTGTTACATCCTTAATTATAGTTGCATCAGGTGAATTGATTTAATTATACGTATTTTTGGAGAAAACTATAGGTATTCAAATTTGAGGCGGAACGGTATAGATACGTTATTCGAGGCGCGGATAAATGGATTAATCGTCTCTTGGAACTCAATTCTGGGTTTTTTTTTAACCGTGATTAATAGTAAAAATAACGTTTTAAAATTTATTACATAAAACTTTCCCAGTTCGAATCGCATATTTACAACGATTGTATCAAGCTATGACACTTTTCCTTTACAAAATAAAAATTTCCGGTGTTCTCCTATTCAATCAAGTTAAAATTTCGGTAATTTCGCTACGAACGCGTCAAATTGTTGTTTTTCGGCGTTTAATATGTCATTCACGCAGGTATTTAACACAATGCCTTGAAATTAGTTACTTTACCTTTTGAAAGGCTTAAATGATAACGCTATATAGGCGTTGAACACATTATTTGAGAAATCTAGGCCCATAATATATAAAAAAAGGTATCTTATAGGCCTATAAAAATCACAAGTTAACTTCCTTATCCTAGGTTATTAGGTAAATCTTATCCTCCTTAAAGTTTTCTTTTTTAAGGTATAGTTATAAAGGTAAATACCGAATTTTTATTTTTTACACCTTTATAATCAGCTAAATACGTTATAAAATTGGCTTTCGTCTGATTTTCAAATGAGTAATTGGCTTAAGATTGTTGTTTAATTCGAATTTACTCATATATTTTTTGATTGATCGACTCGGAACCGATCTTTTAACATATTATATAACGTTTTCAAAACCTATAAAACCATGTATACTTTTCCGTAGGTATTGTTATATACGTGGTGAGTTTTGTATTTAGGTATAAGGTTGTTTTCGTTAGTAATTACTTCATCCTCGGTTTCTGGAGCTTTTTCCATAGTGTTTTTTGTTCCGATAACCGTATTCAAGCCGCTTATTGAATTTTAAGTATAATTTAAATCGTTGGTTTAGGATCTGGTGTATTATTTCGACCAGGTTTACTTTGGTAATTTAGCTCTCGACTTTAATACTTCCAGTTATAAATACTTATTCAAAGTTTACTTATCGACGTATCGAGGTTGTAGGTAGAATTTTCAAGCTCGTATGTAAAATATTTAAGTATTTTTCCGTCTTAAATAACGTAAAGTTGAAATCTGAGTTTTCTTTGTATACTTTTATAACTACTTAGATAAAAAAATTGTATCCTCTGTATTCTAGTTAAAAGGATGTTTGAAATTTTCAGAAATTCGCTAATAAAGCGATAAATACTTTTTGTTAGGTTTTATTAAATTTTATATGCTAATATTTTACGGATTTTTAGGTGACATTAACAAAATCCTTATGGTATAGTTCGTGGATTATTTCTGTATCGAAATATATTTTTAAACGGTTATAACACTTCGTGAATATATCTACTCATGTAAAGTAAAACATATACAAATTTTTCGCCTACCTCAATAATATATCGGTTAAAATAATATAAAATTATAACGGCTTAATATCTTGTCTTTTACACGTATTTAACATTATACGTATTTCATTATCGAGAAAGTCGTAAGACTCTATATTATCGTTTTTATCATTATTCTATAATTTGTTAAAGTTGGTAGATTTTTTAGTGTTACTTTCATTAATAGGAAAACGGTATAGTAGGAAATTTAGGTAAGGGTTGTAATTATTAGGCATTGGTCCATAAGGTTCGTATTATCGTTTTACGCCGTTTATCTTATCTTTAGTCTAGTTGTTTTCATTGTTTTAACTTTTTTCCTTACGGTCGAAAGATATATTAATCGTATTTGGAAAGTAGCCGGATATTTGTTTTTCCTTTAATATACATATAAACGTAGGTGTATATTATACACTCATGGCAAATAACATTCGTAGTTGTTCCTCCTATTTTTCCTTGAGCTCCGTATACTTTACTTATGGTGCGGATACATTTTCAGAGTGTCTTACACTTTGTATTCATATAGTATTTCCCCGTTGCCGTTTTATCCGTATATCTTTTATGATATATTTTTATATTACTCCAAATAATACACTTTTATACAGTCCGTTTAATATATTTCTTTATTTTCCAAATATAATAGGTTGATAAGTTGTATCGTATTGAATAATGCTTTCGTAAGGCGGTTGTTCCTATCTCCCAATGTATTAATACCTTCATTATATAATTAAATCCATGAAACTTTAAAAATCGAGTTATACACCGTATGTCACATGTTTAACTTCAAACCCGAAGATCTTTTACATAAATTATCAATATATCAGAAACCTATGCCTTTTCTTAGTAATAGTGAAGAATCACGGTTATAATATACGTATTTATCATATAGGAGTCTAGAGTTTGGACCGGTATATCGATAGTATTATCCCATAGTTTTAAGAAAAGGTTTATAAAAATATTTTTAATCCCTATATATAGGATCAAAAGGTCAAAGTTTTTGTTTACTTCATTTCGATTAATTAGTATTGAAGTTGTAGTTGTAAAAGTACAAAGTGTATTAAAACGGTTAAAAAGCTAATTTATACGTATGTAGGAAATTTTAAAGCGATGTAAAAGTTGGTTTTATGTAATAAATAAGATTCGGATACGTTTAGAATATAGTATTCAAAAAGTGATGCTGGAAATAATGAAAATGAAGTGTATAGTATGTTGAAAATAGGATATAATAAATCGTTGAAAAGAAGGCATCTAACATTTGCTAATATAAATAAAATTCAAGTAAGGTTTAAATTGAATTCACTCACTAGTTGGTTAAAAGTTTTAAATTAATCTTTTAACGTTTTGTAAGCGTTATAATAATCAATGAATTATGAAATTTGACTATCATATGTAACCATTTGAAACAGATGGTATAAGGTGAACAAAGGAAAACGAATGTGGTAATGGTAAAAAGGAAAAAGATGTGGGAAGATATTTGTATATATGTATGTGTAGGATTCAAGATAATGTATAAAGCTTGGTAAGAGTTTTAAATACCGTATTTCTCCCGTAAAGCGCGTCTGATTAGCAGTTCTATTATCGTTTTTGGAGTTTGGATTAATTGTAAAGGCGTTTTAAAAGTTATTTATTAACTGTTTTCAAAGTTCATGAATGGTTTGGATATTGTATTTCAGCCGTTTCCAAATTGTATGAGCGGTTTGGATACTATATTTAAATCGGATAATTCCTAATAGAGGGTTAGTATTATTTTTTTTTTAGCTAACATAACCTAATACGTAATAAGATGTTTTTCAAAAAGTACACGAGTATGTTAAAGCGCCAACCGAGTAAATAATTGCGTAACAGGGTTTTCAATAATTAAAGGGTATTAACCGAATTGATAATTTCGTATGAAATTGGTTCTTTTTAGCTTTACTTCGATTTTAGAGTCTTTATACATTTGTTTTGTAATTAGTATAAAGTGTAATAGTAAAGTACGAACAATTGAAACCGTTATAATATCCCACTAAAGGTATTCAACTTAGGTTTTTCTTTTTTTCTCTAGGTTGTTTGTAGTCTACTGAGTCGGTTATTGATTAATATCGGTAAGATAAATATTATATCAGGTACGTTGAAAAAGTAATCATAAAGATTAGTATTTATATTCAAGATAAATAGTTAAATAAAAGGGAGAAGAGGTATCCGGATAGTATACACTGTAGGTAAAAGCTTATAACCTTTTACTCAGGTAGTGATACTTTACCATACACTCTGCTAATCTCCTTTCTGAGTAGTGGCACTTAACCGTGCACTTTGAAAATGCTACTTCTATGTAGTGGCACGTTACCATACACTTTGTGGGAATGCACCTTGCAGAGTGGCACGTTACAATGCACCTTGTAATGGTGCAATCTGCAGTGCGGCCGCTTACTAACTAAAGAAATATATAATAATATTCATAGAATTGTTTTGGTGAGATCTGCCTTTGTAATTTATAAATTTTATCCTTTACTTTTACGGTTATAAGAGTTGATTAAAAACTCGCCCGGAGGCTTACAAAGGTTGTAAGTAACGGTTTGAAGTTCGTACAAAAATCTTTCAAATTTTGTTCCGATTTCAATAATATAATATTACAATCAGACTCTTCACGATATACTTTTATAACTACCTAAATAAATATTTTATTACCCTTGTACTCTGGTTTAAACATCGCCTAATACTTTTAAACTTCGTCGATAAGGTAATAAGCACTTTTCGGAAAGTTTTATTTGTATTATTATGATATTTTGAACAAACTATTATATAGTACCTTTCTACTCCCTATAGTGAAGTTTGTAATTAAATTTTACATTAAAATATATTCCAAAACGGGTTGATCACTTTGATATATGTTTACTTATATGGAATGATATATATACTATTTTGTGAGTAACCCAATCAATATACCGGGTAAAATAATATAAAATAAAAAGAGTTTAATATACAGTTCTTTGTAGTTGTTTAATATAATACGAATTTTATTATTAAATACGTTATAGGGTCTGTTATTATGGTTTTTGCTTTTATCTAAAAACTTAGAAAATTTTGAAAATTTTGTAGGATTATTTTGATTAGTAGTGAACTGGTGTAATAGGAGGTCGCGATATTGGTCCTCATTTGTAGTCATTGAGCCGTAAGACTCGTATAGTTGTTTATCGCCTTTTATATTTACTTTGAAAATGCTATCTTCTTTATTTAAAGCGTTTTTACTATAGTCAGGAAGGATTTTAAATGTATTTGGGGAGTGGCCTGGTTTATAGCCCTTTCTATAGCTACTTGTTGGAAAGGGTCTGTATTAAACTCGAGTGATGGATAACCTTCGCGGCATTTATTCCTCTTCAATTGATTCCTCAAGATTTGTTTGCTTTCCACGAGGCGCGGTTAGTATTTCGAAGCGTCCCAAGTTTTAGGTACGTGGAGTGTTTTTACGTTAAGGTTTTTTTTAGTATTTCCTCAATAATTTATTCTTTACGTTTCGCGAACCATGAATTTTCCATAAAATCTATTTATAATACTTTTTTCTTTGAATTGTATCATCCTCAGGTAGTACCTACCGGAAAGCAGTGAACTAGCTGCTTCTAAATATACCTGTAGATACCGGCGTGAGGGATCGTAACATGGGGCTTCGTAACCTGTCAAGGCTTCTTTCGCCTCCTTTCATCCCTCTAATCAAGACTTTAGGGTACCCTGAAGTTTAGAGACCCGTAGGTATATAAACTGCAGCCCTAGTTGGGCCGTGAAACGCGGCTATTTCAGTTCCCGCCTAGCGCCTAATAGCATTAATGATACGACTTTTTTGGCCCTTTAAGAGAGGAGGACCCGTAAAGTTAAAAAGAACGAAGTAAAAGCCTATGGAAGGGGCGATATTAAAACGTGTGTAAAGTTGCACGAACGAATCGTGGGGTTTATCATAGTAATAGGGAGCCCTTTGCATATACGTGGTGGTTTATATGTCGCCACCTCATATGAAAAGGGTCCTTATATTAATACGATCCTTCAATTTAAACCTTCCCTTGATTAAACGTTCATGTAACCAAAAAAAAAGTAAGCGTTATTATGTACCCTAATACTCTGTAATTATTTTTATCTTTTAACTAATGTACTTTTATGAACCCCTTTGTAATAGTAATATTTACTAGTAAAGGTCGTGTTATGCGTACGCGGGCTCGAGGCGCTTGGAAGCGAAAGTTGTTGGTTCTTAAACGCGTTAAATGCGCTTCAAGCGTAACCATCCCCCCCCCCTCTTCAACCCCCCTAGCTTATACGACCAGCTCCTGTCGCGCCGTTAGGGCGTAACCCTATACGGGCTACGTACGGTTCCTGTTAATGGAGGATAGTAACAGGGTTTATATAAGGGGAGAAAAAGGCGTAAATCGCGTCCGTTACACGTGTACTAACTCTAAAATACCCCTATTATAAGAAACCAATCATAACGTAAAGTGGTAATAACTAAACGTGAGGGTGGGTGTATTTTTGTCGCTTTTAAAGCCGTTATTCCGTTCATGGCTTACCGCACCGCCGTTGCGGCAAAGGTGCCCTCCGGGTGTTTTACCGCTTTAAGATGATCACTTCGCACCACCGTAAAGTTGACGGAGGGTGGCGCGGTATAAACCGTTATAACGGCCTTGACAAAGTGATGGGGCCTCGTTATCAAGAGAGCTTGAGTAAGTGTAAACAGTGATAGCAACGAGACTAGTAGTAGCGGAAAACGGGTTTCATCCTTAACTAACCGGCTACCCCTTCCCCTGTTGGCGCCTCTATCGTTCCTTACGCCCCCGCATCCGCCGTTGCCTCGAGTCCCTTCACGGGACTTATAAATTCCTTCCGGAAGGGACAGGCTTGCCGGGCAACTATTGTTAAGTCTTAGTAACAATTATGGTAAAGTTAGTAAATGGATAAGTCTCTTAATTTATTGGTAGTAATATAATGGTAATAGTAACATTAGATGTGTATATTAATGCCGGCGAGTATTATATATTAACGCCAGCTGGAGTAAAACGTATTCGTTATCGGCGGGTGGTAACCGCAACCTTATAAGGTTATAATTTAATTTCGTTCATTTTTCGAGAAACATTTTGTAATATAGGTGAAATCCCGGAAAACCCCAAGGTTTAAAGGGACTTTTTTTAAGTAAGTATCGTATATACATCCATTCAGGGGTTTTTGATGGGTCTAAGGTTAAAGCTTTGAAACTTTTATCAAAGCCGAATGATAAATTGAGCGAACTACGTTTCGCTTATTATCGTTTTATAGAGAAGTTTTTATCATAAAAAAACCGATATAAAAAGGGCTATAATAACGGAGCTAAAGGTAAAGAAGTACCGAATCCACGGGATTTACCGGATTTTGACCTAAAATTAATCGAATACGTAAAACCTTAACGTTCATATTATAAGGATTGTAGATATTATCATATATCTCTATAGATAGTAAGCGGTCACGATGCAAATTGCACCTTTGTAGAGTGCACGATAATGTACCACTTTGCAAGGTATATTCCTACAGAATGTATGATAGCGTGCCACTGCCTAGAAGGGGTATTAGTACAGTGCACAGTAGAGTGCCACAGTCTAGAAGGGAGATTATCAGAGTATATGATAGAGTGCTACTCCCCGGGTGAAAGCTTATAAGCTCTCACCTAAAGTGTGTACTCTCCGGATGCCTTCTCTACTTTTTATCTTAATATTTACTTTAATATAAACACTAATTTTTATGATTACTCTTTTAACGTATCTAGTATAATAAAGACCTTACAGACACTAGTTAATAGTCGAATTGTTTAATTGCAGATAGCCTAGAAAAAAACATAAACTTAAGTTAAATATCTATAACTGGATGCTTTAACTGTCTTAACTATCCATACCTTGATACTACGTTTTTTTTTAAAAAAAATACATGGGAGTGTACAAAGACTGTAAAAGAAATATAACTTTAAAAAGTACCTCTTCAGTAAGAAATTGTTAACTTAACTAATTCTTTTTAACTATTGAAGGACTCGTTACGCTTTTTTTAACTAGGTTAACGTTTTAATATATCCGGGTACTTTTTGGAAAGCGTTTTATTATGTATCAGGTTACGTAAGCTAAACTCACCAAGTTTCGAAACCCTTCGTTAGGACCTATCCGATCTAAATATAGTATCCAAATCGTTTATACACTTAGGGAGCGGCTAATACGTAATATTTAAAGTGTTTACGGACTTTAAGAGCGGATAGAACATAACTTTTGGAAAGCTCTTACAACCAAACCACCCCTTAAAAGCAATAATCAAACACACCTACCAAGCCTCACATACCGTCTCAAATTCCACACACACACACAC
>JASMMZ010000004.1:19806985-19933728 GCA_038502455.1 Anisogramma anomala | reverse complement strand
ATTATCCCGTTCGAGTTCCTTTGCTAGCCCTATACCGATTATTTAAATTAGTTACTAGCGACGTTTAAGTTTACTAGTCACTTCATGAATGTAGCGCTTTCTTAACATTAAAAGAATTCTTTAGGTCACCTAACTAAATTATGGCTACGTTTTATTTGCACTTTATTTGGATATCATTTGTGTTAGCAAGCGTTAGACGCCTTATTTTACATAATTTGCTGTATTTCATTTACTTCTATTTTGCATATTGTACGCTTTTATTTGGATCAAACCTCTTTAAATACTGTATTTCAAACGTACTCAAGTTTCATTCACTGCGCAAAAATTACATTCTGCAACGCTTAAAAATATCCGGTACACGTACAAAACAGCTTCCCAAACGCTCTAATACACTCCGCACTCTCTCAACCATGGAACCAGCATTGATAAGCCAAGATGAACCCAGCTAATACTTCAACCTTTTAATCCAATATATGGGGATTAGGAAAGTCGTTTTATATGAGATTGACCTAAAATTATGGGATAATATTATCGACATACTGGTTAAGGGATCGAACCCTTATACGGTAAATATATATATTATAACCGTGATTTTTTGTTACTGGGAAGAGAAGGAGCAGGAACCTAATATATTAGATGATTTATGTAAAATATTTTTAAATTAGACGATAGGAATGAGGCATACGGTTTAAAATTCGATTTTCAAAGTTTTATAGGCTTAATTACAAAGCGAATGTTTTAATACTTTGATAGGTAGAAACGGCTGCTTTACGGAAGCCTTATTCTATATGGAACGGCTTATATACTGAACAGACTAGAAAAAGAAAAACGTATATCAGACGGGCTTTATAAAAGAATGTTACTTAAAAGAATATGAGAATTTGTTTGCAAAAGATATATGAATAAAACGGTAACGCGGAAACACTATAATAATACATAATGTGGGACGCGATATGAAGGGACTGAGGCCGGAGCTGTCGCTCAAGGTGGTCGGATTCTGTTTATAAACCTCGATTAAAAAGAGAAGAGAAACCCCTACTAGGGAGCTACTATAGATCTGTAAAAGATAATATAATCCAATCACATAACTTTTGAGGGCATGCTCCCTTGCAGCTTTCGAACGGCTTTAAAGCGCTATAAAAGCGTGAAAACTACTAAGACTGAATCCCTAGTAAATATTAGCTAGGCATTAGCCTGTGACATTACCCTTCGGCTTACCCTCCCCGCCTTTTTTTTTTCAAGATACCTAAACGAAACACTCCAAAAAGTTCTAAAATTCAACCAAACAAAAAAAAACTATACTTATCTTCACCATATTAAATATTACGTCAAAAATCGAACACAAAACCCCTACCATGGAAAACAAGTGTTTTAACCACTAAACCATGAAACTGATGAAGACGAACAAAACAAGGGTAGTACCTAGAAGCAAACAATACTCCTTATGTATCCCTAAAACCAATCTCCCCCTCCTCCCTTTCCTCGCGCGGCGATGTGAAAGGTGATAAAAGGTGTTGGCGAGCTAAAGGGGGGGGGAGGGGTAACAGGTGCGAAACAACCGCTCCGAAGCAACTTAAAATATTAAAATATCATGTAAAACGTTTTAAACTATGTAAAGATTTAATACCACGTAAAAGGCGCCACAACGCTCTCCCTCATATAAATAATTTCATAAACCCCCCTTTTAAAAAACCAAAATTTTCTTTTTATAACCATTTATAAAAAAAAAAAACTTATATTAAGCCCTCATTAGAGCAATTTCCTTTCGACCGGAATTTTTTCATTGTCATTATCGTTAATCTCTTTTAAAAGTAATCCTTGGTTAATTACAAAGATAGATAAAGTCATTAAAAACGTAGGTGAACCTTCATAAAAACTATTTTATCCTTATCAACGAATGAATAGTTCCCAACCGTGCAGGTTATGAATATATATCCTAAGAAAACACGCAAATAAATATATTTCGAGTTCATATAATATATACCATATAATCGTCCAAAATTTCATTAAAAGATTAAAGATAATTTCAACTCGTATAAACGCGAGGAAGTTGCTAACGAACGGCTAAATACTGCCGCCCGATATCGGTATTATCTTATCTATACTATAAGTCGCAATTCAGGTTACTCGTATATGCCTTTAAATCTGAATCCTAATATAAATAAGGTTATGGAGGAACTATTTAAAGCCCACATGGCGTTTGACGTTTAAGAACGAATTAAGTTAAATTGTTTTTAAACCGCTTTCCAAACGTTAATGAGCGTCTAAAAAGCGTATAGGCGTAGGTCGCTCCCGTAAAAAAAAAGGCTACGAAAGCACGGCGTACTACATAAAAAAAGGTTAATACTCGCGGTAATATGGGATTTATACCCGCTACATCTATTCGTTCTAACGGTTTACAGGTTTTACAACTCAAAAAAAAAAAAAATCGCGTGATTTTTAAATAGATTAACGTGTTAAAGGTAAACGTAGAAGTCGCGGCCGACAAACAGATACGAAACGTAATTTGAAGTAACTAAACAAAATGTTCAAAATTTTAAGAGTATCAATCAAAAGCTGGGCCGTGTTAATTTAAAACTGGAAAAATCGGTTAAAACTGGTCAAAACCTGCTGAAGAAAGACAAGAACGGTGATTTCGAGGATATATAAGTAGTTTAGTATAGATTCAATGGTTGGTTAATATTTGTTACGCTTATACTTGGTGCCCGTTAAGTAAAGGCTTTTATACCGCTTTGTATCGTGAAGTGTAATACTTTAAACCTATTTATAGGATAAAAATAAAGGCCCGTCATTATATTTCGCCGATTCATTACGTAATTCGAAAACGTCGAGTACCGCAGTATTCAAAATTGTTAAACCCAATTTTTAAGTTGTGTGAATATAACCTACCTATTTAATAAAAACCTGCCGTTTTGATAGGTATTTATGTCGGAGGCGGCTGACTTAAAGTTTATTCCAAACTCGTAAAATATTTTCAATGTAATATTACGGCTTCAATTCGCCGCTGTCGCCTATAATATCAATAACTTACGGTTAAAAATCTAGGGCTCGTTGACTCGAAAGCGGGTTTGAAACCGTTCGAATAAGTTGGTTCTCATAAAACCAGGTGTATTTACCTTCCAGAATATCGAATTCGATAACGTAGAAATCGACTAGACTATTACACAATATTTGTCGTAAATTCAATTTAACTTTTTAAAAAACTTATACGGTTTACAATTTCTCTTTTTTAAAAAAGCCAAAAGTTGTTACCGACTCAAAAACGTTGCAAGGGGGAACGCCACTTATTGATGGTTTCCTTTATACTTTATTATATAGTTGCCTTTACAATTTATACAAACTCCGTAATATTACGGATACTTTAAACAAAGTTTTCAGCCTTCGTAAGTGGTTTTGTAATTAAAACGAAAAAAATATTTACTGGTAATATAAGGTCTATATAATAATAGTAAGTTATAAAAATGGATTAATACTAATAATAGTCATTGTTGGAATAGTACTACGTGCATTGCAGTAGGTCAACTTTACTTACAGTTAAGTTGACTATACTGAACTGCAAGTTGAGCATATTGTTTGTATGGACTTACTGCATTGGGTGTAAGTCGAGTGCAGTACGCTGCACTTCACACTAGGACACGGGCTAAGAAATTAGCCATACAAATTACAGTGTAGACCGGATAGCAGTCTGTCAAACCTAGAACAATACATCCACCACTAAACCAATGCAATGCTACTGTTACTTCGACCACGATTCTACAACGATCTAAGGCTCTACTAACACTAATCGGTACTTATTAGGTTAAGCACAGATTGGCTAAGTAAAAGAAAAAGCTTCTTTTTATTTACGCTTTACGTTAACAATGGCGGCTAGGGTAGAGGAAAGATTCTTACGAAAGGCCCTTTATTAGTACTGCGCCAGTCCATAATGCCAGGAAAACAGAAAAAAAATTTATGTTGCGTTAGTCCACAACAGAAATTTGAAAGTAATTAACGGTATCGCTATTTGAAAACACCAAGAAATCTTTACAGATCTTTTTTCAAGACGTTAATATTAACTGTTAGAAGTCTTAAATTCAACAAGTTAACAAAGAGTGAAGTCAATAATACCACAAGTGCTATTATAACAAAAACGACTAAGTCCAACGGCCAAATAACCACAATACACAACTTTCGACTTTACCCTTTACATCAAACCTTTGCCCCTTTTCATTTACCACATTCCGATTCAATCGTTAAGTTCGCTGTTCTAAGCGAAAGCACCAAAAATAGCCAAGTCGCGCCAAAAAAGCTATGCTGCGCGACCTAACGCCAAGTCGTTAAGTTTCCACGCGACTTCACGCCAAAACACCAAGTTTCTACACCAAAAGATTACTAAGTCCCTCGCTCTATACGTCCACCAAGTCTTACATAAGTAAAAAACTCAATATATCTACCGTTAGCCCCCACTATGAAGTTATCACCAACCTCGTTAGGAAAAAAACAATTAGGGCATTCGGAGTTGATTTTACTAAACACTACAATTATGGCTTTTAAGGGAAAGACGTTAACAAAGACTTAACCGAAAAGAATATAGTTAACTTCGTCGGCAACTTTATTGTTAAGCAAAACGGTGGCAAAGAATTTAACCGCGGTAGTTGTACCTTTCGAATGTATCGTAAGTTTTTCGATGACTGAACTATTAATATATAGAAAAAGATTGAGAAAACTATTAAGTTCAAGTGAAAAGCAAAACTTAATCGACGAAGGATGAATATCTTAAAAAAAAGCTTTATTAAGCTGAAAAAAACTTTATTTGACTTGGATTAACTTTAAAAATGCCCTTAAAACCTACAGCCTAAGGGAAAGGGTATTGAAAAAACTTAACGCCTATATAAATGTTTTAGGAAACCCTTACTTTACCTTTAACTAAGTTAAGTATTTTTACGTGTTGGCGATAAGGAACCTATTAACTTGTTCGGCAGCCCAACAACTCTACGTAATAACGAGAAATACGCTTTTAATGGTAGCAAAACACGTAAATAAAAGACTACCAACGTAGCCAAAGGTATTAACGTCGGTACTTTACACCAGTTAATTAAATAAGATCGTCAAGTCTTTTTAAGTTATTAAGTCCCCTTTCCCCTTCAACATATAACTTAAAATCGATAAGCTATTTAAAAACCTTTTTAAGATAGGTTTGACTACACGCGAAAGCCTACTACAAACACTTCTATAAGACTTTACTCCTTAAGTTAGACGACTGTCAATTAACTTTAACACCATGCCTCGGAGGTTTTAAAAATTAAACTGCTAGGAAACACCAATTAAAACTGGAATAACTATCACAACCTGCCCTCAAACCCTATTAAAATAGTTAATATTAATTAAAAACTTCTTATAGACTTCGCCAAGATCTGAAACGATGTAAAAAAGTATACCGAAAAGCTCTATAACCTTCAAGATGGTGAAATGATACCCTTTCAAAATATTTGTAAATATATAAAGGTTTTTCTTTCAGGTTTTTACTTAATATTCCCCAGAATCCTTACAAAGTATGTTAAGAATTACTACCTAACCTTCCTCACTCGAGCCACCACGTTTCGTGAAATCTATAACGGTATAAAGAATTACTTTCAATACGACATCCACCTCGGCCAATACTATACAAACTGGGGTACTACGCGGTAAAATACAATAATTAAAAAAAATAGGAAATATTAATAGATATCCTTAATTAGATGCTTAATAAGTTGATATTATACCAGAAAATAATGGGGAAAGCCTCCTCTGGTGAAGTCATATCTCGCGAACAGGTACGGATAGCAGTTACATGCGTTAATGAGTTCGAATACGCTCTACAACGCCCAAAAACTACCCACGAAAACTTCTTTAACCAGTTACATTCCTCGCTTATCACTGTATTAACACGTATACCAAACTCGCTTAGTATATACCCCTAAACCGGCAATTTTCTTAATGTAAATGAAAAAAAAAATATTATGGTAATTAATTACATCAACCGTAAATAAGGTTATGTGTGCCTTTAATACCTAAGATCTGGTCTATCAACTATAAACTAAAGGCAGCAACCACGCCGGCGTCAACAAGGTCAAGATTCAGACGAACCTATTAACTGTAAGCACTATCGTCGTAATAATGGTAAAAGATATTGGATTTGTAATAAGTCTGGCTATTGGTCAACTCGACTCCCCCTCCCACCCCCCACCAAGCAAAACAATGAAAAGGTAATGTACTATATCCAATATCCTACCACTTTTAAACAGGACTATTTAAATTAAATCTTAAACTTCGAAGGCGACAAGCCAATCAACGATGAAAATACCCCCAAGCAAATCAAGTGACATAAAGATACTACTCTTAATACGGCCTAGTAACTAGCTGACTACGCCTTTTTATACCGTTTAGATGGTAAAAACCCTTATATCTACCTTAACCAAGCCTCTAACCCCTTATATACCTTTAACCTTCGCAATTATTACGCGGGCTATACGCTTTAAGGTATTATATCAAATATAAGGGCAATAAGGTATTTAACAAAAGGCTATTTACAGTACGTGAAACTGTGAAAATGAAACACTATAACCACTGAAATTAATTGTTATGATATTGGCAAAGTCAAAGTTAACTTTAAATCAGGTAAGCAATTATTGTTAATAAGGACAACGGTAACTTAAACTATTATAAAAGCGATTACGTTTCATATCCTTAAGTCTCCTACCCCTTTTATCCTTTGCTTAAAGAATATAAAGAAACTATATATTAATATCAACATTAATATAAACGAATTAGTTAAAACCGGTAAAAGGCTTCCCCTCGCCTTTAAATGTGAGAATCTATAATTTTATCCTTCAAGCCCAGAAGTAATAGTATTAAACCTAACAAAGCCGGAAATACGTTAACTACACTGTCGTTTCTAACCACCTAGCCATTAATAGGCTATACAAAGTCTTAAAGTTTATGAGGCAAAAAATGTGGAATACTTTCCCTTGGAAGTTATTGAAAGACTATATTACTATCATGAAATACATATTTAAGCCCCCCAAATATTTCAATTTACATTTAAAGATGATCGGGATTTTAATCACGAGGTTTTCGTCGATATATTTTTATTCAATATCAAGCCCATTTTTTACATCATTAACTTTGTTAACTCTTTTTACGGGGCCAAGTTTTTAAAATCCCTTTCGAAACAAGATACGTGGAAAACATTAAGGATATTATAGATTAATACGTACCTAGTCCTATTTAACATCGTCGTTTACGATACTAGTACCAATTTTGCGACAGCGAAACTTTACAAAGATATTAAAATAATGGGTATCTAGTATAAGAAGGTACTTATAAAAGCCCACTAAAGCATTAAAAAGGTTAAAAGAGCATATGCACTACTTCGCCAATCATAAAATATCTTGAAGTTCAAAATTAAAAACTTTACGGATCCCAAAGCATGGTTTTAAATAACAGTAAAAGGCATATACGACACTGTAGGCCCTAACAGCTTAGTGTCAACGCTTCTGGTTTTTAGAGTATACCTACGCCTAACGAGTGAATCTCTACCATAGGAAAGTACTTAAAAGCGTGTTACGGCCTACGGAAAAGCTTTAAAGAAACTACGAAAGGAATCAGCACGTCGCCAAGTCAATAATCCCTTTAACACCAAAAACGACTCTACAATAATCGACGTATTTACTTTGCCGTTACGAAGTGAATTCCTCATGCAATAGGAGCTGGGAAAATAAAAGGGCCCGTATAAGATCCTAAGTATTGCAAACCCCGAAATAGTTATTAAAACTGCTAACGCTCCTATATTTTTTCTCATCACTTAGGTCAAGCCTTATATCGGGGCTATTAATAATAAAAACCTTTAACTTAAACAACCGATTCAATACGAAACTTCTTTATCCATTATTAACAATCCGATAAAACGCTATCAACGCGGACAACCACTGAAGAAAAAAACAGTGAAGAAGAGAAATACATACTGGATCGTATCTATAATGCTATGTAGATAAATTAAAAGGAAGAGGATAACGAAAACTTAGCATTAAAGTTCCGAATATAAGGGATTATTAAAACCTCTAGCAAACCTTTTAAGGAAAGCAACAAGGTCGAAATTAATAACTTATTAACTCGAAAAGTTATACAATTCGTATCGAAACCAGATTTTAACCTTCAAAAACTCAATGTTACGATCTTTAAGTCGAGGATTATCTACAAGGTTAAAGGTAAGACTACGGGATGACCGTACGAAAAGTCACGTCTAATCGCTCAAGAATATAGCGATAAAGGTAAAACCTAGATCCTTACGTAGTCGCTAACGATATAAAGGAATAACTAACATTGAATATTCATTTTAGCATCAAGTTTACTAACTAAAGCTAAAGGCAAGTTTACGTTTGATACTCGTAATATAATGTAAATCTACACGTAATTAGCAACGGATTTATAACGGATCGTACTATTAAAGCTACCATAAAAACTACATAATATCTACACTTTGGAGATGGTAATACGGTATATCAAATTACTATACGGATTGATTTAAACGGATGTCCATTAGTTTCTAATATGATAGTTGCACTTCAAATTACAGCTAACGATAAAGTCCCTTAATATACGACCTAAACTTGTTGGTAACGTAGGAGAGAAATTTCGGTGTAATAGGCATGTAAACTGAAGATACCCTTTTCGTCGAAACGGTTAACTTTATAGTATCGGAATAACAGGTGATTAAAGATTTTAAAATTTGGAATTGTAAGCCGGTAACGATGTTAACAAATGGCAGCTGATTTAACTTCAATAAATCGTTAATACGCATACTCAGTATTAATAAAGGCTTTAAGTTTCGATAAAAAGGTCAAGGTGCTGATTTCGTCACAACCGATAAAATTAATGTAGCTAAGCTTTAATTGTACTTGAAATAGCGTATTCGTAGCAGCTATATTACTATCTTATGCGAACCGAAAGCCTTTCATGACCTCTTTATCGCGGCATAAATACAGGATCCGACAAATAAAAACTTTAACCGGCTAAATAAAACACTCGAATAGCAAGTGCGGAAGCTGTATCGCGGAATTAATATAATTCCAATCGACCTGTTAAGAGCTAAGATAATAATTTTTACAGACGGATCCTTTACAAATAACACTGACATGTCTTTATAAATTGACTTTCTAATAACTCTCGTCAATGGAAATAGGCGGGATAACTAATTCAATATTATAGACAACCTAATTTACTAAACCTCCGTCAAATGTAAAAGGATTACACGAAATATGCTGGCTTCGGAGATTTACGGTATAATAGCAGATTTTGACGTAGACATAACATTATAGGAAACCCTTAATCTTTTCAACAAATAGATAAAGATTCCTTCTATCCCGGTGGAAATTTGTATCAAATAAAAAACTTATTCAAATGCCTTTTAAACTCGAGACTATTGGTGAAAAACGCTTAATAATCGATGTGATGGCACTTTGTAAAGCGTACGAAAAAAAATATCAAGGAATTACAATAGATTAACGGTGAAAACAATCCTACTAATTCTATAACAAAAGTAATACCGACTAAGGCTTTGGAAAGGTTTGTGGATAGCAATAGGCTAATTATACGCATCAAGAGATATGTTAATAGGCTGCCTAATAAACTCAAGTCATGTGCTGACGACTAGAGATATACTAGAAAAATGAAAAACTTCCAGTGAATTAAAGATTTGAATCTGTTTAACTGGCACGGCTAAAGTAGAGGTTTTATAAAGGCCTATCGCGGAAAACCTTTTTATAGGAATTAATTAACTTGAATCTCGAAGCGATCGAGCAATAAAGATGTAATAGGATTAATTTACATATAATTGAGTGCAATTTAGTATGAAAGTTAATTGGAATTAACAGGGGATTGGTAAGTTGACGAGGTCGCTATTTAGCGCTACCCGGAAAAATTGGTCAACCACATTAGCGTATACGTACAAACTAAAAAGCTGCCAGTATTGGAATAGTACTACATACAATATAGTAGGTCAAATTCACCTACATTAAAATTAACTATACTCAACTGAAAGTTAAACGTATTATTTGTGTAGACTTACTACATTGGGTGTAAGTCGAATGCAGTACGTTACACTTCACACTAGAGCATAGGCTAAGCAATTGGGCATATAAATTACAGTACAGACCGGCTAATGGTCTGTCAAACCTATAACAATACATCCACCACTTGACCAATGCAATACTACTGTTAATTCAACCACGATTCGAATGGACAACGTTTCAAAGATTTAAGGCCTTATCAATAGTCATATCTTTATTATTCAACGTTAATTAATAACCAGATAATAAATAACTTTAGTTAAACTAAGTATTAATAACGAAAAAACTTAGGCGTATTAAAACCTTTTAATTCAAGTATTCGGTTAAGCCGTCGGTTTCTAGGTAAAAAGCGGTACTTAAGTGTTATTCCACCTCCTTTAAGTCGTCAAGTCGGTTTTAAAACCTACCGGTTCAATTAAAACCTCAATTAGTAATAATCGTACGAAAAAAAACCGTAAAATCGCTCTGTATAAACTTAAACGATTATAATAATTATGACGCTAAAGGTACCAACATAATTCAAACGATCTGTAATTATTATAATATAACGATAGTCGCCGGCACATTTTTAAGGTAGGTTTAATATGAAATCAATAAAAAACCTGTTTTAAAGCTATTTAAAACCGGGAAAGATTTAAAAAATACCCTCCAACGGTATTTCCAGTACGTTATACGCTTGAAACATCGAAATTCCAGAAAAACAAATGGACCGTACGGTATAATCCTGGTTAAAAATACGTCTTGAAAAAGATACCGATAGTAAAGTTGCGGCCCGGTTATTTAATAAATAGTAGATCATGAATAACTTATATTAATAGACTAATAAACAAATGGTAAATAGGTACAAAAATAAGGTTACGATACAGTGAAACATTTTCGTTGTTTACTAAATATTCCAAAATTGAAAGTCTAAACACCTAATTGTCGTCGATACGAATATTCATGGAAAAACTCCGGTCTCCTATACGTATTATTCGAATTGATTGGGGGTAAATAACATTACAGGTAATGACAGCGTCTTCATTATTTTAAAGATCGATATAAGTAAAATATTCACGACCTTTTAGGATGAATTTGATAACAACAATTAGCCGAAGGATCTATATACGTAAAAGCGGTTAAAAAAAACCAATCAGAGTAAAAAAGCTAAAAATTCAAGCCTAAAATACGTAAGTCGGAAAAACCGTTAAAAATATCCTATTTTCGCCATAGTAACGTATCGAGTCATATATAATTAGCCTCCTTACTATAAACCAATTAAAAACTAAATTTAAGAAAGCGCTCGCACCAACAAACCTGTCGTTTAGAAAGCCATCGTATAGTTATAAAGTATATAAAAAAAAATTAATCCGTAAAAATCGTAAACGGGCGTGCCGTACCTCGAAGCTTCGCGTTCCATACTTTCAAATAAATTTTAATTCCAGGTAATTTATTATCGTTTATTTCGTAATTATATTGGATAGGCGATAAGCTATGAAAGTAATACGTTACTAGGCGTAAGTTAATATAATCGTTGCATTAAAGTAGACCATTATTTAAATCCAAAATAAAGTAATAGACTTTCAAAAGAGTAACGCAATAGGGATCCAATTAGACGAATACAGGTTCAAAAAGGAAACTAAACTTAAACCACCCGAAAAAAGCTTCCTTTTCGGGACCCTAAAGAAGAGAAATACCCTTTTAGGTTAACTGAATAACAAGTCAAATAATTGTAGAAAAATCGCAAATAAAATACCGATAAAACTTGACGAACCCTAAAAACAACTTTACCCTTCTAACTAATATAAAAGCCGCTTATTCACGGATAACGCGTAATTTTTTCGAGATTATACAAACGCTGACGTTATCCTTGATAACAAATTCAAAGTATTTGGTTTTTGAACGCCCAATTTATATTGAAATATATCTAGTATAACGTTAATGGCGTTTAAAGCGTTCAAAAACTCATGGACTCTAATATGAAAGTTGTTAAAAGTATTATTCAAATATATAAACACATTGTCAAAGTAAACGGAATGAAATTTATTAAAAACGAAGCGTAAAGAATAATTAATATACCGTTAAAACGTAACCGGTATAATGAAAAGACTTAAAAGGATAATAAGTTATTAGAAAAGTTCAAAACGTATACGAAATGCGGTTTTCCACTCGTTTATATTTTTAACTAGAAACTTGTAAAAAGTGGTTTTAATATTTAACTTAATAAACCAGTTAACTTCGGAAATATTTACAAAGGTTTTTTTAATGAATGGAAATGAGTAACGATTTTCTTTCGTAATAACGTTTGGTTGACAGCAATAAATATAAAAACCTAAGTTATCCTTATATTTTTAACGAAAAATACGGGGGTACCCATTGAAAAGCTACTTATTCGAATAAAGCCTTATTTAAATAAATTAATTAACTTCTTTCATAAAATAAAGAAACTTATTTTACGACATACCGTATAAAGAAACCTATAAAACCTCCAAAAACTAGCTCTAATAATCGTTTTAAAAAACGATTTTGTAATCGGCTTCGACACGATAAAGGGGTAATTTGTTTCCAAAGTACTTATAGAATAAGAGGGTAAAACTTTTACATTCATCGGGGAGTTCATTGTTAACGAAAATAAGTAGTTTCGAAACAAATACGTTATTTATTTCTTGGAGGAAAATGACGACGAGCCGTGTTGTAATAGCTCGGTCCCTATGGGACTTTTATAAAAAAACGTAAAATATAACGACACCGACCCCTTTAAGCGTTTTTAATATCAGTGCAAACTCACGTTTCCAAACGCGATAATTTCCTCCTCCTTTTAACAGCAATATATACTTCGAAACGATATAAGTTACTTACTAGTGATCCATTTAGATTTCACTCAAAATAATATTGTATTATAAATAAGAGGTAACGTAAATTTATATTTGATATCAGTCTTTATTAAGGTCGATATCCCAAAATATTATGGAAATATAAGTTGTAAGGTAAAGCCAGGTACGTAATACGTAACTTCACCGAATCGTTTAGGTGGAATGAAAATACGCGGTAACTTTGAACAGATAATGAGTGGTTTACTAGTAGTGTTATAACACTTATAATATATATTTACTCGTAGTGGTATAACAAGTGGAACATATATTTACTGAGATGTAAAGAAATTAAATTAAACTGAAAATTTAATTTACCATAAATAAAAAGCAATTTAAAAGTTAAAATGAAGTTACCGGGTTGAATTAAAGTTTTGCCAACTTTTACACGCGACTATATACAACATTCTCGTTTTTTTCCTCCTAAAAGTTAATAAAATCTTTAGCCGAAGTAAGATAAATTCCTATAGTAACTTTAACAATAAAGTTGTTTGGATGCTACGTTAGATATATAGGTTAAATACGGATGCATTAACTGTTCGCACCGTACCGAAAATATAGTTTAAAGTCTTTTCAACAGAAAGATTTCTAATAATAAATATAAGTAATGCGTCGTTTAAAAGTGGTTCAAAAACGTTAACGCTATTTATAATAACGACTTCCTAGCTATTACAAATAGTTATGTTACTTCTATTATTTCTGTTATGTAAAATACTCCTAATAATAACATTAATATTACTGTAACAAATATAAAGGTTGTAAAGTCGCTTATTAATGATTTAAACGAATGTAACCCACTTATTATACTTTGCGGGCATATCGAAGCGAAATATTGTATTAATTAGTATATCATTAATAATTCCCTTCAAAATAACGAGCTTAACGACGGATTTTCTAGCTATACCATTAACTTTCGTAAATAAAGCCTTGTAAACGTTTAAAAACGTTATATCGTTTATAAGATTCTTTTTTTATCTTTATAAACCAAGTTATAACAGATTTAACCCCGTTAAAATTGTAGTAATAAACGTAAAATACAGTTAGAAAGGTATTGGAGTTATTAATATTGATGTTGCTGCCGCGAGCGTAATAACTTTCCATAGCGGTTTTTGTAAAGCTCTTTCATTATTAAAAAATAACTTAAAAGTAATTTTTGAATACCGATAAACCTCCAATATTTACGTTACTTACGAAACTTCGTAACCTTCTATATTAAAAACGTGATTTAACGTTAGAAAACGTGACTGATTGATTTAAAGGTTTACGTTTAAGTTATTAACGCCAGTCGAATAAGATGCCAGTATCGTAATCAAAATTAAAATAATAAGAATCTTTATCATCGGGAAAATCAACACGGTTTTCAGTAAAAAGCATCGTAATAGCTATATATTTCGTAAGCAATACAGTGGAAACTACTTAAAGGAGGTGTCGTTTCGAAAATTTAAACGTACCGGTAACTTCAAGTTTCCGGATTATATTCGTTAACCTATTTAATATATTGGTATTCTATTATTTTAAATGTACAACATATTTTCGAATAACTTAATCCTGCTCAACGAACTTTATACGTAAACCGTCGATAAAATATTTATATTACATCATAAAATAATCGTATTAAGACGTTAAGACGTTTTAATATTGCTTTTTAATACCTGGGTCAAAGAATTATGTTCAAGACTAAGGATATAAATTCGAAACATCAGAGGAAAATAATATATACTTAAGTTATAACAGTTAACAAATAGGTAAAACACAGTTTGAAAAAGACTCGAAGTTTATATGTAAAATAATTAAATCCAGAGCTATCGCTTCAGATAATCAGATTTTATCTATAAACGTCGATAAAAAGGAGATTAAAAACCTCTGTTATGGAGCTGCTACAAATCTGTGGAAAATGATACAACCTAGGTACGTAACGTATAAGGGAATGCTTCCGTGCAGCTTTCGAGCGGCTCCAAAGCGCTGTAAAAGCGTGAAAACTACCAGGGCTAGACCTTTGGTAAACACTAGCTAGGCACTAGCCTATGACACGCTCTAACGATATACCTTGGCCCTAAGTAAAGTATAAGAAACTCTAGGAAAAGAAGGAACGACTACGGATATTATCCGCTACACGGGTACAATACATATTTCGGCTTATATATATACTGAAGGAAGGATAAATATCAGATTACCTTTCGAAGACGATTAACACCACTTTCGCCCGTAAATAAAACGGTTTAAATAACGAAAACAACCCGCCCAAAGAAAGGATAAACAGCATAGAACGATGATACAAGCTTTACAAACTAATACCTAACAACTACGACCCATATCGTAACCTTTTACCACACCGTTTTCCCGCTAATAAAAGTAATTTGAAAAATTCACCAACTTCGAAAAGATATAGAATAGAGACGAAAATTATAATAGCGAATCGTACGATGTTTTCGACAATGAAATACGCATAATGATAATTACGTGGAAAAGACTGAATATTAAGCCATTATAATTTTATATTATCTTCCCCAGTATATTGTTAACGTAAGATAAATAGTAGTATATATACCACCTTATGTAAGTTGATCCCCTTCCGAAATGTTACAACCACTTCAAAATATACTTTCATACGGAAATAAATTACTAATTTCTCGAGAACGATTTTATTAGCATTACCTGAAGCACTGTAAAGAATCAACGTAAAAACGTTGATAAAACTTTATGGGAAATGCTTACCGCATTATTAACAAAGTTCTGTAAATTCTAGGTAACTCTTAAACTGAAATATAAAGGAGATAAATTATTTGACTAAAGAATTACGAAAGTATAACGAAGGAATCCAAATTTTAAATTTATGTTATTTTGACAGGAAAAACACTTAATATCTGTTTATACCAGTTTTGAAACTTTCGTTAAAAACTTCGATACATCGATAAATTAGTTTCGGATTAGTATTTGGAACCGAAAATACCAAAGTTGAGGCCTAAAGTATTGAAGTAAACCTCGCCAAAACAATTTACCACGATTTAAAACGACGACTTAGAGTGTATCCAAAATAAAACAAACACTTTAAATACGGTTGAAAAAAATGAAAAACACCAAGGACAAAGCCCTAGAAACCGGGAATAGAGTAGCTATTAGCGAAAACGACTCGATAACTAATTATAAAACCCACTACGTGTATAATGATACTTATGGAGAACTATATAAAGCTTTACAGGTTTTTATAAACGCTTTATAATATACGGTAAGGTTGGTAATTTATCGACTAGTTATCTATTATACGAATAAATTCGGATTAAATTCCAATTTGAGACCCATTACCCATTTATGA
The DNA here is from genome assembly GCA_038502455.1 of Anisogramma anomala. Lineage (NCBI taxonomy): Eukaryota > Fungi > Ascomycota > Sordariomycetes > Diaporthales > Gnomoniaceae > Anisogramma > Anisogramma anomala. The sequence continues at coordinate 19,917,481 of JASMMZ010000004.1, read as the reverse complement.
ATCAAACGAATGCCATTTTCATAATGTAAGTATTCGACTTCAAAGGTGTAAATAATAAATTTGACATTCAACCCTATGAGTACACCTTTCAAAAGAAAAGCTTTAAGGAAAATAAAACTTACTTAACAACCTGTAACAAGAAAACCCACTAACCAATTTTTCTAGGTTAATAAGATAACTCATTCTTATATATCGTAGGCCTGGAATGCGAAAATTATGTATTAAATGCCTATATGGCGTCGTAATTTACACTTTTCAATAGGTATGGCAACCGATTTTAGGATATTATACTAAACACCAACGTAAAGGAAATCTCGACTACCGGAAAGAGACAATTTGATGCGTTCGCGACGAAATTTCCGAAATTTTTACTCGACTGAATATGGAAATACCGAAAAGTTTATTTGGTAAAGGCAAAACGTCATTACTTGGTATAGTCGTTATAAATACATCATTGAAACCAGTTAAATTTTACGTAATCAACTTCAAAACTCTATTCCTACTATTATTATCTAATACTGATAAATTTGAAATTAAGGTTCGAAATACAACTAACTGTTTTATTTGAGCCTCAGATAACCTATTCGTACCAGTTCGTTTCAATTTCGTCTACTTGTGGTTTTTTCCTAAACCGCGCATGATCAAAGCAATTTACCTAACATATTCAAACCTGAAAATTTTATAACGTCGATTTGGATACCCGGTCGTAAAACGCTGTATATGGTTGCTTTACGTCACAGGGAATAAAAATGTAAAAAAAAGGAACGCTAAAAGCGATCGACAAGTTTTGCAACGAATCTCAACTATATTCGTAAGCCCTACAATGGTTAAAATCCCGCCTTGAAAAAAAATATAAACTTTAATAACGGGGTAATTCTAGATATATTATACCTTGATGGCAAACCAATATTATATGCCATCGACGTAATACCATTCTTTTTAATTGAGAAATTGACGCGAAACGCTTCCGTTACGGATTACTTGGATAATTTGGTAAATCATTAGTTAAACGTCTGCTCAAGACCTTCAAAAACGATTAATTACGATACCAGCGTAGCTTTTAATTCGACCGAATATCGTATTAAATCTAGAATCACTGATAATAAATGTAAGTAAATACCAGTAAAAGCACTATAAGGTATTGTAAAGTGTAATCGGTATTATAAACAGCTTGAAAAATCATATATTGTATTATAAAAAAATCTAAAAGGCTCTAGTTTAAAGGAATCAATCATGTAAATAGAAGTCAATGTCACAAACAATATATCCGGCTCGAGTAGGCTTATTTTAACATTCTTTCTTTTCGGTAATTACCCCAAACTCTACATAGATTTAACACCATCACCCATTACAATACAGAAGTCAAATGTTATGGCGGAAGCTATAGTAGCATTACGTTTATTACGGGGTGCGAAAAATATTTCGAAAACATTAGCTACAAGAAATGGCCCGTGTAAAACTGGCGTTTTAAACCTACAATTACAATTTTAAGTATTAGTTTGGAAAACAAAAAACAGATAAATTTGCCTTTGGAAGATTAACGGGTATATACGCCACGAAGTATTTATAAACCTACCGGATAGTAGGAGTTTATTTCGTTTAATGATGGTACGTAAATATAAAAAGAAATTTTTAAACGATAACGGTTCTAAAGCGTAATTTAAGGAGTATTACTAATAAAACTACTTTTACAACAACAAATTTAAATCGCCTCCGAATATTATATATCTTTCAGATACCTCTTTATAACCTCTCGTACTTTATAAGACCAGTCTACTTGTGCCAAAAAAACTATCATCCAGTCGCCGAAGGCGTTCTCTTAGCACGAAAAAAAAAAATGCTTTAAATAATTTTTTCGAGCTTCTTTATCAATTATGAAGAAACGGCAGACTACGAGTGAAGTATAAAGCTCCACCGAAAGGGCATTATTATCACCCCAAATACCCTTTTTAAATAATTTTCAAGAAAGGAAATTACAGCTTTGATTGAATAAAGTGTTTTTAACCTTAAAAGGTTCAATCTAAGGGTTTACGACTTCTATAAATTGTTTTTTTACACTCTTAGTCTACAAGGTAAAAGACAAGGTCGGGAAGCATTCAGAGAATGCATACCACGAGTGGGAGGTTATAAACCTCTCATCCAGGCAGTGGCACTTTTACATACACTCTAGAACGCCCCTTTTTGACCGCACCACACGTGATGTACTCTGTAAGAGTGCAGCCTGCAGCGTAACACGTTATCGTGTACTTTGCAGGAGTATACCTTACAGTGTAGTATATTAATACTTGTCCTATGCATACTAACTATAAGGATATATTTTAATATCTATATGGGTAATATTTTCTGCCCTTTTCATAAGCTTTATATCTATAGTCTATTAATAACGGTATAGTTGTGATAAGTCTGTATTCGTAGTTTTGTTACAACAGTGTTGTTGCAGTACAAATTGTAAATGTTTCAATTAGTAATTTTTGTAGTGACAGTGTAGTTGCAATACCAATTGTAGAAGTTCGAATTAGTAGTTTCTAACCGCGGTGCTAATTATAATAAAAGCTTGGTTAGTTTAATGAATCGGTAACAATAAAGTTGTTAATAACGTCTTTTGTTATTTCCGATAGGAGTGTAGTTGTAGGGACATTATATAGGTGATTATGTAAGGATGATTCCGCCGTTACGAATTTTAGGTTGATATACAAAGATAAATCGTTATCGATTTAAGTAAAACCTTTTTCCTTTTCCTTTTTAACGACGCGTACCTAAAGTTAATATTAATCCCTATTTTAATTAAATCTCATTTCTTATTTCAATTAATTATTTCAAAACGTCTCGATAAGTAGATTATTTGGTTAATTCCCATATATTGACCTCGCTTGTAAAAATTACCGCGTAAAAATAAGATTGTTAGGAGTTTTTTAACACGTAATCACCAACGCGCCGCCGCCGCCTCCATTATCACTATCGTTACCGCCAATAGCCCCCCTTCTTCCGGCATTATCTTCTCTATCGCCGTCTCTCCCCCGACTTCGCCGCTCGCCATCGCCGCCGCCGCTTATACCCCCACCCCTCTTCCTCCTCTCTCTCCCTCCCCCTTCTCCCTTAGCTTTTAAGGGGAAGAGTGGGGAGCGTTTAAGGTTATAAAACTTACCCTTTCCCCGTGGTTAAAAACCTCCTTACCTGCGGAAAACTCTCTACACCGTAAGGGTAACTTAACGAAGCTACGCTACGGTTCGTATTTATTAAATCTATTAGCTTATTTGCCTTTAATGTTTTTTTTGGACGAAGAAGTCGAGGTGGACCGCCTTCGCCGCCTCGAATTGCGTATCGATAGGGTACATCACGAGAACTCTTCAACGCGTAAGGCTTTAAAGCGGCGTACCTGGGTCTGTAGCCTTAGGCTGTTAATAAATACGCGTTACATTCCATATATCTCGTCCACGGCTACAGGTGAATTTATTAACGATTATTACCAAAACAGGGGTCGTTTAACCCGTTACTACCATTACGAACGGATTAGCAACAGATACAACCACGTTAATTTATTCCTAAGGTCGTGGGCTGAGGCTGTATTACGCGTCCGTCAGCTTTATAGTAAATTTTAACTGCTTTTTAAAATATTTTTTTTTAAAAACAGTAATATTTCAAGCGTTTTTCAAAATAACCACGTTTGCAAATAATTAAAACAAGCTAATGATAATGAATAGTAAACGTCAACCGGTGGATAAAAAAGTCGGCAGCCGTTATTACTGCCTGAAAGTGGAGCTTATACATATATTATTCAGGTAAGTTCGACAACGTTATCCCGCGTCGTTATAAGAAAGGTAAAACCTCCTCTGCATTTTTGCCTAAGGGTATACAGCCTAAAGCGCGAGGACACCTCCTCGTTAACGCTGATAGCGGCTTTGATAACGGTAATAGCGGTAACTTTGGCATAAAGGGAGAAGATGCCGTGAAGGATAGTAAGGACGCAATAGTATCGCCTTCTCCCTTTTTTTAGAAGTAAATAGTTGCCTCTTTCAGTCGAGCCGGTGCATCAGGCCATGATATAATACGATACATAATAATATTGTTACTTTTTACAGAAATAATAATAATATAAGTAACAAATATAAAAAGGTAAAGTTCGTTTCAAATATGTGAAATGAAAAGTATTAATATATTGAAAGCAGGTTTAAATTGTAAATTGAAATAAAAAAGGGTAAGAATGAAAAAACTTGATGAGGTCAAAGTATATAAAATAAAAGTAATAGTATATTAAAAACGATGCGAAATCATAGATTCAATAATACCAAATTCATAAAAGTAGTGTAAGTATAAGTTAAACACTATGATATAATATAAGCAGCAGCGTAAACGTAAGGTTTAGAACCGTTTCAAATTGTTTAAAGTAATGTAATAACGTAGAATAAAAGTAAAAGTAAAGCGTAAAATATTAGCTTTATCAAGGTCGTCAAACTTTTCCAATAATACCAATAAATAGTGTGTCAGTCGATATAAACGCTTTTAATATTTTGTTTAAGGTGTTTTTGTTTATTATATCCGTTAGGATGGATTTTTCATCGATTCATCTCATTTCGTCGATCTATTGGCATTTATATGACTTACGTAAAGTTATAATATCGATTATAAATAGTTTTTTATTCTTAATACCAAGTTTAACCAAATATTCGTAAAAAGAAAAGAACATAATATATACAATTAAAAATGAGGTTTCAATTAAGGTTGTCAATAATTAACCGAACCGTTATCATTATAGTAATTCCTGAATTAAAAAAATTAACTATACTATAAAATTGAGAGGCTAAAACGTTTTTTATAATTTGCCTACACTTGGTGAAGGTTTAATAAACAATATTTTTACGGAACGTAAAGTCGTTTCGAGCCGGGATTTCATTACCAAAAACTAGAACGAAGTCCATTTGCGAACTTTAGTCATTATTATTAGCAAAAGAGCTGTTGGTAAAAATAAATAGCTTTATAATACTTATATTTAGCTGTATAAACTATAAACCGCATTTCAAATTGTATAGTTGCCACGTAAGGAGCTCATTAAACACCTTGTATATATTGTTTAACCGGGTGGTTTGACATTACGCAGCGACCGAAAAGTTGAACTCCATCTCCAGTTATATTATTCAAGCAATCTAATCGTTACGTACGCGCTCGCACCTGTATTTGTTAGCCTGTTTTACGTTATCCAAAACGACAAAGATAACTTTATCCAAGTACCCTTTTTGCGTAAGGCGTAAGAAGCCGTTCCATAAAGTAATAGTAGCGTTACTAAAATCTATTATATAGGTTTTCATCAGGTACATTCTAGGCTTTTCCTTTAGGTTAGCTTTCAAAAAAATTCTCTTTTTAAATACGAAAAACGACGCGTTATATAGCGTTAATATATCTTCCTTTTCTATACCCTTTAGTATAAAGCTGTTAAAGCGGGTTATTAAACTAATAATTACAGGTCGAAAGTTTAGCTAGTAATTCCGAACCGTTTTCTATAGTGACTTTAATATGTGTTATATCAGTAAATACCAGTTTTAACTAGGTCTCAAAACGGTTTTATAATGCATAAATTTGATTTAGGTAGGTGGTATTTTTTGAAATTCGTAGGTATATCAGTATAAATACGTCGTTTAAACCGCTTTTGAAATTATATATAAGCTTTTGTAATATTATGAAGTATAATATATAGGTTGTAATGGGTATTAAAAATATTCCGAGCGTAAGAATCAAACGGTAGATAACTCGTTATAGGATGTGCGACTAGGTTATAATATTCTTTTTTCCGTTGTCATTACATCATTTTAAAATTAAGCGGGTTTTTTCCTATAAGTTTTCGGACTTATCTTTAAATTCGTATACAAGGTGATTGGGTAAGAAAATATAGAAGCCGTGAACCGTTAGGTTAAATCGTTTCATATAAAATACGCCTTAGTTAATTAAAGTAGAGATTTCTATTTGGGTGAATTATTCGAGCGGGGCGTTTGATGCGGTAATAATATTCTCGAGACAAAGGTTTAAGTTAAACTCGCGGTTTGCCATCTTTTTATAAGTAATAAAAAATGTTTACAACAAAGTTTCTATGTTGTTTTTATTCTTTAAGTTGAAAGGGCAGCTCCGACGGCGGGATATTGGTAATATTAATATAAACAGACAGCTCTCCTATAATGATAATGGGTTGTAAATACGATTCTAGAGTTTGATTAAGATGAGGAGCGGGTTTGATTCGTTATATTAAAAGTAGCTTCGTCGGTAGCTTTAATAGAACTATGGTTTTAAGCCGCCTTTTTTTTTATATCTTTTTTCTTTTGAATTCCCGTACTATTATTTGGAAAAATGAACTTATACTGTTTATCAAAATAACGAGTATATTATGACCTTTCAATCCGTTAATCTTTTAAAAGTTAGTTTATCTGTCTTTAGTTTTCCAGATGAGGACCTTAGATTGTAATAGTATGTTTATAACGCTAATTTTACATGGGATTTTCCTTGTGGTCAACGCTTTTAAAACTTTGTTTTCATCCCATAAGGAACTTAATTCTGCCATAGCTTTTGCCACAACATTAAACCTTTTTACCGTAATTGGTAACAGTACAAAATTTGTATAAATCCTCAAGTATTAAAAATAAGGAGCGTAGAAATTAGCCCATTTAAGTCAAAAGTGGTATCACAACGTTAACCGCCATTTGTAGCATATATTCCTTAAAACTAGTACTTATTAGCTTTTTAAATAGTACCGTTACCGTCTTTTCAAATGTTTTATAATATCGTTCTTACTTATTAATACCCTATAGTGTTTTTACTAATATTTAATTATATTCATTACCGGCGATGTTAACTTTGGTAAACTCCTTAGTAAAATCGAAGGTTATATCAGCGTCGTAGTTGATCTAGTTGAAAAGCAAAAAGTAAACGTTTAACTAATAGTTAACCAAAACGTTTTAGAAATTTATAACAGAAACGCTCCGTGTAAATTTAACGGCTTGAAATAATGTTGTCGAGTCGACGACGTATAATACCAGTTAGTTCTTTAGGTATATAATATTGATAATTACCTTGTAATTAAAGTCTATATCATTTTAAAGGCGGAACTTAAATCGCCGTAGTGCTTATAAATGTAACTGGTACTTATAGCAAAACTTTTTGATAACTTTAAGTGTGGTTTTTCCTACATTCGTATAACCCGCGGCGTAAAATAGTCGTAAAGAGCGTTTTTAAATTAGGTATCCGAATTAGCGGTATAATATCTGTAATTACGGTTACGTTAAATAAATAACCTTGATCGTATATATTTCGGAGAAAAATCATAAGTGGCCGAATATAAGCTGGAGCGATACAGATATACTATTCGAGGCGATTATTAGTTGGTCAGTCGTATTTAGAACCTTAATTCCGATATTGTTTATATTAATTAACTAAAATAGCAAAAAAAATCATCAATTTTATTACGTAGAATTTAACAGATCCGAATCGCATATTTATAACGACCGTTCCAAGCGAAGACGCTTTAACTTTATTAAATAAAACCTTTCGATATTTTTTATTTAGTCGAGTTAAAATTTCGGGAATTTCGTCGAGAAGGCGTTGAATTATCGTTTTCCGGCCGTTAAGTTTTCAACCGCGTCGGTGTTAAGAATGATACCTTGAAATTGGTTGTCGTAATTGTTTAAAAGCGTAAATTACGACGTTATCTTGGCGTTTAGTATTTTGTCTTCGAAATTTAGGCTTACAATATTCAGGAAAAAAACGTCTTACGAGCTTTTAAAAATACGTTGGGCGATCTCGTCGTCTTGAGCTATTAGATAAGCATTATTACTTTAGAAGTTTCCTTTTCCAGAGGTGTATTTGTAAGGGTAAGCGTTAAGCTTATCTTCTATGCCTTCGTACTCGGCTGCATATATTATAAAATTAGCTTTTATCCGGTTTTTCAATGCGTAATCGACCTCAAACTGTCGTTTGATCCGAATCTATTCGTACACTAAATGGTTAGTAAATTAGTAGTCGATTTTTCCATATATAATATAACGCTTTTTTAAATCCCTAAGACTTTGTATATCTTTTCGTAAGTATTACTATAACCGTAGCGCATTTCGTCCCTGACTGTAGGATAGTTTTCGATAATAGATACTTTACCCTTTATTTTTAAGGCTTCCTCCTTAATGCCTCTTTTTCTAGAAACTGTATTTAGAGCCTTCATTTTGACTGAGGTATATTTTAAACCTTTGATTTAAAACGTGGTAAATAGCTTCAATAAGTTTTACTTTAGTAATTGAATTTTTACCTTTAGTTTCATCGCTTATAAATATTATTTCAAAATTCTTCTATCGGTGTATGAAGGTTTTAAACGATATTTTAAAACTTATACAAAAGGCCTTGAAGTCCTTTTCGGCTTTAAATAGTATAAGGTCGAAATTTGGGTTGAGCGATATATTTTTGTTATTACTAATATAAATAATTCGCTACCCTTATATTTCGGTTTAAATGCCACCTAATAATTTTGGAACTTTGTTAACAAGGCGGTTAATATCTTTTATATGTTTTCATTGAAGTTTTTACGTTAATTTCTTACAGATTTTAAGGTTATATCAAACTAGTTTTCATCGTAATGCTTGTAGTAAATTTCTGTATCTAAGGGTAATTTGAGGCGGCTGTAACACTTCATAAATGTATTCATATACGTAAATTGGTATATATACCAATCTTCATATTATACGTATCTTGTTATTAAATACGTCTTATTTTTCGCCGTCATAATTTTATCCTCATTTCAAATCTTTGTATTCCCGACTTGAGATACGGGTATAATATCAGATTATTCTACGCCTTGTATTCGTATATTATTCTCATTTTGCCGTTTCGTCCGTATATCCGTTACTCCCTGGTTTTTATATTCCGTTAGGTAATATCGTTTTACAAATTCCGTTTGATATATATATTTATCTTTCTAATTTGATAAATCGATAAGCCTTGATATTTCGAATAAGGCTTTTATAAAGCGGCCGTTCCTTCCCTTCAAGGTGTTAATACTTTTATTTCGCATTTAAATTCGTAACGACTTAACAATAAAATGGTTCACTTTTAACCACATACAGAAAATCTATTTAGAATTTCTTTTATGTAAATTATTGAATATATGAGGTCTTTAGGTTTTCTATTTTTAATAGCGAAAAATCATGACCAAGATATACGTATTCGCTGTATATAGGTTCAATTCCTTAACTGATATATCGATAATATTATCCTAAAAACGCAGGTCCATTTCGTGTATTACAGCCTTTTTAATTATTATATATTCGATTAAATGGTCGAATTAAAAGTTGGCTTCTTTCGTCGTTATTAGTATTAGAGTTATAGCTATAGATGTTTTAAGGCGGTTGAGAATTGTGATTTTTATGTATACCTCGTATATTAAATCGGTGAAGAATATCGGTTTCGTATAATAAGTGTAATTTGAATGTATTTAAATTTTAGGATAATTCGTTTTAACATAAATAAGAAGTATATGAACGCGTTGATATGAAAAAAATAAGGTTAATAAAGAGGTTAAGGCAAAACTTTTAATGCTTGTTAATATGAATGAATTTAAAATAATACGTAAATAAAATATAGTTACAGGTCAATTAGGCGTTTTAAATGAGGGTTATCAATGCTTATTAAAGTTATACTAGTTAAATGGCTAAAAAACCGTAAATATCTTAAATACTAAATTTAAAATACGCGGTGTCAGGTAAACAATTAGGAGACGGATAGGGTAAATGGGAAAGAGGAGGGAAAGGGGAAGTGTATTTGTACGGATCCGATATGAAAGTTTCGGTTCGTAATTGGTGAACGGTCCGAATATCGAGTTATAGCCGCTTTTACTGGCTACGAGCGATTTTATTATTCCGTCCGTAGCCGTTTTTGGGTTTCGTAAACGGTTTGGATACTAAGTTTAGATTGGATAGGTCCCAAAAAAGGGTTTCGAAACTTGGTGGTTTTGGCTTACGTGGCTTGATACGTAATAAGACGTTTTCTAAGAAGTACCCGGGTATATTGAAACATCAAACAAGGGTTAATAGTAGCGTAACGTGGTTTTTAATCAATAGAACGCCAAATAAGACTTCATGATATCGTATAAAAGTGATTTGTTTAAACTTATTTTGCTTTTATAGTCTTTATATTTATCCCGTGTATGTTTTTGAAGAACTTAATATTAAAGTATAAGTAGTTAGAACCGTTATAACATTTCGCTATAGACGTTTAACTTGTATCTGTCTCTTTTTTTAGGCTATCTGTAGTCGACCGAGTTGGCTACTAATTAGTATCGGTAAAGTCTTTGCCTAATTTACTTAAAAGTAAAAGAGTAAAAGAATAATCGTAAAGATGGGTATTGTAATAGTAAAGATAGATAAGTTGGGGGAAAGTATTTAGAGAGTGCACGCCACAGGTGTGAGGTTATAAACCTCTTATCTAGGCAGTGTCACTTTGCCATAAACTTTGGAACGCGCCTGTTAGACCGCGCCACACGTGATGCATTCTGCAAGAGTGTAGCCTGCAGCATAACACGTTATTGTGCACTCTACAGGAGTACGTCTTGCAGTTTGGTGCACTGCCACTTGACCTACGTGTACTAACTATAAGGATATATAATAATATCCACAGGTTTGGTCTTAAAAATCTACGGTATAGTTGGAGGATTCGACTCCGGAATCACTATAACGATGACGGTCCGGATAATTATTTTAAACCTTGGTTCAAATCCCCCTTTTTTAATGGTTTACATTAATGTTTTCTCCTTTAAGAATACCTTATTAAACTCTGAACTACGAACGAAAAACGCCTTATAATCAATATTATAACTATACGCGAATTGTACAACCGCCGCAAAATCAAGGAAATAAAATAATTTCACGGAAAATTCAACCTAGCAAATGTGATAAGTAAGGGCGCCCCGAATAGGGTATTTAAAGCGCTCGTATTAATGATTAATCTTTTCGTTAGCGTTATTGGGAAGGTTTTACAACCTTACCCTAGTTAAAGCTATTTATACCACTATTTACATTTTTTTCGCCATTCGAATCCATTATTCACACCATTCTCAATAATTGAACGTTATTTAAATTAAGAATTAATATTGTTTTTGACATTTTATCACTAGTTGGATTTACTATTAGTATCTTTTCTAATATTTCATCACTCTTATTTTACGATTGATGACGTTACTGATTTTTTGTTCTTTTTCCCCTCGAAATTTGTCATTTATGTTACGATATTTTTAAAACCAATTTTATTACTATGTAATACACTGCTCTAGGGCCGGGTATACCGGCCGAAATATAACAATAGTCAGTTAGTCGCTGTTAAAAGGGGAGGGGTAAGGCAGCATTGCGTCCTCGTTATCCTCCTCTCCGTCTCCCTCGTCGTCGCCGCTGACGCTACCACTATCGCCGCCATTGACACCGTTACCGGCGCCGCCGGAAAAGGGATCCCGCGACTTAAACCGTATGCCTTTAGACAGTATCGTAAAGGGGTTTTTAACATCTTTGCGACGACGTACGATAATATCATCGAACTCGCTTACGTAATACATAAGCTGGCCTGCCTTTTAGGTGGTAATAGTGGTTACTATCTCTTTAGGCCGCCGGTTAACACCTATTACCAATTAATATCGGCCTATTTGAATTATTATGTTAGTAGTTATTTTTTGGAAGTACTTCGAACAGTGTTTATATAATAGAAATTGTTATTTACGGCTAATATTAGGAATTCAAAGTAAAATTACCGTAAAAATGTTGGATATGTAATAAAGTCTGGGCCTACAGCCTTAGAACCATCGGAATGTGGGCGTATCTATTGCTAATCTGTTTGTAAAAGTAGTAAAGAGTCGAACGACCCCCGATTTAACGGTAATTGCTAATGAATTTGCCTGCAGTCGCAAACGCAACATATGGTACGCAGGTTATATCAATTAGCAGCCTAGGGCAGCGGATTTGGCCACACTGTTTTAACGTTTAACGCGCCAAAAAGGCCTCACAACGTACCCTATCGAGCCGTAGCTCGAGAAGGCGGGCTAGGTCGGCCGTCTTCGCTTCATTTGTAACGACATTAGTTTAATATAAGTTAAGAGGGAATCTGGTACTACGGATCGCAATATGACTTAGTCAAACTAAGTTTATAACGGTAAGAGAAGTTCGCCACAAGTAAAGGGGTTTTTACTCGTGGAGAAAAGGTAAAGTTAATAACCTTAAGAACCCCTCGTTCATTTCCCTGTGAGGTGGGGGGGAAATGAAAGGGGGAAAAGTAGAGAAAGAGGGTAGGGGTATCGGTGGCGACGGAGGCGAAGGGGGAACCGAAGATAAAGGTAAAGATTAAAGATATGTTGCCTGAAAAAGCCGGTTTGGTAATGGAGCTTATGGTGGCGCGACGGGCAGCATTAACGGCCGATTTTTCCTTTTTAGGTAAACGCGTCAAACGTTTGCTTAAGTTCCTATTTTTAAAAATTATTTATTTTAAAACTCGGTTGAAATAAAGAGTTTATTAAGTGGTATACTTATGGAAGAGGTTCGAATGATTAAAAGTAATAATGGTTTCAAAATATGTATACTAATTGATTAGTTATGAACTTACTTTATAAAGAAGGGGCGTTGTTAAGGGGAAAAGAAAAGAAGTTTTACTTAAACCAATAGCGATACATTTTATATACTGGCTCTAAAACACATAATACCGATAGTCACCCCATATTCCAACACCTTTACAATCATACTCCTATAGAGATCAATAAAGATTTCGCTATTAATAACTATATCGCCGCCAAATTACCTAAACTAACTGGAACTTTATCACAACCATTACTGTGGTTAAAACTGCTAATTGGAACCTTTACAATTTTTAAACCGTAACCACTATTATGATTATAACAATTAATTTGAACTTTAACTTAGTTATCATTATGAAATCATGGGAAATGAGTCTTACTTCTACAAACTAACCCTACTGAATCATAAAAATAAACAATATAACAAATTAAACTATTATTACTGAACTACGGATACGGACCGCGTTGGAAAAAGAAAAGATTATTTATATAGATATTATCATAATCTTTTATAATTCGTAAGCGGTCAAACTACAAATTTCACTTTTACAAAGTATATGATAACGTTATACTTTACAATTTTTATTCCTCTAAAATATATAATAGCGTATCACTGCCTAAAAGGGGTGTTGACAAAATGCACGGTAAAATTCCACTACCTAGAATCGAGATTATTCAAGTGTATAGTAGAGTGAAACTGCCAGGGTAAGAGCTTATAAACTCTCACCTGAGGCGTGCACTCTCCGGATACCTCTTCTCCTTGCTATCTTACTATATACTTCAATACAAATACCAATCTTTAAGATTACTCTTCTAGCGTGCCTGGTACAATAGAGACCTCACCGACAATGATAAATTAACCTTTTTCATAACATATTATTCCGTCTCAATAATATTCAGTTAAAACCGGAGTAGCGATTTTACTCTATTCATAAAGGATTGGTCGTTATTATAAAGGCGGGTGGGGGATTTGGCGCTAAAAATCACAAATTCATCCGAAACTTCGTTTCTATCGATATTTATATTCCAAATGTTTCATTCAACCATAATAAAATCTAGATATGACGTAATTATGGAATAGAAACCTGGAAAGGCTTATTAGGAAAAAGTGGCGGGATTTTAAACTAAATTTTATATTATATAGATATTATTAACGTATACTGTTATCCTACATGGATTAATATGCGTAACCGCCTTAAAACCTCAAAACGAACTGATAGCCTCCGTATTAAAGACGTGAATATTAGAGTATGGGTTACCGGATCCCATTATAACTACACGTCTATTACAGTAAACTACATACCCATATCCAACGTAACACCGACCATCAAAAACTATTAAAACGCCTTGAAATAAATTATGATATATTATTAGTTGAGCTTTAAATATTAAGGTTAAAAATTTCAATTACTTCCATTTTAGTTTACCCGCTAGTAAAAGCATCGATAAATCCAGGAAAATATCGTGGGGTGAATGAAATAGGCTGTCAAAATCTAGGAAACTCATCGTTTACCACTAAAAGACGAAATCACGCCTTAGCCGGTTTAGACCGGCGATTTAATAAAGGGAGGGTTTTAAAACCAATAAAGGTATCCTGTACTACACGTATATAAAGTTGTATAAAATGCTGGGGCTTAATAACGACGCGGGGGGCACTTACCTGTCCGTTAGTATAACTATAGGGGTTTACACCACGGTTTTGTAAATATTGTAACAGGCGTCGCCTCGGTATGCTGTATAAAAGGGTGTCCAATATCGAGGGTTTTAAATTGAAAAATAAAATGGAACCGTTGTTGTTTAAGAACGACTTTACCAAAGGGCACCGGAGTCCCTAAGGGCAACGACGCTAAGCGAAGTCCTGTATAACGGGGCGACCGCTCTCGTCGTGGCGATAAGTGAGACCGTAGCCTATTCTTTAAGTCCCTTGTATGTGAGAATCTCTTGCAGTGCCTAGCGACTTTTAAAGCCTCTGCCACGCATTCCTTGATATGTACCCGTCCTAATAGAGAACGGTCGAACTAAAGCTCTAGCCATCGTATGAAAGGAGGCTTGGTATTAGGAGAGGGTTTTTTAACCGAGAGGACCGGTCTTATGGCGGAAGGTACAGGGGGGTTCCCATATTTCGAAAAGTCGGTTGGGCACTAGCGGCCTGTAATGTATAAAAGTTCTGATTTTTTTAGGGCAAAGATTAGGCGATTATTGACCGTTCAACTATCCGCCTCCTGTAAGTAGGATTCGAAACTTAGAATGTTTAATTTCAATAAATCCGAGATTCATAAAAAAGGACGTCGTTAGCATAGATAAAAATGCGGCCAGAGCAGTGCATGGCGAGATTAACTATATAGATTATATAAAGGACTAGAGAAAGGGGACAGCTTTATGAAATACTATAATGAAGATTGGAGAACCTTATAGTTACCGTTTAATATTGAACTCTTATTACTCTACTAATTGAAAAGTGTTTAACAAAGTAAATCAATTACGGTAAAACTTTAAAATTCTTATGCTTTAAATTGAGCGTTTGTTCAATTGGGTATTCAATACCCTTTCAATGTTTCGGGAAAAAATCGATGCAACTTCCCCATCAGCGAAGGCAAACTTCATATTATAAGCAAATAAAATAATGAAGTTCGCAGCGAATCGTTTAAGTATCCCCCCTTTATATTGGGCTTTCATTAGACCCCTTGTAATAAGGGATCGATATATTCGCCGGATTACGATACTTTTTAACCCTTTGAAATATAGTGGGATAAAAGAGATTGGCTTTTACAAAAGTGATTATAATAGCTTCCAATGGCCCAATTTAGGTATTATAAAAACCTTCGATTGTCGTTATACCTGCGGAGAAACCCTTTAACGTAGACACTTATTTTAAAATATCCGTAAAGGCCCCAAGATATAGTTCTAATGAGCTTTAAATTAACATACTATTATATCGTTAGGCCCAGCGGATATATTACGAATTTTAATAGTATTACGTGGTACTTTTTTATCGGAAATATCGGATCCCTAAAAAACAATATACTAGGATCTATCCTAGTCGATTGAAATAATATCGTCGATATTGTCGAAGATTAAAACCCTATTAAAAATGTCGTTTTAAAGGATTTAAGCTTAATAAATGGCGTTAAAAATGAGGCAGCCTTTTACTTCAAATAAAGAAACCCGTAGTAGTAACGGAGATTTATATTAGTTAATAATTCCGTATACCCCCTATAGGTCGGATAATCGTTCAAGTTTATCACTTTCTAAGCTTATACATGCCCGGTATACTTTAATTAAAAAAATACTACTTTTTTGAACCTTACCCTACGTAGCTGAGCTTTATTAGCTTTTCTTATATAATAACGAAGTCTATCTAATTCAAAGGTTTAATATTTTCTAGCTTCGATACTCGTTATAACGGGTTTCCCAAACGTAAATAGCATATATAAATATAGCTGAGTAAAGGCTTCCGTCTATTCATATACCCGAAATTTATTTTTGATATCAAAAACAAGTGGCATGGAGGTTTTTCCTACGGCGATTAGGTTTTTAAACCTAAATAGATTGGTTCAAGATACTCTAATTCGCGACATCGTAAGGGAGTAAGACCTGCACGTTGAAAAATTGTAAGTAAAACCTTATAATTAAACTCGATATTAAAGCTAGGTTGGACTACGATAGTAACCACGGCGATATTAGTAAAGTAAAGTCGAGAACGTGTTTAAGATGGTAAGTAGGGACTTTTACCTAACCGTTAAATTGTATATTAATTACGAGCACCCAAGTTTTAAGGATACGCTTTTCGTAGGCGTTGTTTAAAGTTGGCCCCACCCGATTATATATGAGGTTGAAGTTCCTGCCCACAATACTTTAAGATCCAGGTATCCAGTTACAAATTTCCGTGAGGACCTTGTCGGTGTACTAATCCTTATATATGTTAATAATATCGATTTTATTAACGCGTAACAAGAAAAAATCCTTGCCGGAACTCGGCTTTAAGTGTATAACAGTAAGAGAAGCCCTTTTCCGAACAAACGTAAGGATTTGAGGCTCGGTCACCAAAAAACAATTCACATCGACCCTCTTAAGTAAGAGTGAAACCCATATAATTTCTAACTAGTAAAAAAAATCGTAAGCTAGGTGGCGTTATGTAAACCCTAAGCCATTATCTTTCCTACCGCATCATAGTTTCTATACATTAATAATATTAACGCATTCGTCCGTATAACCTATAAATGAAACCTAGTACACGGTAATAGTTCTACTTACGTTTACACAATTAATTGTAAGTCCCGTAATTATTTTTAGCGCTCGGCAGCGTTTAGTTGTTCTATATATATTTAAGGCAGACGTATTTAATATTCTAAAACTTTGAAGTTAATTAAACCCGAACGGATAAAAGAACTATCTTCTGATATGTTACCTTAGTCTGTAAAACCTATCGGGTCATATTGTATAGTAGTAAAGTTAGGGAGCGACGGGAATTCGAACTCGGCAATAAATGTAGCCGAATCTAACATCGGAGGTTCCTCATTACCCGAGGCCCTGAATACGGCCTCCAATATAGTCTGAGCCCCAGTTTCCAAGGGTCTGGATACTTTGAAGCTAGTCTTCGTAACTCTGGAGGAAAGATGCACGGATGTGCTTGGTTTGGAACCTGTTATAATACCGTTTTGGCTTTCCAGTTTGGTATTTCGTCGAATTAGGCTGTGTTAAATAAGGTTTTTATAATACAGCCGTTTCTACCACCTAAGGTATTGATTCTTCCGCTTAATAATTGTACTCATAATACTTTGGGAATCGAATTATACACCGTATATTACATTTCCAAGGTTTAAATATTTTCCCCTATAAATTATGGAATATATAGAGCCCTTAGGCTTTTTTTTCTTGATAGTAAAAGATTATATTTATAAATTACGTATTTTCCGCCTGTAATTGACGTTATTTACCGATACTTTGATAATATTATCCTATATATTTAGATTCATAACTTACAAAACAGTTTTTCGAAATATTATATCCTGAAAAAAATGTTTATATATTTTCTGGCCTCAGCTAGGCTCGTTAAAAGCAGTGTTCTGGTAGCCAAGTTGTTATATGTATAGGTTAGTATAAATAATGTATAGTGATATGGTTTTTTGTATATTAGATTTGGTATATTCAAAGGGAGTTTTGAAATAGAACGGCAAATAAAAAGGTATAATACGTAAATGAAATATTAATAGAACGCGTAAAAACTTTCTGAATAAGGCATTTAGCGTTTTCTAGTTTATATGAAATATAAGCAAGGACTAATTGCAAATTAATTAAGCGCTTAAGATTAGTTATTTAGTAATTATACTAATAAACTTACGTATCATAAGTAATAACTTAAATAAGAGGTGTCTAATAGAGCTAACGGAGAAAAAGTTGGAATTCAGAGTGGGGAGTTGGTGTGTAAGGGTTAAAATAGTGTTTGAGAGCGAGTATATTGCTTTGTGCGTTTTTATTATGGAAGCGTTTCGGATTTTGAATTGGGTGTTCGCGAAATATGCTGAAGCGTTTTAAAAGGTGTTTTGGAAGTTCGGTTCGTTTAGTATGAGCGTTTCGAAAGTTGTTTTCGAGGCTTATGGTAATTGTGGGGACGCTTTAAAAGTTATTTTAGTTGTTTTCGAATAGTTTTAAACAAAGGGTTCCGAAATCTAATAGCTTTCGTAGCTGATACGGAATAGAAAGCTTTCTAAAAAGTGTCCGGATACATTCAAAGCACCAACAAAATTAACGGATAATGTAATGGGACTTTCAGTATTCAAAAAGTAATTATTGAGTTACTAATTTCGTATTAAAATTTTACCTTTGAAAGTTACTCCGCGTTTTACAGGTTTTACACACTTCTGTGTATTTCTTTTTAAACGTAGTGTTAAATTATAAAACGGTTAGGACCGTTATAGCATCCTGCTATAATTATTTAACTAAGATTCGTCTCTTTTTGGGGGCTAGTAATGGTCAACCAAGTTGATTACTAATTAGTATCGATAAGGTTTTGTATACGTTAATATAAGAAAAAAATAGTATTATAAGTATTGATGTTATATAGTTTAGGGAGAGAAGAGACATTCGAAAAGTGTATGCCTCAAGTGAGAGCTTATAAGCTCTCACCTAGAATGTGCCACTCTACCATACACTCTACCAACGTCCCTCCAGGGGCGTATCAAACTACCATACACTCTGCAAGTGTGTATCCTGCAGCGTGGCACGTTATCATATACTTTGCAAGAGTACACCCTACAGCGTGACTCCTTACTAACTATAGGAATATATAATAGTATTCACAATAAATCTAACATTTATTTTGATTCGTAGTGGCTTCTAGACGTGCATATCGTTTTGGGCAAGGGATAAATCTTTTTGTAACAGTTTTATCCCCTTCATATAGCTGTCTAATTATGGTTAGGAGGTTAGTAAGTTGTGTGATATCATACGTATTATTGCGACTATCGCAAATATAGTAAATGTTGGTAGGCCTTAGACATTGCAACGTTGTTGATTCGATTGGTCGAAGTAACAGTAGTATTGCAGTAATCAAATGGTGGATGTATTGTTTTAGGTTTGGCAGACTGCTAGCTGGTTTGCAAAGTAATTTGTAGGGTCAAGTGCTTGGCTCGTGCCCTAGAGTGAAGTGCAGCGTACTGCACTCGACTTACATCTAATGCGGTAAGTCCGCATAAAGTAATACACTTAACTTGCAGTACAGTCAACTTTACTTATAGTAAAGTTGACCTACTGCACTACATGTAGTACTATTCCAACACTAGCAGCTTTTTAGTCTGTACGCATACGTTAGTGTAGCTGACTACTCTTTTCCAGTAACCACTAAATTGCTTCCTCGTTAACTGGCAAAACCTTTATCAATTCCAGTTGATTTCCATAGTATATTGCACTAAATTTCATACAAATTAGCCTACATTCGGACTTAATTACGTTTCCATTCCGAGGTCCGAGTTTATTAATTCCCACAAAATGTTTTTTTGCCATAACCCTTCGTAAGCCTTTACTTTAATTGTGTCACTTAAATATATTACTATTATTAATCCCCTGGCTGTCTTCTAATTTGCTAGCATATCCCTGTCCTTCTTTACTTGATTTGGGCTTTCTGGGCGGCCTGTTAACGTAACCCTTGATATGAATAGTTAGCCTATTACTGTTTACAAACCTTTCCAGGAATTTGTTTGGTATCGTTTTCGTCATGGCATTTGCGGGGTTATCTTTATTATCAATTTATGGGAACTTTTCGATCTCCCTCCTTTTTTAGGCTTTACGAAGTATTATTATGTTAATTATTAGGCGTTTTTCGCTGGTAGTTCCGAGCTTTAAAAGGCATTCGAAAAGGCTCCTTAAGTCGGTATAAATTACCACTAGGATAAAATAAATCCGTAGTTATCTAGTAATAAGGTTAGTGTTCTTCTACAATGTTATACCTATGTTATAGCCCGTTATTATACTATAGACCTCCGATGTTAACACACTTTATGTAATCTTTTTGCATTTGATGGAGGACTGATAAATTAGATTGACCATAATGCTAAATTTATCTTCCCGCTTGTTTTCGTTAACGAGGGTTATTAGGTAGCCTATTTGTAAAGATAAATCGGTTTTATTTGTAAAAGACTCGTCCGTAAAAATTATTAACTTGGTCTTTAAAAGGTCGATTGACATTATATTAATCCCGCGGTCCAAGTTCCGTATTTATTACTCAAGCCTTTCATTTAACCGATTAACGATCTATTAAATTTTAATTGTATGTTTTCCGTTAATTTCATTACCGGTTTACAATTTTAAAACTTAAAGTCCTTAATAGTTTACTGTTTTAGTGCTACAAAGCTAGCCGTTTTAACGAAAGGGGTATTGTCAATTTGTATACCTATTACGCCGAAGTCCCGTTTTTTACATGACCAATAAATATAGATCGTATATTGAAAACTTTATCTTTAGGACGGATTTCAAGTGCGACTAGTAGGTTAAAAATTAATAAACGCTTACTTTAGATAATCCGTATAATAGCTTAATACCGTGTGTTACCGTATTTAAAGGGTAAATAACACCAAGTTCCTGTAATAGGTTTAGTAATACTATTTGTTGTAAATCCATTACTAATTACGTATTAGCTTACGTTATATTACACCTATTGAACGTAAACTTTCCTTTAGTCTTAGCTAATAGATTTATTATTAAAGTAACTACTAAATGATAATTAATTTTTTTTTCAATTGTTAGCGACTACGTAAGGATTTAGGTTTTGCTTTTATCGTCGTATCCTTAAACGATTAGTTTTGATTTTTCCTTTAGGGGCCCTGTAGTTTTGCCTTTGACTTTAGAGATAATTTTCAAGTTGAAGATTGTAACGTTTAGGTGTTGGAAATTAAAGTCGGTTTTCGATACGAATTATATAACATTTCGAATTAGTAAGTCGTTAATTTCAACTTTGCTACTTTCTTTAAAAGGCTTTCCAAAGGTTTTAATAATCCTTTAAATTCGGAGCTTTAATATCAGGTCCTCGTCATCCTTTTCTTTCCCATTTACCTATATAGTATTTTAAATACGCTCCGGTATACATTCCTCCTCTTTAACGTTTTTTTTAGGGAGGTCGTTCGTGTTGGGGGCGTTTTATTAGCTTATTGATAACTGGTAAAAAAAGGTTTTTATTAGTTTAGTCGTTTAGTTTAAGGGGGTTCAGGGTCTTTATCTTTAGTACCCCTAATATAAGGCTTAACCTAATTAATTGGACATAATATAAGACTATTAGTAATTTGAACAACTATTTCAAAGTTTACGATACTTAATATTTTATATAAGACCTCATATTTACCCGGCTCCCGTTATATAAGGACTTTACTTTATAATGTCAAAGTAAATACGTCGATGCTTAACGGGCCGTTTTTCATATTAAAGGCGTTATTAATTTAACAGAGTGTCGATTCTCTTTATAATTCCTTTAAAGATTTGTTATAAGCCATAATACGTTTTTAAGTACTTATCAAAGGCGGAGATTTACTTTTTAGGCGTAGGTACGTTTTAAAGACTAAAAGCGTTAATATAAAGCCATTAGGGCCTACGGTATTGTTAAGGCTTTTTACTGCTATTTATAAGCGTACCTTCAGATCTGTAAAGCTTTTATTCTTTAATGTAAGAATATTATATATTTAGAGAAGTAAGGCCTATGTCCTTTGAACCTTTCCAATACTCCAGTAGGCCGTTATAAATAACTATTTGTATTAGATACTCATTATTTTTGTATTCTTTTAAAACTTTACAGCCGCAAAGTTGGTACTAATATCGTGGATAATGACGTCCGGTAAACCTAGGTACGTGTTAATTTATAATATCTTTAACGATTTTTACGTATCCTTTATCGAAAGTTATTTCAAAAACTTAATTTCATGAATAAAAGTTACGGAATTAACTACATAAAAAACAGCTTTATTATTTAAGTAAAACATATTAATACAAATCTCATAATTAAAGTATTTATCGTCTTTTAATGTAAATTTAAATTTCCGGAGGGCTTAGGTATAGATTTAACAGTAATGATATAGCTTTTTGATAGCTTTTAAGGCAAAGGATTTTATATCGTTATATGCTGCGGATTTTGAAACTTTTTGTAACTTATCATCGGCTGCATAGGTATAGAGCCTGTATAATTAACGTATCTCTGGATCGTTATGTTTAATACTATTTTTTTTTTTTTCGGATTTTAAAGATAAAATCATAGGTATCAATATTTAAAAGCAAATGGAAACCTTTAGTTGTTTTTAACAAGTTAGTTTATATTAATATCGAATGACGCTAAGGGTTCTTATATTCTTTAAGTCAAAAAGGAATGGTGTAAGGGAATTGAAGATATGAAATGTAATTGCTTTTATGATAGTTTTTATTACTGTTATCTCTAGTAACGATAATTCTTTGCCTAAGTTAAAATTATCGGTGTCTTTACTAGTATTTAAACGATCGATTTTAGTAGCTATAGTGTTTTTCCTCCGTAGTATTACGTATTACGAAAAGCCTTTTGTTAAGTACATTATCTCCCTTATACCTGGCATTATACCTTGAAACCTATAGTTTATATAATAATTACGAAAATTAAAGGTATATAAGGGGTGAAGGTTAGTTAGGGTAAAGGTAAGGTTTTTTACTAGTTAAACAGTATAGAAAGGCGTGGTCGGCTAGTTATTAGGCCGTATTAAAAATAGTATTTTCATGTTATTTAATTTGTTTAAAGGCGTTAACATTATTACTTGGGTCGTCGCCCTCTAAGTCCACAATTGAATCTAAATAGTCTTATTTAAAAGCAATAAGGTATGAAGCGTGGTATACCTCCTTTTTGATATTTTGCTCGACGGCGGGATTCTGAATTAACTAATAATTGAACTTGCTATAAATTTAATATCTTTTGCCATTATTACGACAATAATGTTCACGGTTAATCATTTCGCTTGAAATTTGGGCTTATTAGAATTGACGTAGCTATTATCTTTAATTTAAAATTAAAGTTAATAGGTTAAACCTTAGGCATTACGTAAGTCCGTATTTGCGGTCGACGTAATTAATTACTGTAAGTTTCTTTTTATTTATATTAAAATAATTACTAGCTGAAAAGTATATATTGAATGAATTTGATATACGTATTATTACGGTAATAAAAGAAAAGCGTAATTGGTTCAAAAAGCTTTCGTTAGTGGTATTTGGGCGTTATAAGGCGTATTCGAATTTATTAACGTCCGTAATTACTATCTCCACCTGCTCTCAGAGTGTGTTTTCGTTAACGTCAGATTTTCCCATTGCTTTTTGATATAATATTAACTTATTAATCATTGAATTAATTATATTTATTAGTATTCCCTCCTCTTTTTTCTTTTTTCTTATTTTAATGTACCTCGTAGTGGCTTAGTTTGTATGGTATTAAATAAGGTAAACGTCGTACTCGAAGTAGCCTTTTATACTATCGTAGATTTCGCGAAACATAGTAACGTTAGTTAGAAAGCTTATGTAGTAGGTTGCAGCGTGTCTTATATGGATTTCGGAAAATAATAAGCCAAAACTAGACGGAGGAACCTTTATTTACTTGTGAATATTTAGAAAGGGTATCATCTTAGTGTCGAAGAGGTTATACGGCTTTTCGTTATACTTTTTTATATTATTCTAAATTTTAATCAAGTCCATTAGGAGTTTATAGTTAACATTAATCATTTTGACAGGTTTTGGAAAAAAGGTGCGATAATCGTCCGAGTCGTAAGTTAAGTTTCCTAACGGTTAAGGCCTTAAAGGTTCCAAGGTATGGTATTAGGGGTAATTGCCAGTTTCCTAACCCGATAGGTAAAGTCCTATAATAAAACGTATAATAGGCTTCCATACGTAGGCGAATTTAAGCGGGGAGGGGTTTTAAGGGATTTGGTAACTGTATTACCAAGAGACGATAGGTACTTAAAGATTTTAGAAAGTTTAATAGTTTTATTGAATTAATTAATGTAAAGCGCCGACATTAATTCCTCTAACCTTATTAACCGTCTTTATTTTACGTACCCTACCATCGCTAAAGGCGTATATCGCATTATTATGTAAAGGTATTAAATTTCCGAACCAGTTAATAGGTTCCTTATTATTCATGCGTAAAAAGGCTTAACTTAACTAAGGATAAAGAGGAGGTCCTCTAGATTGTATATAAAGGCGTTAAAGTTTTTCAGCGTACTTTCTCTTGGGCAGTGGGTTTTAAGGGTATTTTTGATTAAGTCCAATTAAATAAAATCTTTATTAATTTAGTAAAATTCTTTTTCAATACGTAAACTCCTTAGAGTTTTAGCTTTTCTTTCAACTTGAATTTAATAGTTTTTCAAATTTTCTTTTATATATTAATAGTTCAGTCGTTGAAGAATTTACGATACTTTCCATAAGTATCGTTATTGCGGTTACGTTTCTTGTTACCGTTTTATTCGCCGATATAATGACCAACAAAATTAACCAAATGTTTTTCGGTTAATTTTTCGTTAACATCTTTACTCCAAATGTTATAGTTATAGTATTTGGTAAAGATAACCACGAACGTTTTAATCGTTTCTTCTCTAACGGGGTCGGTAATATCATTAAATTTGGCGTTAACGGTAAACCTTTTAATATATAAGGCGAGGGATTTGGTGTAAAATCGTATAGGAACTTGGCGATTTGGCGTAAGGTTGCGTGACGTAGCTTTTTTAACACGACTTGGTATTTTCTTTTAAAGTAACAGACTTAACGATTAACTTGACGTAAAGGAAGTGGAAAAATTGAAATATAGATTATGATTTAGTGAAAAGGGTAAAGTCGAAGTTCTTTTGTTATTGGTAAAAGGTAAAGGTTAAAAGTTGTGATTATTTAGTGTAGGGATTTAGTCGTTTTTTTATAGTAGTAGTATATGTAGTAATACTAACTTAGCTGTTTCTCAATTTGCCGAACTTTGACACTTTTAATAATTAATCTTAAAGTTTTGAAAAAGGGTTAATAAAGATTTTTGAGTGGTTTTAATAGTAATACCATCGTTTACTTTTAAATTGCTGTTAGAGATTAACGTAGTTTAAAAGTCTTCTCTATTTTGTTACCTTTGGGGATTGATATAGTACTAATAAAGACCTTTTGTAAGAATCTTTACTTTACCTTAACCGCCTTTATTAACCTAAAACGTAACTGGAAAGTAACTTGTTTTTTTATGTAACTTTTTTGTATTTAATCTAATAAGCAGACAAGTATTAAATAGTATTGGTAGGCCTTAGACGTTACAACGTTTTCGATTAGATTAGTCGAAGTAACAGTAGTATTGTAGTAGTTAGATGATGAATGTATCATTTTAGGTTTGGTAGACCGTTAGTTATTCTGCACAGTAATTTGTAGAGCCAATTGTTTAGCCCATGCCCTAAAGTCAAGTTGAGCATACTGCACTCGATTTACACCTAATACGGTAAGTCCGTATAAAACAATACACTTAACTTGAAGTATAATTAATTTTACTTACAGTAATATTGACCTACTGCATTGTATGTAATACTATTGTAACACTAACGGCTTTTTAGTTTATACGCGTACATTAGTCTAGCTAATCACTCTTTTCCAATTACCATTGAATTGCCCTCTTATCAATTGGCCAGACCCCTGTTAATTTCAATTGACTTCCATACTTCATTATACCCAATTAAATGTTAATTAATCTCTATTTGGATTTAATTGCTCTTTCGTTCCGAAGTCCGAATTTAATAATTCCTACAAAACGTTTTTTCGCTATAACTCTTTGTAAGCTTTTACTTTTACTGTACCACTTAAACAGATTACAATTATTAATCCTCTAGCAGTCTTTTAATCTGCTAAAATATCCTTGTCCGCCGTTACGTGATTTAGGCTTTCTGGGCGGCTTATTAAATTAGCTCTCGATATATATAATCAGCCTGTTAGCGTTTATAAACCTTTCCAGGGACTTGTTTAGTATCGCCTTCATTATAACATTTACGGTGTTGGTTTTATTATCGATCCATCGGAAATTTTCAATTTCCCTTCTTTCATAAGCTTTACGGAGTTTTATTACGTTGATCATTAGGCGTTTTTCACTAGTGGTTTCGAGCTTTAAAAGGTATTCGAAAGGGTCTTTTAAGTCGGTATAAATTACTACTGGGATATAAGGAATCTGTAGCTGCCTAATAATAAAGTTATGGGTTTCCTATAATATTATGCCTACGTTAAAGCCCGCTATTATACCATAGACCTCCGATACTAACACACTTCGTATAATCCTTTTTCACTTAACGGAGGACTAGTAAATTAGATTGCCAATAATATTAAACTGATTTTCCCGCCTATTTGTCAGCGAGGGTTATTAGAAAGCCGATTTATAAAGATAAGTTGGTGTTATTTGTAAAAAACCCGTTCGTCAAAATCATTCATTTAGCTTTTAAAAAATCGATTAATATTATATCAATCCCGCGATTCAAATTTCGCATTTGCTATTAGAGCCTTTTATTTAACCGGTTAATTCTTTATCCGTTGGTATTTATACTTAAGTTACAATATTTAGGTCGTAAGAAGCTTTTGGTTAATACAAAATGTTAACATAACTACTCCGAATACACTGTTTTAGGTACCGTTAAGTCTTAGCCTCGTTAGTTTTGTTAATTATAGTTCAAACAACGCCGTAACCCTTTTGGAAAAATCCAAGGCCGGTATTAATATTAAGCCTACAGATTAATGATTTATTAAAGTCTAATTAAGTTTTTTCCGTTAGCGTTGTTATCAGCCAACAATCTCAAAACTTAAAGTTCTTAATCGCTTACTGTTCTAATATTATAAAGTTAGCTTTTTTAACAAGGAAGGTATCGTTAATTTATATACCTATTACGTTAAAGTCCTGTTCTTTACGTTAATAGCAAGTATAAATCGTATATTAAAAACTTTATCGTTAGTCGGGATTTGAAACACGACTAATAGGTTAGGAATTAATAAAATCCTGTTTCAGCTAATTCGTATAGTAGTTTGATATATTGTATTACCTTTATTGGAGGGTCAATTACACTGAATTCGTGTAGAAATTTTAAGAATAAAATCCGTTATAAATCCCTTGCTAATTGTATATAGTCTTACATTATATTGCGCTTATTAAACGTGAATTTGTCTTCAATTTTGATTAATAAAATTGTTGTTAAAGTAACCACTAAATGCTGGCTAATTTTTTTAATCGTTGGCAACTATGTAAAGATCTAGTCCTTACCTTTATTTCCGTATTCTTAAGCGATTAGTCGTAATTTTTCGTACGGACGTTTCATGGTCTTGCCTTTAACCTCGTAGATAATCTTCGACTAAAAGATCGTAACGTTTAGGTTTTCAATATTAAAGTCGGTTTTCTATACGAATTATATAACTCCTCAAATTAGTAAGCCGCTAATCTCGATTTTATCATTTTCCTTAAAGGGTTTACAAAAGATTTTAATAATCCCTTAAGCTCAAAACTTTAGTGTTAGGTTCTCGTTATCCTTTTTCTTTCCTGTTTACCCAAGTAGTATTGTAAATGTGTTCCGGTGTTTATTCCTTTTCTTTAACGTTCTTTTTTGTCGGGGGTCGTTCGCGCCGGCGGCGTTTTATCAGCTTATCAATAACAAGTGGAAGAAGTTCGTATTGGTTCGATCATTTGACTTAAAAATCTTAAGGGTCTTCATCTTTAATATCCTTAATATAGGATTTAACCTAAGTGGTTTGAAAGGATATAAAACCGTTAGCAGTTTTAATAACTACTTTAAAGTTTACGATACTTAATATTTCATATAGACTCTTCTATTTACCCGGTTCCCGTTATATATGGACTTTACTTTGTAACAGTAAAGTAAGTAGGTCGATTATTAACGGGTCGTTTTTAGTACTAAGGATATTATTAACTTGATAACGTGCCGATTTTCTTTGTAGTTCCCTTAAAGCTTTATTGTAAGCCGCAACATATTTTTAAATACTTGCTGAGAGCGGATATTTACTCGTTGGATGTAGGTACGCTTTAAAGACTAAAAGCGTTGATATTAAGTCGTTAAGGCCTAAGTTGTCGTTAAAGCCTTTTACTAGCATTTATAAGCGTACCTTTGGACCCGTAAATCTTTTAATCTCTAACGTAAAAATATTATACTTTCGGCGAAGTAGGGTGTATGCCCTTTCAACCTTACTAATATTTTAGTAAATTTTCACAAGTATTATTTATACTAAATACATATTATTTTTACATTCTTTTAAAACCTTACCGCCGTAAAGTTGGTATGGGTATCGTGAATAACGACGTCTGGTAAACCAAATTACGTGTTAATTTATAATATATTTACCGTTCTTCAGGTATTTTTTATGGAAAGAACTTCGGGAATTTTACTTCATAAAAGAAATCATGAAGTTAATATTGTAAAAAATGAACTTATAATCTAAATCAAATATGTTAATGAAAATCTCATAGTTAAAGTCCTTATAATCTTTTAATATAAACTTAAATCTACTGAGGGCTTAGGTATGTATTTAATAGTAGTAACATAACTTTTTAATAGATTTTAGGATAAAGTATTTTACATCGTTATGTTTTATGGACTTTAGAATTTTATATAGCGTATTAACGACTGGATAGTTGAATTTCTGGTGTAATTAACGTATTTTCGACTCCGTTAATTTTATTACCACTGCTTTCGTGCTTTAAAGATTAAACCATAAGTACCTTTAATTAAAGGCGAGTGGAAACCTTGAGCCGTTTTTAACCAGTTTGTTTATATTAACATCGACGTTCACATTAAGGGTCTTTATATCCTTTTAGTAAAGAAGGAAAAGGGTAAGGAATTTAAAGATATAAAATGTAATTGTTCACATAATAGTTGAAATTACCGTTATCTTTAGTAACGATAATTATTTGTCTAGGTTAAAACTAACTCAAACTTTAGTAGCATTTAAACAATCGATTTTAGTAGCTGTAATGATTTTCCTTCGTAGTTTTACGTATTACAAATAGCCTCTTATTAAATACCTTGTTGACCTTATGTCTAACATTATACCTTAAAACGTATGGTATACATAATAATTATGAAGGTTAAAGGTATATAAAGAGTTAGGGGTTTAGTTAAGGTAAATATAAGGGTTTTTACTAGTTAAACAGTATAAAAAGGCGTGGTTAACTAGCTATTAGGCCGTATTAGGAATAGTATTTTCGTGTTACTTAACTTGTTGAAAGGCGTTAACATTATGAATTGGCTCGTCTCCCTTAAAGTCCGCGATTTAATTCAAGTAATTCCATTTAGAAATAATAACGTATTAAACGTATTATATTACCTTTTTTTTATTTCGTTCGACGGGGAGGTGTCGAGTTGACTAATAGTTGGACTTGCTACAAGTTTAACATTTTCGCTACTATTACAATAATAATGCTATCGGTTAATAGTTTCGCTTGAAACTTGGCTTCATTAGCGTTAGTGTAGCTATCGACTCTAGTTTAAAGTTAAGGTTGATAAGCCAAACTTTAGGCGTTATAGGCGCACATATTTGCGGTTGACGTAGTTAATTACCATAAGGTCTATTTTATTTATATTAAAAAAGTTATCAACTTAGGAGTATTCATTAAACGGGTTTATTATATGTATTTTTTTGGTAGTAAAAGAAAAGTGTAACTGGTTAAATGAGCCTTCGTAAGTGGTATTAAGGCGTTTTAAAGCGTATTCGAACTTATTAACACCCGTAACTGTTATCTGTATCTATTCGCGAAATATAGCCTTGTTAATATAAGCTTTTCCCATTACTTTTTGGCATAACATTAACTTGTTAATCATTTAATTAGGTATATTGATTAGGGGTTTTTTTTTTTTTTTTGCCAACTTTGTAACATACCTTAAAGTGGCCCAGGTTTTGTGGTATTCCGTAAATCAAACGTCGTGTTTAAAGTAGCCTATTATGCTATTATAGATTTCACGAAACGTGATAGCGCCAGTTGAAAAGGTTAGGTAATTGTTTTTAGCGTACCTTGTGAGGATTTCGGGAAATAATAAGTAAAAACTAGGGGGAGGAAACTTTATTTATTTGCAAATACTTAGAAAAGGTATTATCTTGGTGTCAAAAAGATTGTACGACTTTCCGTTATACTTATTCATATTATCCCAAATTTCGGCAAAGTTTGTAAGGAGTCTATAGTTAATATTAACCATTTTGATAGGTTTTTGAAGAAGGTCACGATAATCGTTCCAGACATAAGTTAAGTTTCCTAAGGGTTTAGGCTTTAAAGATTCCGAGGCGCAGTATTAGGGGTAATTGCCAGTTGCTTAACCCGAAGAGTAAATTCATATAGTAGGACCTATGGTAGGCTTCCGCGCGTAAGCGAACATAAACAGAGAAGTATTTTAAAGGATTTCGCGATTGTATTACTAAAAGACGCTAGGAATTTAAAGATTTTTGAAAGCCTAACGGTTTTGTTTAATTAATTAGTGTAAAACGTCAACGTTAATGTCTTTAGCCGTGTTGGTCGTTGCTACTTTACATATCCTATCGCTATTAAGAGCGTATTTCGCGTTATTACATAAAGGTATTAAACTTCCAAATAAGTTAATAGGTTTTTTATCGCTAATGCATTAAAAGGCTTAATTGAGCTAAGGGTAAAGAAATGGTCTTTTAAATCGTGTATAAAGGCGTTAAAATTCCGTAACGTTCTTTTGCTTTGATCGTAGATCTTATGGGTATTTTTAAGCTATGTTTGGTTAAATAAAGTCTTTTTAGTTTAGTAAAATTCATTTTTAGTACATAAATCCCTCATTTTTAAAGGTTTTCCTTTATTTTAATTTTTTTCAAAAGAAATAAAAAAAATACACGTTAATAATCTAGTTGTCAAAAAACCTACGATATTTATGGAAAATACGGTTACCGCGTTACGTTTTTCGCCACCGTTTTACTCGACGATATAGTTGCCGACGAAGTTGATTAGGTATTTTTCGGTTAATTCTTAGTTAACATTTTCGTTTAAAATAGTAAACTTAACGATCGACTTGGTGTAAGGAAAGTAAAAAGAGTAAAGTATAGGTAGAGATTTGGTGTAAAAGGTAAGGTCAGAGGTCGTTTGTTATTGGTAAAAGGCGAAGGTTGAAATTTATAGTTATTTAACGTAGAAACTTAGTTATTTTCTTGTAATAGTAACACCCGTAGTTGTACTAACTTAGCCGTTTGCTAGCTTACCGAATTTTGAGACTTTTGGTAATTAATTTTAACGTCTTTAAAAAGGGTTTATAAAGATTTCTTGGTGTTTTTAATAGCGATACCTTCACCTACTTTTAGATTGCCATTAGAGACTAACACTACCCAAAAGTCTTCTCTATTTTCCTGCTGTTAAGGACTAACGCAGTACTAATATAGACCTTTCGTAAAAATCTTTCCTCTACTTTAGCTGCCGTTATTAACGTAGAGTATAACCGGAAAGTAGCTTCTTCTTTTACCTAGCTTATTTGTACTTAACCTAATAAGCAAGCAAACACTGATTAGTATTGGTAGGCTTTAGATGTTGCAATGTTGTCAATTCGATTGGTCGAAGTAACAGTAGTATTACAGTAGTCAGATGGTGGATGTATTGTTTTAGGTTTGGCAGACCGTTAGCCGGTCTGCCTAGTAATTTGTAGGGCCGATTGCTTGGCTCGTACCTTAGAGTGAAGTGTAGCGTACTGCACTCAACTTACACCCAATACAGTAAGTCCATACAAAGCAATACACTCAACTTGTAGTACAGTCAACTCTACTTACAGTAAAGTTGAACTACTGCACTGCATGTAGTACTATTCCAACAGTGAAGTTAACTATAATACAGTTAATTGTACTAGAATTCAATATGAACAATAGGGCCAATAATCAACTCCACCAATAGTTAAAAAATTGATCGAATATATGACCACCAAAAAATTAGTTAGTCTACTATATTAGCAATTAATAATTCATGTAAGTAAGCAGATGAAAAAGTCTTCATTAAATTGAAGTTGTCCGAAGAGTAACCTTTGAAAATTTTGAAGCTATGGCTATTTCCATACATATCATTAGGATGGTATTGATAAATTTATCGATTTGATAAATACTTGAAATTTCTTTTTTGGCTGTATGTTGGAAAGCTAACCGAGAAGAATCTTATTAAACCTTAGAAATTCGTGTTAATAGTTTAAAATTCATATAGGTTACGAGATTGACATTGAAAACCTATTTATGAAACTAGTATAAACTTAATAATTGTTATAACCCAAGGACCAACTGCAGACCATGGAACAGACCAGCTGCCAGAAGCTTGATGTTCAACACATCAAGCGGGGATATCTCTTATATAAGGACCCAGGGTTAGGGTTTGGACCGAAAGAACCGCTTGCGGTCCAGTCAACAACATTGGGACCGAAGGAAGCGACATCGACTTCAGCGGTCCAGTACTGAAGACGGTATGAAGGCACGGATATATAAGGACACGGTCATCACCACACAGATAGTATTTCCTTCATAGCTTTTCATTTGTCAATCTAAGTATTCAGTCTCAGTATATTCTGAATAACCTCACGGTTTTTGATCATTACTTGCACGGTTGCGATATTATTCACTCAGTACCTCTGCTACCTTCTTGATAACATAAACCGTCTGACACCTTCTATATACTCACGGGTATCTAGTGTGATCATTACATTAATAAAGTCTTCCACAACATTACAACTGAATGATAAAGTTTTTAAATATATACATTTTTGTTAAATACACACTTTTGAATTATTTTATTTTTAAAATATACGAGTTTTACATATACTTTATAAACAACATACACATGTTATCAGTGTTCCCCCTTTGATAAACCTATATATACCTTATGAGTTTTCTAAACATAGTCTTACAAACTTTTTGGACATATCTACACACATATATACGGTTTATAGACTTTTCCATGAAATCCTGCAATCTATATAAACTTGATGATAAATTCACATACACCGTATAGGCTTACCAAATTTTATATTTATATAGGGGACATATAAATGATGAAGACGGAGATTGATACACACCATCTTTGGGACGGCACGTGTCTGTACCCACATATCCTACATGCTCAGCTCCGCTAAGCTCTTGGTTCTAGTTTGTTCTTCTTTTATTGTCAAAATACTACAATTGTTTAAATAACTACATTTCCCTTATAAACCTACCACAAATTAGTAGCTATAAGCCAGAGTTTAAATTCATCAGATATTACATTCTCACCGGTTTAAATAAGTTAAAACGAAAAAAAAGTTGTTAATATTGCCCCGTATAAATAAATAAAAAAAACCCAACTTTTTAGCTTTCTTTCCTATTTTACAAATATATAATCTTTCGCTTTTACCCTTGATATTGAATAACATTTACCTTTATTTCGTTACTTACGCAACGTATTAATTTTTGCGTTATTTATCCCTTGAATTTCCTATAAGTAAATACGAACTTATTTTTTATGCTTGAATCTGAACGTTTTACCTATACCTACCACTACACGCCGTACTCATATCAAGATTAACAAGCCAACTACTTTTCAGCATCCTTTTACCTATCTCAATTTTTTCGTTAGTTACATCCATATGGTTTCATATACTTACTAATCGTATACGTATTATTATAAAATCTTTATACTAGCTAAAATCAGTCAAACATTTGTAGTAACAAATGTCTAAAATGAATGTATAGATAATTGAAATGAATACGTATTTCAACTAACGCCCTAACTCAATTAATAGAAGCTTCTTATGACAAATGAAAATTATTAAATTATTATAATAAGTCGCTTTCATATACTTACCCTTAAAAGGAATTAATATCCTCATTTTTATAACACTTGCCATAATATTAAGCGTCTTTATTGTAACCCTAAACGTCTTTACAACCTTAATCATCACTTCGATTTTGAACCTGGACGTCGCGCAATTATAACGAGCGAAACACGTTTGCTACTTAATATTAGGCTGCTAATAGTTTTTTCCGATCAAAACACAAAGAATTGAATATATATAATCTAGAGTATTATAATTCCTTTAATATGGGAATTATTACTGTAATTCTAGATATTATCTTCATCGATGTATAAATCTTTGAAGTACGCTTCAAAAGTTTGATTACTTTTAATTTCAATGTCAAAGGTTTAATCGTAATTATATAAAATATCTTATTGAAAAGTTCCGCTATTTTTTAGTGTAATTTTACGGATTTTTTATCAATAATATACGGATTATATTTTATTAAATTTCGAAGTTATCATAATAGTATTGATATAATGCTTTTGGATGAATCAGAGTAGCGCCAAAATGAGTTTAAGGAATCAATCTTGACTTTACAAAACTTGATAGATAACAAATATAGCTTTTAATAATATTTTTAAGCCAAGTATAAGTATATGCGATGAATGAGTATATTTGATCGTCATCACCAGAAATAATAGAGTTATAATTGATATTTAGATTTTATTAGATTTAAGTATTCAACAAAATCTCTCACTGTTTAACCATACATAAACTTTCCGTAAGTATATATATTATATTAAAAAACCGTCGACATTTTCAGTGATCCTCACTGACCATAAATATCAATATTATGAACTTGCTATTAGAAATGACTGCAATAAGTACGACTTGTAGTAATCGTAAAATAAACCATAGTATAAAAATATAAATTCGTACAAAAATCAAAAGATTTTGATAGTCCTTATCAATGATAAGCCTTTAGATATTGCAACTTTATCGATTATAATCGGTCTAAGTAACAGTAGTATTACGTAATCAAGTGGAGAAATGTATTGTGCTATGTTTGACAGACCGCTAGCTGATTTGCAAATTAATTTGTATGGCCAATTACTTGATCCGTGCCCTAATATAAAGTAGGCACATCTTATACTTAACTTTACAGTAAACCCACAAAGCAATACACTCAACTTGCAATCAATTTAGTTAACTTAACAGTATAATTCCCTGATCGCATTGCAATTACTACTATTTTGATACTAGAGGATTTTTATTTTGTGCGCGTACGCTAGTATAATCGATTATTTTTTTCCAGTTGTTACTGAATTGCCTCCTCATCAACTAACCAAACCCCTACTAATTCCACAGCTAAATTAACGTTAATTATACCACGGTGATGAATTCTAACTTTATTAACTCCTAAAAATAAGTTTTTTGCTATAGACTTATGCAGACTTCCAATTGAATCCTACGTTGAACTTAACTATATCAGTCAATTAAATCGTTAGATTTAATACCCCAATAGTTTTCCAGTTTGATATAGTACTCATATTTCCCTTCCTACTCGTCGGTAGGTAACTTTTCTTTATTAGGTAATCTTTTAATGTAGCTCTTGATAAGTATAGTTAGCCTATTGCTATCTATAAATCTCCTCAAGCCTTTTCTTAACGTTAATTTCATTATAGCGTTAGTTGGATTATCTTTATTTTTAATCCACTTAAACTCCTCGATTTTCATATTTCTGTAAGCCTTTCGAAGTGTTATTACCTGAATTATGAAGCGTTTTTCGTTGATTATTCCCAGTTTTGAAAATTAGTCAAACATTCTTTTTAAATCAGTACAAATTACCACTAGAATAAGTGAGATCTCAAACTATCTATTCAACATATTGAAGGTTTTTGTTGATTAGGTCTATACCAGGTAAGCTAACGTAACGGTAAAGTAGAAAATAGTTTCATATTGATAATTTTAGATGGATAAAAGGGAGAAAAGGCATATAGAGAGTGCACGCCTCAAGTTAAAGCTTATAAGCTCCCACCCGGAACGTAGTACTCTACCCTAGACTTTATCAACCTTCTTTCTTGGCAGTAGCACGCTATTATACACTCGCCAAGGGTGTATCTTATAGCGTGACACGTTACCATACACTCTGTAAGAGTGTATCTTATAACGTAACCGCTTACTAACTATATAGTAATATCCACATAGACTATCTTTTTTTTTCTTTAGTACTTTCGGTCTCCGTAATCTAGTAGTAACAATATAGTTTCTCTTAGTCACAATGAATCGTTTAGTAATAATAGTGTTTGTAATTCAATTCATTTAAGGCCCTGATCAGTAGTTTCTGTAACGAGAAGAACTGTATTATAATTTGTTTAAGGTCTCAATTAACTGATTTGATAACGAAAATGGTTGAAATATAATTTGTTCAAGCCCCAGTTATTTGAGGTAATTAATGGCAGCATTGGTTGGAAAGGTTATTAATTCCTATAGAGGTGTAATTATAATGGCATAATTTTTGGTGTTACATATTTTAGGGTTAATATAAAAAGATACATCACCATAGATTCAAGAAAAACTTCTTTTATTTTCCCTCTAACAAGGTGCATCAACTTATAAGGTAAGTTTCTAATTAACGAATAGAAGTATATATTCTTAAATTACTATACCAATTAGCAATTCTAACGGTTTTATAGGTTGTTTATTTGATTAATGACACGTTCTAATCGATTTTTAAAATAGATAACCGGTAAAAAAAATCTTAACGGTCCCCACCCGTTAGCCTAACCCTATATTTACCATCTCCGGCAGCATATCATCGATCCTAGTATTTATCTTGGTTTTGCAGACCAATAGCTAGTCTAAATACTAATTTGTATAACCAATTTCTTGGTACGTTCCCTGGTTTGAATTCAGCACTCCATAGATAGTTGACTTATGAGCAGTATGGTGAACTTGTCTATATTGAAATTAACTTGACTACACTTCATTTAAATGAAATTTCAACAATTTTAGTAAAAGATAGTA
The DNA here is from genome assembly GCA_038502455.1 of Anisogramma anomala. Classification (NCBI taxonomy): domain Eukaryota; kingdom Fungi; phylum Ascomycota; class Sordariomycetes; order Diaporthales; family Gnomoniaceae; genus Anisogramma; species Anisogramma anomala. The sequence continues at coordinate 19,880,644 of JASMMZ010000004.1, read as the reverse complement.
AATTTAAGTAGTAAAAGAAGATTCACATATGTGTATCCAGGTTAAGCTATCAAGTTCTATGAAATGTATATAAACCAACTCTAGGGTCTTTATAAAGATCTTAAATTAAGTCCGAAGGCTTTAAAATTCTTGTTAGGTATCTTTAACCAATATCATCGATATTAAGACCATAAGTACGTCAGTGTGATATGTAAAAACTTATCTGTCAGAAAGCTATTTTATGATAGAAGAAGTTACAAATTATCGTAGTATTATAAGTTTTTTTCATCTACTAGTTTGATTTTGTTAATCGAATAAATTTGAGAGTTATTCTCAAATTCAAATATCATGTAGTCAAGTTTTCAAATTCTAAGGCATATGTTCATTACTACTAGCTAATTTAAGTGGTAACGTATAACTGTACCTCTAGCATTTCTGATTTTGGCTGCAACCTATCATAGGTTTGTAACACCTCGATTTTTTAACAACGAAAATTTTTGGTAGGCCTTAGGCGTTTCAAAATTGTCGATTCGATTGGTCGAAGTAAAAGTAGTATTGAAGTAGTCAGATGGTGAATGTATTGTTCTAGATATGGCAGACCGCTAGCCAGTTTACACTGTAATTTGTATGATCAATTTCTTGGCCCGTGCCCTAGAGTGAAGTACAGCGTACTGCACTCGACTTACACCTAATGCGGTAAGTCCCTACAAAGAAATACGCTTAACTTGCAGTACAGTCAACTTTACTGTAAGTAAATTTAACCTACTGTATTATATATAGTACCATTCTAATACTGGCGGCTTTTTGGTTTGTACGCGCGCGCTAATGTGGTTAACTAATCTTTTCCAGTTAATGTTAAACAGCAGCCTTGTACCCCTTATTAATTTCGATTGACTTCCATACTGTATTATATCCAATTGCATGTAAATGAACCCCATTTGATCTCCATTGCTTCGTCGCTTCGAGGTCCGAATTTATTAACTCCCATAAAAAGTTCTTCCGCTACAGACTTTCGTAAGCCTTCACTTTAACTGTACCACTTAAACAAGTTACCATTATCAATCCTTTAGCAGTCTTCTAGTTTACCAACACATCCCTGTCCGCCGTTACATGATTTGGGCTTTCCAGGCGGTTTATTAACATAGTCCTCGATACGTATGGTTAGCTTATTATTGTCCGCAAAGCTTTTCAGGGCCTTGTTTAGTGCCGCCTTCATTATGATATCTGTGTGATTATCTTTGCCATCGATTTATCGTAACTTCTCAATTTTCCTCCTTTTGTAGGCTTTACGAAGTACTATCACATCGATTATTAGGCTTTTTTCCCTGGTAATTCCGAGCTTTAAAAGGTATTCGAAAAGAATCCTTAAGTTTGTATAAATTACCAACGGGATAGGAGGAATCTTTAGCTGCCTAGTAATAATATTAAAAGTCACCTACAATACCATGCCTACGTTAAAGCCTATTATAATATTATAAACCTCCGATACCAACACGTTTCGTGTAATCCTTTTACATTTGACGAAGGATTAGTAAATTAGATAACTAACAATACTATACTAATCTTTCCGCTTGTCTTCGTTGATGAAGGTTATAAGAAAGCCTATTTTAAAAAACAAGTTGATATTATTTACAAAAAAAACTGTCGTAAAAATTATTAACTTAGCTTTCAAAAGATCAATTAATAGTATATTAATTCCGTGGTCCAAGTTTCTCATTTACCACTCAAGCCTTTCATTTAGCCGATTGAACTCTTTATTAGTTGATATTTGTATTTATACCGTAATAAATAAATCGTAAAAGGCTTTCGATTAACATAAGGGAGTAATATAACTACCTCTAGTATATTATTTCAAGTACCATGAAGCATTAAATTCGTTAGTTTTGTTAATTGCAATTGAAATAGCGTCTTAGGTTTTTTGGTGAAAGTTAAAGCCGATATTAATACCAAGTATACGGATTAACAATTTATTAAAGTTTAGCTAGGTTTTTTTCGTCAGTTTCGTTAATAACTTGCAATTTCAAAACTTAAAGTCCTTAATTACTTGTTATTCGAGTATTATAAAGCCAGTCGTCCCGACAAAGAAGATATCATTAATTTACATACCTATTATACTAAATTCTTTATTTTACGTTACTAGCAAATACAGATCGTATATTGCAGAATTCATCGTTATCCGGGATTCAAAATGCAACTGGTAGGTTAGAAACTAGTAAACGACTGTTTTAGCTAATCTTTCTAGTAGCTTAAGATATCGTATTACCTCATTCAAAAGGTAAATAGCACGAAGTTCCTATAGAAGTTTTAGCAATATAATCCTCTGTAAATCCGTTGATAATTACGTATAAGTTTACGTAATATTACGGTTATTAAACGTAAACTTTCCTCTATTTTCAACTAGTAAACTTACTATTAAAGTAACTATTAAACGTTAGTTAATTTTCTAAGTTGTTAGTGATTGTGTAAGGATTTAGTCCTTACCTTTATTGCTGTATCCTTAAGCAATTAGTAGTAACTTTTTATATAGCCATCCCGTAGTTTTTCCCTTAATCACGTAGATAATTTTCGACCTAAAATCGTAACATTTGGGTTTCAAAAGTTGAAATCGGTTTTCGATACGAATTATATAACCCCTTAAGTGAACAGGCTATTGATTTCGATCTTATCGCTTTCCCTAAAAGGTTTGCCAAAGGTCTTAATAATTCTTTATACCCGGATCTTTACTATCAAGTTTTCGTTCTTTTTCTCTTTTTTACTCATCTAAACACTATTATATATACAGCCCGGTATATATTCCTCCTTTTTAAAGTTTTTCTTCTTTTAGGAGTCTTTCTTACCAGCGGCGTTTTATCTGCTTGTCGATAACAGGTAAAGAAGGTTCGTATTAGCTCAGTCTCTTAGCTTAAGGGGTTTAAGGGTCTTTATCTTTAATAACCCAAATATAAGATTTAACCTAAGTAATTCAAAAGTATATAAGACCGTTAATAGTTTTAACAAGTATTTTAAAGTTTAAAATACTTAACATTTTATAAAGACCCTCATATCTACCCAGGTTTTTCTACACGAGGACTTTACTTAATAACGGTATAGTAATCACGTCGATTATTAAAGGGCCGTTGTTGGTATTAAGAGAGTTATTAACTTATCGATGTACCGATTTTCTTCGAAATTCCTTTAAAGCTTTTTTATAGATCATAACACGTTTTCAAGTATTTATCGAAGGCGGTGATTCACTCGTTAAGTGTAGGTAAGCTCCAAAAATCAGGAGCGTTGGTATTAAGCCGTTGGGGAATTCAATGTTGTTAAAGCCTTTTACTGTTATTTATAAACGTACCTCCGGATTCGTAAAGCTTTTAATCTTTAATGTAAGGATATCATATATTTGGCGAAGTAAGGTGTATTCTCTTTTAACCCTTTTAATATTTTAATAGGCTTTACAAGTCATTACTTATATTAAATACACATTATCTTAGTATTTTCTTAAAATTACGCCATAATAAAGTTTATATTGGTATTGTAAATGACAACGTTAGTTAGATCCAGGTATGTATTAATCTATAGTATCTTTAATGATCTCCATGTATCCTTTATCAAAATGGACTTTAAAAACTTAGATCTATGAAAAAAGGTTATGGAATTAAAGATGTAAAAGATAGACTTATTATCTAAATAAAATACATCGACGAAAATTCCGCAATTAAAATCCTTATCTTCCTTTAATATAAACTTAAATCTTCGGGGGACTTAGGCATAAGTTTGATAATTGTGGAAAAGCCTTTTAATAGCTTTTAGGGTAAATTATTCCATATCGTTATGCCTTACAGACTTTAAAAATTTATATAAACTGTTTACGGTTAGGTAATTAAAACTCTAATATATTTAACGCATCTTCAACTTCGTCAGATTTAATACCACTACTTTTGGGCCTTAAAGGTAAAACCATAAATAATCCCCACTTAAAGGCGAGTAAAAACCTTTAGCCTTTTTTAATTAATTCGTTTATATTAACGTCGACGTTAACGTCGAGGGTCCTTATATTCTTTAAAAAAAGAAAAAAAAGGGTAAGGGACTTAGGGATATCAAACGTAATTGCTTCTACAACAATTTGAATTACCGTTATCCCTAGTAATGATATTTATTCGCTTAAATTAAAGTTAACTTTAGCTTTACCAGTGTTTTGACGATTAATTTCAGTAACTATAGTCCTTTCCTTTCGTAATATTACGTATTACAAATAGCCTTTTGTTAAATTCCTTGCTGCCCCTATGTGTGGCATAATACCTTAAAACGTGTGATCCGCATGAAAATCGCGGAGTTTAAAGGTATTTAAGGGGTTATGGGTTTAGTTAAGGTAAAGGTAAGGGTTTTTACCACCCAAACGGTATAGGAAGGCATAATCGGCTAATTTCTAGGCCTTATTAAAAGTAGCATCTTCGTACCACTTAATCTACTTGGAAGCTTTGGTAACGCTAATTGGTTCGTCGCCTTTAAAGTTTGCAATTTGATCCAAAGAGTCCTATTTAAAATTAGTGGGGTATTAAGTATAATATACTGACTTTTTGTTATTTCGTTTAATTGGAGGGTAACAAGTTAACCAACAGCCAGATTTGCCACAGATTCAACATCTCTTGCTACTATTACGACGATAATGCTAGCGGTTAATAGTTTCGCTTAATATTTGGCCTTATTGGCATCAGCGTAGGTATTACCTCTAGTTTAAAGCCAAGGTCGATGAGACAGACCTTAGGCTTTATAAACGCTCATATTTGCGGTCGATATAGTTAATTACCGTAAGGTTTTTTTCATCTACATTAAGGAAGTTGCCAACTTAAAAGTATATACCAAACGAGTTTGGTATACGCTTCATTACGGTGGCAAACGAGAAACGTAACTAATTAAAAAAGCATTCGCAAGTAGAATTTAGGCGTTATAAGGCGTATTTTAACTCACTAATACCCGTAATTATTACACGTATCTGTTCGCGAAGTATAGCGTCGCTAGCGTAGGCTTTCACTATTACTTTCTAACATAACATCAACTTATTAATCACTTGATTTAGCATATCTATGAGTGTTTTCTCATCATTTTTCTTTACCATTATTATAAATTATCTCGTGATAGCCCAGTTTCTAAAATGTTGTATAAGGTAAACATTGTGCTCGAAGTAGCCCTTTATACCATCGAAGATTTCGCGAAACTTAGTGGCGTTATTCAGTAAAATTAATTAACAATCTTTGATGTATCCTATAAGGATTCTAGGAAATAGTAAGTAAAAACCAGAAAGTAAGACTTTCATTCACTTACAAATGTTTAAAAATGGTATTATACTAGTGTCAAAGAGTCTGTAAAGCTTTCCATTATACTTCTTTATATCGTCTTAAATCTTAACGAAGGCCGTAAAAAGTTTATAGTTAATATTAACTATTTTAATAGGTTTTAGAAAAAGGTCGCGATAGTTATTCCAGCCTTAAATTGTATTTTCGGGTAATTTAAGATTTAAAGTTTTTTAGGCGCGGTGGTAAGGGTAATTTCTAGTTATCCTACCTGAGAGGTAAAGTCTTATAATAAAACCTATAGTGAGATTCCGCGCGTAGGCGAATCTGAAGGGGAAAGGTTTTTAAGTAGTTTAACGATTAAATTATTAATGGGCCATAGATACTTAAAGGTTTTAAAAGGCCTGACGGTCTTATTTAATTAATTGGTGTAGGGCGCTAATATCAATTCCTCCAGCCGTATTAATAGCCGTTACTTTACATGCTTTGCTACCGCCAAAAACGTATTCCACGCTGTCACGTAAAGGTACCAAATTTACAAGCAGCTTAACAGGTTCTTTATCGTCAGTACTTGAAAAGGCTTAACTTAACTAAAGGTAGGTTAGGAGTCTCCTAAAACGTATATGTAGGCGTCGATATCCTTTAACATCTTTCCCTTTTCCTTAAAAGTCTTATGGATAAGGATTTTTAGGATAATCTTTCTATTGGGCCAATTCGAAAATAGTTTTCGTTAATCCCAATGGGTTTTTTTATGGATATAGATACCACGGAGTATAACCTCCTTCTTGAACTTAGCCTTAACTGTACGTTGAATTATCTTCTATATATTAGGTATTAAAGGCTAGTACCTGGCTTGTATTACTAGGGATTCAACCTTGGTAGTTCTACACGCTCCTGCGATGCTCCAGAGCAGGGAGGAAGTCGTTTGAAGACACGCTTCTATACGTCACGTGCTTGGGGAGGGGGTTGCACCATCTTAGCTCCATAGCAGCTCCCTAGCAGAGACTTCTCTTTCCCTTTTTTATCGAGGTTTATAGACAGAATCCGATTATCTTAAGCTACAACTCCGTCCCTAGTTTATTTATATATAAACTTTGATATTTTTCCGACGGTATTTTAGCTTTTTTTTAATGGCTATAGCATAGGGCTATGTTTTTATCCTCCGATCTACCGAATCTAAACCCCTAGGTTCTAAAGCAATTTCATGATGCGCGCATTAGGGAGCAGCTTTAAAGCGCTTTAACGGCCTAATATAATTACCTTACGACTTAATACGAACGTTTTACCGACGCTTTACGTATAAAGCTTATCTAATGGAACCAAGTCGTTCGGGAGTATGTTGCATACTTAAAAAATTGAAGTATCGACGCGTTAACCGCTTTAATGAATATAATGTAATAGCTCGAAGCTATCATCACGTTTACGTCTTCGGGTTATCTTTCCTTTTAAAAGGTTTCCCCGACGTACGCTACGAACGACGTTGTCATTATACCGCTCCTTACCGGGGACCACATTAACTCCTTAAACGACGACGACTCGGATTTCTTTAACCTCGATTACAATGTTAGCGCCCTTTTAAACGGGAGTTAACAACTTAAACGTAAACCTTTTCACTAACCAGTTAAGTTTTCCAGTGTTGAATTACGATTCCTCATATGAGAGGTTTTAATAATACGCAAATTATATTGGGACCGAAAATTTATCGGTATAAAAAATTACTTTTAAGTTATTTTTCAATAATCAAAAGGCTTCGCGATTACTGTTATAAAAGGTTACTATATCTGCGAAGGAGAAGGCGATACTAATGACTCCAACGCCTTTATAGCTATATTTCGCAGTTATGACTACGACCTTAACGCGATCAAAGCAGTTATTACTAGGTTTACTAATATAAACTAAAAAGTTCGCAAACGATTTAATGTTTTTTTTTAATATTTAGAAAGCTCTATTTATGGAAGCTAGCGGTATAGCCTGAGAATCCGCTATTAAACTCGCTATCGTGAAGGGAATTATTAATAATACACTTGTCAATACGCTGCTCCCCCTAGATATACCCGCGGATTATAATAAATGAGTCGCCTGCATTTAAATTATCGACGAACGCCTTTATAATTTCTGTACTTGTTACGACGGTATTAATACTATTGTTATCGGGGGCGTTTCCCGTAATATGAATAATAGCAGCGATGCGTCCGTTCGGGATAACTAGAGCGACGTTATTATAAATAGCGTAAGCGCCTTTCGAACCGTTTCTAAACGGCGCGTCGTTTAGGTTAACTACTCGGAACTTTCCCGTCGTAAAGACCTCGGGAGATATTTACGTTACGGCGCGAATGGCTACCGTATCCATACCTGCTTATAGGATCTAGCATAGCGCCCGAGCGGTTTTAACGCCAAAGTTGCTATAAGAATTTGTCTTATTTTAGCCGAGGATTTTATTAATTTTAAGGAGGAAAAAGTGTAACTTTTGTATATAGTCGTGTATACGAGTTAATAGGATTTTAATTCGACTCGATAACTCCGTCACAACTTTTCAATAACTTCCCGTTTATAGTAAATTTACTTTTAAATTTTATTCGTTTTATTTACGCTTAAATAAATATAAGTTATAAATGTTATAACGGTACAAGTAAGTAACATATCGATCTTTTAAAGTTACCGCGCTCTTCCATTTCCTTAAAATAACTTAACGAAGCCACGTACCATGTATCCGGTTTTCTCCTACGACTTATTTCCTTTATAACACTTTTAAATGTCTATTTCAATAAATATCGTTACCAAATATTAGCTTATATCAGCCTCTACTAATAAATCGACGTTATTTTAGGTATACCCTGGATAAAATACTAATAAGTTACTTACATTGTTACAAAATATATGTTTTTTTTGGGACGAACTGGTAACTATCGCGTTTGGAAACAGAAATTCGCGCCCGTTTAAAAAACGCCGAAAGGGGTTGGCGCCGTTACATTTTACGTTATTTTACGATAGGCCTGTAGGGACCGAGTCGTTCCTACGTAACTTGACGCCGTCTTTTTCGAAGATATTAATAACGTACTTACAACGAAACTACTTGTTTTCGTTTACGACAAATATCCTACCCAGCTTAAGGAATTCGCCCCTTTATTTTACAAAGCCTTTAGCAATAAACTACCCCTTTATTGCTTTAACGCGAATTACAAAATCTTCTTTCGTATCCATAACCAAAGTTAACCTTTAAAAGTTCTATAAGGTTTTTTATACGAAATTTCGCGTAAAGAGCTCTTTATATTACGTAAGACGTGAACCAAATTAATTTAATTAAGGATATATTCGAATGAACAGCTCCTTAATGCGCGTTTTCATACTTTTTGTTAAAAAATTGGAAAAGAGTTAGGATTTAATATTAATTACCGCCGACTTAATATTATTACAAAACAGATCGTTACCCACTTCCTTTTATAAAAGAAAAGTTTACGAATATTGCGCAAGTTAGGTGATTTACCAAATTAAATATTAAAAACGCTTTTTATAACCTTTTTATTAAGGAGGAAAACGAATGGAAAATTGCATTTCATATACGTTTTGGATTTTTCGAATAACTTGTTAACCCTTTCAGTCTTTTTAACGCTCTTATTATAATTTAACGGTATATTAACAATTCATTAAATTTTCCCTTAATATCTTTTGTTTCGTTTATTTCAACGATGTTTTTGCTTACTTTAAAGTTATTTTTAATAACTATGTAACGAAGGTAAAAAGAATCCTTAGTACATTAAACTTTACAGGACTCATCCTAAATATTTTTAAATGTAAATTCGGTATCTAGAAGAATAAGTACCTAAGATTCGTTACCGAAGTTGATGTCGGTGTACGTATAAATTTAAAAAAGCTACGTATTATCCAGAAATAAACAGCTTCGACAACGGTTTTATAAGTACAAGGCTTTTTTAATTTCCAAAATCTTTACCGATATTTTATTTGCGACCATTCGAAAATTATCGGACCATTACTTCGGCTAATTCGTAAGGGCACTTTATTTCGTTAAGGGTTTAAAAAACGCTGTTTTCGAACGACTTAAGCTTAGCTTTCTTTTCAAACCTATATTTGCCTAATAGAATCTCAACCGCGACACCTTTTTCGAAGCCGACTGTTTAAATTAAACCTTAAAAGGCTGCCTTTTCTAACGCTACAACTATAGTAACCTACGCCTAATAACGTATTACTTACGTTGCATGTCTTTTGTTAAATGTAATTACGAAATTTACGATAAAAAGCTGTTCGAAATTATAAGTTACTTAAAAGTATAGAACGCAGAGTTCCGGGGTATGGTACGCCCGTTTACGATCCTAACGGACCATAAAAACTTAAAGTACTCGATAATTACACGGCGGCTTTCTAAACAATGAGTCCGCTAGTTTAAACGCTTTTCGTCATTTCGTTTTCGATTAGTATATAATAAAGTATCAAATTATACGCTACCCGATACACTGTTACAACGAAACTAAAATATTCCTAAAGGCCCTTAGAATTTACGTAATTTAGGTCGAGAATTCCAATTCTTACGTTTCAAATAGTCCGTTTCCGAGTCTCTTCCGCGTACGTACGTTTCTCAGTTAATTGTCGCCAGCGAATTAATTCCAAAAGGCTGTAAACTTTTCACCAACATTAACCTTGAAAGTTATTAAGATACTATTATTATACGCGATATTACTCACCCTCGAATAATACGTAAAATACGTATAAGCGACCGATATTTCCTAACGGATATTCGTAACGATGATGACTGTATGTTAAAGGTTTTAATTTCGAAATATTTGGTAAAAAAGTTTTACGGTTTCGCGACCGTATTTAAATACCTTTCTATGAGCCGTTTATTACCGCGTGAATTTAAATGACCTACGATTTACTTTTTACTGTCTACTTAGGTTACGACGTTACTATCATTATTTTTTCCAAACCGTATTTTTAACCCGGCTTATATCGTGCGATCCGCCGTTTTTACCATAATTACGACGTTTGTAACCGTGTAACCTATTGAAAATACCGTTCAAAAGGGCTTTTTAAACCCTTTCTGGCTTTCGAGCGATTTTAAAATAAACTTTTTATCAACTTTATAGTTAACTTACCCTAAAAATACGTTAGCAACCAACTTTATCTTATAGTTATTACGAATCGTTTAAGTAAACCCACTTCTTTTGAGTTTATAATGACTATAAACGTCGAAACTTATACGAAGCGGTTTTTAAATTATTATTAACAATTTTATAGGTTTTCGCGTACGTTTATCAACGACCGTAGTTTAAACTAGATTAATGGGTTTTGGAAACAACTTTACGACTTAACTAGGGTAGAGTAACATAGAAATACTACCTTTTACCCCGAGATCGATGGCGCGACCAAACTCATAAATTAAGAAGTTTTCACGTATATACGTTCCTTTGTCATTTATACCTAATTCAACTAGAATCGTTTATTACTTAGCTATTAAATAGCATTAAATAATAAAGATATGATTACCATTAGTATTAACTCGTTTTTTATAACCTGCGGTTATTACGTTGATTTTATACAACCAGTACAATATTTTTTCGTTTCGGTTATAATATTATATATAAAGGCTAAAAAATTTGTTTAACGGATCCGTGAAGTTACAGAATTCGTATAAGCCACAATAAAGGTTATGTAATAGCGTATGAAGGAGGGCATTAATAAGCGGTGTTTCCTTATAAAACATTTTCGAGTCGGCGACGACGTTTGGTTTTTCCTTAAAAATCATAATTGAAATAAATTTTTAAAAAATAAGTTAAATTTATAATAAATACCGATTAATACATATAATCGACTCCTATATTCTTAAACTTATTAAATATGGCAGAAGGTATTCCCGATTTTATATAGATTAACTTATACGAACTGTTTCGGGTTCGCTTTTAAGTTAATAAATGCGAGATTTTCAATTACAAATTATGATTATTAAAAACAACGACGGCGAGGTAAAACCGTAATATTAAGTCGAGAGTATATTACAAGCCCATAATAGACCCTAAGTCGGATATACCCAATTTTATAATTAATCGGAATGGTAGGTTTTAGTTAAATAGGTGGGTTATATATACCTAATGTAAAACCTGTTTTGAAACTTTTTTAATACCGCAGTACTTAATACATTCGAATAGCGTTATAAATTAATTAAATATAATGCTAGTTCTTTAAGCCTAACACGTAAACAGATTTAAATTTATATCTTACTTTACAAGTATAATAACTTATAAGCCGTTAACAAATGGGTACCAAATTAACGTATCAATATTAATAAAGACGAAAATTGAAGGACTACGACCAAACCTACTTAAATATATCTTCGAATTTCTAATTTAAGTTTTTACTTAATAGTTTTTTTGCCTATTTTAACAAACTGGTTCAATTCGATATTTATACGACCTAGCTTAGCATCAACGCGTTTCAAAACTTTAATAAGCTTTTGTATAGTTTCTAATAGCGCTTCCTAACTGCTCGTTAGCTGCGTCCTTTAATTTTTCACCTTATTACGAGAAACTTACTCAAGTACTACGTTCCTTATCTATTAGTTGTACGGTCCGTGGGCCTTTAAAGCGTACAAGGGTAGCGGGAATAAAACCCGCCTCGCCTCAAGTGTCTACTTTTCGTTACGTAACGTAACTTACTCTTATAGCTTTCTTTATGGCGATTAACTAGGTTTACACCCTTTTTAGCCGTTCGTTAACAATTATAAAGCGGCTTGTAAAAACATAGATTTATCCCGGTTAAAAATTTCAAACATTAAGTACGTTTTAAACAACTTCTAAACGGCCTTATTTATGTCGGAATTTAGATTTAACGGCCTAGAAACATAACTTAAACTACGGCTTGTGGTTTTAACAGAATAAAGGAAATACCGAGCGTTAGTATTTGGTCATTTCTTAATAGCTGTTTTGTAGCTATTAGAATTATTTACCTTTAGTCTTCAACTAAATTTCTTGGGGTTATACGCTATTTTGTTAATATATTCGAAACACGTTTATTTTTGAGTCTTATTGGGGTACATATCAATAACCCATAATGAAGGGAAATTTATACTCGTTAGCAAGGATTAAGCAACTTCAGAGTATATTACCTAAATTTTTAATAGTTTTATCTACTTTAATCATAATTTGGCGATTTATTGTAACAATAAAAGGGGTTATATAGCTAAAAGTATAACGACGACAGGGATTACAAGGCTAAAAGTACTGATATTACACTATAGTATTATATTGAAGGTTAAAAATACTAATATTATACGAAAAGGTTATAGGTTAAAGAGTAAAGGAAATTTTGTGTTAAATTTGGAAGTTTAGGAATTATTTATAGGAGGGCGTTGGGGTACCTTTTACGTGACATTCGGCCTAGCACGGCCTAGTACCTTTCACACGGAAACGCAACGTTTTGAAAGGTGAGTTTACCTTCCTTGTACTTGCGGCGCTATGTAAAACAAAACAAAAAGGAGGAGAGAGGGTGGGGGTATCTTTGGAGGTGATGTTATAGGCTAGTAACTTGCTAGTATTACCAGGGATCCAACTCTGGTAGCTCTATACACTCCTACGATGCTTCAAACCAGAGAGGATGCCGCTTAGAGATACGCTTCTACACGTCACGTGACTAGGGATGGGGTTGCACCATCTTATTTCCATAGCCGCTCCCTAGCAGGAACTTCTCTTTCCCTTCTTCATCGAGGTTTATAGACAGAATCCAACTACCTTGAGCGATAGCTCTAGACTCAATCCCTTTACATTAGGAGTTTAATAGTTAAAAAACTCGCGAAAGTGTTGAAAGGCGCGGGCACTGCAACTGAACTCTTTACCAGTATTGAACTCGAGAGTATACTAATTAATGTAATTGGTTATGTAATCTTTAATTAAGGTTTCATTAATATCCGTAATTTATAGTTAGTAGTTGTATTAGTTAACGAAAACTAATCCGAAGTTTTTAATTACTTCTTTTTATGCAGGGTCGGTAATAACCTTAAAGTGAGCGCTAATGGCAGAGATCTTAACAGGCGTATAAGGCGAGGGACTTGGTGATTTTAAGTGTAGAGGACTGGTGTTTTGACGTAAAGTCGCGTAGAAACTTAGCGGTTTGGTGACTTAGTAGCTTAGCGTAAGGTCATGCAACGTAGCTTTCTCGGCGCGACTTATCAATTTCGCTTAAAGCAGCGATCTTAACGATCTAAATGATATAGGGAGTGAAAAAGAGTAAAGTATAGGCAAAAGTTTGGTGAAAAGGGTAAGGCCGAAGGTCGTTTATTTTTAGTAAAAGGCGAAAGTTGAAAAGTTGTTTGGTTTAAGAACTTAGTCGTTTTTTTACAATAGTAATACCCGTAATAGTATTAACTTAGCCGTTTGCCAACTTGTTAAACTTTAAGACTTTTGACAGTTACTCTTAACATCTTTAAGAAAAGTTAATAAATATTTTTTAGTGTTTTCGATAACGATACCATCGCTAACTTCTAGATTGCCGTTGAAAGACTAACGAAACCCAAAAATCTTCTCTATTTTTCTGCTGTTAAAAGACTGACGTAGTACTAATAAAGTTTTTTCGTAAGAATCTTTCCTCTATCTTAACGATCGTTTAACTTAGACAGTAACTAGAAAGTAGCTTTTTCTTCTACTTAGCTTATCTGTATTTAATCTAATAAGCACTAATCAGTATTGGTAAGCCTTAAACATTGCAATGTTGTCGATTCGATTAGTCGAAGTAACAGCAGTATTGCAATATTCAGATAGTGGATGTATTATTCTAGGTTTGACAGACCGCTAGCCAGTTTGCATTATAATTTGTATGGTCAATTTCTTGGCCTGTACCCTAGAGTGAAGTGCAACATACTTTACTTGGCTTACACTCAATGCGGTAAGTCTCCACAAATCAATACACTCTACTTACAGTATAGTCAACTTTACTATAAGTAAAGTTGACCTAATTCACTGCATGTAGTACTATTTCAACAAAAAGTTTATAAAAATCAATTTTTATTTTTTGAGAATGAGGAGATTATTGGTTTCATTTGTATTACAGTCTACTTTTTTCGATTTTTTTTCAACATTTACAATACTAATACTAACAAAATGAAAAGTTGCTAATGTTAGCATTATTATATATATAATATAGTTAACTATAATATAATCAACTGTGAAGGGATAGAGCCAGAGTTATCGCTTATGACGGTTGGATACTATCTATTATCCTCGATAGAGAGAAAGAGTAAGAGGCCTCTGCCAAGGAGCTACTATAGGCTACAGAAAAGGTGTGGTCCGGTCACGTGATAGGACAACGCCTGGGCATCAAAGGGGAATAGCAACTGCCAAAGCTAGATTCCTGGTAACCACCAGTTCAGGCTCTAGCTTGTGACATTACTCCTAGCGTATCCATGTCCACGTAGTTCCGCTTCTCTTTTCCCTTCCTTTATATATATATATATATAAACACACTAGCCCTTTTAACCAACGTGAGTTAAGCTGCCTACCCTTTACTTAATTCATATATATTAACTTATCCATTAATATCATTGTTACCACTTAACTAATTTAACTTACGTAGGTTAAACTATCTATTATTTTTACTTAACCTATATAATTTTACTGGCTTACAATTACCAGCAACTACTACCACTAATCCACGTAGGTTGACTAGCCTACTACTCTAAGGCTACGAAATAATAGCTACTAACAACTCTGTAACTGGTAGAAGAAAAGATCAAGTTAAGCTCGCCAGCAGAATAGGTGAGAAGGTCTCTCGTTATCTTCAGCCGAATTATAACTAGATTCGAAAACATAGAAGGCCGCGGTATTTTTTAAAAAAAATAGAACATAATAATCAGGTCAAGTATATATAACCTATCATCTTAACTAAAACTTATCGTTTCAAAAAAAATCACTAATATGGGGCTAGCCTATCTAAGGCTTATTCCAGGCTTATAAAAAGCCTTCTATGTAGAATTTAAATTCGGTATTATTATCATTACCAATAACTTCAATAATAAATAGCTAATATTCACGAGGTACTTAACTTGTAAATAGGTTGGAAGCAGTTTATTTAAGTTAATCGACGTAAAAACGAGGGTGTTTTTCATATGAAATATGAATTCGACGAAGTAGAAATCGATAATACGTGTGATACGGTACTTGTTATAACCATAGCTTTGTCTTTTTTCGAAAATTAATCCGGTTCATAATTCTTTTCAAAAAAGCCAAACGTTATCGCCAACCCGACACCGTTCCTAAAGGGAATATTATCCATTAGCGGCTTCTTTTATACGTAATTACGTAGCCTTTATAGCGGTTTATACAAATTCCATAACGTCGCAAATACGTTGAACCAAGGTTTTGGCTCTTATACATTATTCTGTTACTGAAATAAGTAAACGTTGGGTAAGATATATAAGGTTGATGTAATAACCGTATATTATGAGAAACAAGCTAACACCAATAGTAGTAGTATTTTCATTATTTAATATTAATTGAGAACTAGATAATAAGCGATTTCAATCAATTTGAGTATAAATAATAAAGAAATGTAAGTACTTTGAATCCTATTAATTAACGTATTCGGTAACATTATTCGTTTCGGAGTAGAATACGGTATTGAAACATTACTTTACCCCCGTCAAGTCGTAAAAGCTTTTCCAAAGCCTATAAATTAAATTTAAACTTCGATCGTAAATAATAAAGCAAAAAACCCTATAAAATCGCTAATGATTATTTAACAACCGCTTCGCGTAAAGTTTGACATTTATATTATATATTACTTTCAAAGTGAGACTTTTACTTTAACAATGCGTAATAAACATAAGTTATCGGGGGTTACCAGCTTGTTTTCAAGGAAAATCAACTATCAAATTATTTCAAAGCTCGCTCCAAAACTGTTTCAAAACTGTTAAAAGCTTAAAAGATTCCTTTCGATGGTATTAGTAATAAATTGTTCTCCTATAAATATTGTAATGTCGGTAAGAACATTAAATAGTATGGAAAAATTAACATTGAAAATAAATTTGAATTAAAATGAAGATAGTAATATTATGACTTGGGTAACCAGTAAAGAATAAATCGTATATAATTTGAGTTAATATGATAATGAAATATTCGTAAAACACACAAATATAGTTACGAAATCTCAAGATATTATCGTCTTTTACTAAATATTTCGAAATAAAAACCTCAAGTATTTGGTCGTAGTTAATGCGAATTTCTATAAGGAAATTACGGTTACCTATACGTACTATACAAACTAAACAAGTATAAATAGTATCTCAAGTAATAACGGCGTCCCACATCTTCAACCTTACATAAACTTTCTTGGCATGATTTTACTGACAACCTTATTAAGAAAGGTAGGGAGCCTACTCTGTAAACTCTAACAGTGCTCATTTTTTTAGAGAAAAAATTAGGTCCAGCTACTCTCAATACTATTACTTTATATGAATCCTATTCTACTATAACATTACTCATCAGCTCTATCACTACTTGAATCTTTCCGGGCAACCCCTTTTTGGCTATAAAGGTTGTCGTTGGCCCGGTGCACCGCCTATGCAGCGGTGTATTCAGAGAATAGCTCTCACAACCAACGATTCTGTCTCTTATTACTTGTACCAACGTAGCCCTTTAGATTTTAACTTGCACCATAATGCAAGTTTCATTTCTTTTGCATTTTAAGGTCCAAAAGACATTTATTATAAGAGCTCCCACTTAACGGCTTTATTTATCTCTTTATTTATTTATTTTTAAGCTTTTATTACCTACACCAGCGCACCGCCCGCTTAGTGAGGCCTTCGACTTTACTTTGGATACCCTTCTTTGGATTTCTACAAAAGACTCTTTACGGCACACCAACTACTTAGTGATGTACCCTATTTTACAATTCTCTTACACTTTTTAAGTTTGCGGAACGCGGTAAAAAGGTGGTTCGGGTTTTTCTACCGTGTTGTGAAGTATTTATTCCCCAATTCCGCGGGCTTTCAACTAAGATATATGTGCTTCATAAGTACTTTACTCTCTAAGAGCTATTAAATCCTCAATACGAGTAGGCGTTGAGCGAGGACTGAGATAACCGCACAATACAGCCCGGCTAAAACTGTAATTTTTACGCCTGTACAATGAATGTGACGGGTCTTTAAACTGTGAAGTACCTTAAGGCCTTGATTGGAAGGCTGGCTTAAGGTTTGATTCCTGGAAAATGTTTTTATTTTTGTTTCTATTTCATAAGAAAAGGTTGTAAAGGGCGATAGACTTTTCCTTATAGGTAAATTTGGTTAAAATCCTTTTTCGAAACACCTGGTGATGTCTACTCTCTTTTACGTGGAACGTGGACAAACTTATACAAATATGGTTCATATTTATAGTCTGTACTAAGTATTTAGCACGTATTAAAGACTAATATAGTTGATTATAAGACCTTATCGGAATTTAACACATATGTACAACACATTACTCGAAAATTGTCCAAAAGTATTGAGTGTTAGGTTTTCAACCTTGTATAATTGTTTAGTTGGAGACAAGGCTTTTACAATAGTTCGTTCAAAGAATTGTACTGTATAACTTGGAAAAAGAAATTTTCGAATAGGGTGGTTATTGTGGAGTAAGAACATTCAAGATGCGAGCCTTCCTGCCAGCATATGTACCTTTAACATTAGCGAGGGCTGTACTATACTGGCTATATAGTGTGAATTACCCGGTGATAGTAAATGATAAAAAAAACGAAAAAAAAACAGCGTTCTATTTATTTTAAAGATCGACGTGAATGAAAGAATTGTTACCTTCCAGAATGAATTAGTTAGCAATGGTAATTCAGGAAACGTATATACGCAAGGTTGACTTAAAAGAAACCAATTTAGAGCGAGAAAGCTATAATTCATAGCTTAAAAGGCGTGTTTCAAAGAGGCCTTTATGAATATTCGAATTTAGTCAAGACAATATATTAGGCCTTACATAAATAGCGCTTTTATTATACATTCATTCAAAACGGAATTAAAAAATTCATTTCGATTAATAGACCTATCGTTTAGAAAGTCGTCGGGTAATCATAAAATATTCCAAGTTTTTATCATTCGTAAGAACAGTAAACAGATAGGCCGTATCCCAGAATTCCGTATTCCATACTTTTAAATAACTTATAACACCTAGTATTTCATTATCATAAATCTCTTAATTATATTCAACAGGTGATAAACGACGAGATAAATACGTTACTAGGTGTAGGGTACCATAATCGTTCTATAGGAGTAAATGGCTTTTAAAAAATTAACCTGAACAATTGGTTTCCAAAAAGGGTGTCCGGTTAGGATTCTATTAGGCAAAAATTGGAGTTTGAAAAAAGGAAAACTAAAGTCGTTTAAAGATATGTTTTTCCTTAAGCACCTATTGAAAAGCAACATCTTTTTTAATAAAACCAATTGAAGGGCCCGCGATGATGAAATAATCCTAAATAAACTACCAATAAAATTTAGTCAAATTAAGAAAAACCCGAACTTCTAATACAAACGTGGAAACCACCTATTCCCGGATAATATGTAGTTTTTCCGAGTTTATACGTATTTCGATTTTTTCTTCGTTAACAAATTCAAAATGAATAATTTTTTAAACGCAGAACTTAAACTTAGATATATCGAGGTTTAGATTAACTACATTTAAGGCGTTTACGACCTATCTAATTTTAGCCTTATAATTGTTGGAAATTCTATTGAAATGTATTATTATATCATTGAATGGTAAAAACGAGAAATGTCGAAAAACGTATATAGCAAATTATTAATATCTCGTTCAAAAGTAACTGGTTTATTTAAAAAACCGAAAGAGTTAACTAGTTATTTAATGAGTCCAAAACATATAAGGAATGTAATCTTTCACTCGTCGCTTTTTTGAAAGCGTAATTGATAAAATGTAATTTTAATGTCAAATTTGATAAACTATTTAGATTATGAAATAATTATCAGCGTTGAGTTAATCAGGAGACGAAAATAACAGTCGAATTTTGTAATAAAGGTAACTTTACAGTAATTGACACAAAAACATAAACCGTCTTTAGGTTTTTTACCGAAAAGTATGATAGCTCCCATTAATGAGCTATTTGTAAGAATATAATCTCAATCCAATAACTAGATTAACGTTTTCTGTAATATTGAAAGTTTCTTTCTAATATGCCGTATAACGGTTTCCAAGTCACTTTTAAGAGTTAACCTTAATTATTATTTTAAATAACGATTTCGTAATCGTTTTGGGGGTGATGAGGAGATAGTTTTTCTTTTAAGACTTTGTTGAACAGGGGCGTAAACTTCTTAAAGGTATTGGGGGGTTTATTATCAATGGAAACTAGTGGGTTTAAAAGCTAATATTTTATGAATATTTTCGAAGGAGACAGTGGCGAGCTATGGAAAAGCAATTTAATTCCTTCGAATTAAACGAAGTATAATATAAAAAGTGGTAACGCCGATACCTTGAGGTTTTTTTATTTTTATACACCTGTATAGAATCCTACTTCTACATGGGGTAATTATATGCTGGTTTTGAAAGAAATATATACTTCTCAATATTGTAAATTACTCATTCGTATCTTATTAAACGTTTACACTAAATAACGTTATATTATAAATGAAAATAATATAAACCAAAATTCGATGTCTGTTAGTAGGCCTTTAGACGTTACAATGTTGTCGATTCGAATCGTGGTCGAAGTAACAGTAGCATTGCAGTAGTCAGATGATGGATGTATTGTTCTAGGTTTGGCAGACCGCTAGCCGGTCTGTACTGTAATTTGTATGGCTAAGTGCTTGGCCCGTGCCCTAGAGTGAAGTGCAGCGTACTGCACTCGACTTACACCCAATGCGGTAAGTCTACACAACGCAATACACTCAACTTACAGTTCAGTATAGTCAACTTTACTGTAAGTAAAGTTAACCTACTACATTGCATATAATACTATTCCAACACTGGTGGCTTTTTAGTTTGTGCGCGCACGCCAGTATGGCTAATCAATCTTTTCCGGTTGCTACTGAATTGCCTCCTTGTCAACTGGCCAAACCCCTGTCAATTCCAGTGCATTCCGCACCCAAATTAACTCCAATTACCTCCCTTTGCCCCACGGCTCCGAGTCTCAACTTTATCAACTCCCACAAAAAAGTCTTTCGCCACAGCCTTTCGCAACTTCAATTGTGCCACTCAAACAGGTCGTCATTATCAATCCCCTAGCAGTCTTCCAATTTGCCAGTACATCCTTACCCGCCGTCACGTAATTTGGGCTTTCCGGGCGGTTTATCTACGTATCCCTCAATGCGTATAGTTAGTTTGTTGTTATCTACAAACTTTTCCAGGGCTTTATTTGGCGTGGCCTTCGTTATAGCATTTCTAAGATTATCTTTGCCATCGATCAATCGGAACTCCTTAATTTTCCTCCCCTTATAAGCTTCGCGAAACGCCATTACGTCGATTATTAAGCGTTTTTCGCTGGTAGTTCCGAGCTTTAACAGGTACTCGAAGAGACTTTTTAAGTCGATACAGATCATTACCGGAATAAAGGAAATCTTTAGTTACCTGGTAATAAAGTTAAGAGTTTCCTATAACGTTATCCTTACATTAAAGCCCGCCATCATACTATAAACCTCTAAAGCTAACACGTTTCGTATAATCTTTCTACATTTGATAAAGGTCTAGTAAATTAGGTTACCAGTAATGTTAAATTAATCTTCCCGTTAATTTTCATTAATAAGGGTTATTAGGAAGCCGATTTGTAAAGATAAGTTAGTATTATTTGTAAAGAACCGATCCGTAAAAATTATTAGCTTGTTCTTTAAAAGGTCAATTAATACTATATTCATCCTGCGGTCCAAGTTTCGCATCTATTATTCCAGCCTCTTATTTAGTCGATTAAAGTCTTTATCCACTATTATTTATACTTGTATTAAAATGGATAGGTCGTATAAGGCTTCCGGTTAGTATAGAGTAGTAATATAATTACCCCGTATATACTATTCCAAATACCATTAAGCCTTAGCCTTATTAGTCTTGTCGATTATAGTGAAAATAGCGCTTTGGCCCTTTTGGCGAAATTTTAGACCGGTATTAATACTAAGTATACGGATTAACGATTTATTAAAGTTAAGTTGGTTATTTTCAGTTAACGTCGTTACCGGCTTATAATTCCAGAACTTAAAATCCTCGATAACTCGTTATTCTTATGCTACAAAGCTAACCGTTTCGACGAAAAGGGTATCGTTAGTTTACATACCTACTATACCGAAGTCTTTTTCTTACGTTACTAATAAATACGGGTCATGTATTAAAGACTTTATGGTTAGCTAGGCCTTAAAGTACGATTGGTAGGTTAAAAACTAGTGGACGCCTGCCTCTTCTAATCTATATAATAATTTAACATACCGTATTACCGTTTCTGAAAGGTAAATGACGCGGTGTTCCTTTAACAGTTTTAATGGTATAATCCATTATAAGTCCGGTATTAATTATATATAAGCTTACGTAATATTACGGCTATTCAATATAAACTTACTTTTAATCTTATCTAATAAACTTGTTTTTAAGGCAATTATTAAACGTTAACTAATTTTCTAAATCATTAGCGATTACATAAGGATCTAATCCTTACTTTTATCGCTGTATCTTTAAGTGATTAGCCGTAACTTTTCATACGCCCGTCCCGTGGTTTTGTTCTTAACCTTGTAAATAATCCTCAACTTAAAAATCGTGATATTTGGGTTTTGAAAGTTAAAGTCAGCTTTCGGCACAAATTATACTATACCTCGAGTTAATAATCCGTCGATTTCGACCTTGTCGCTTTCTTTAAAAGATTTGCTGAAAGTCTTAATAATTTTTTGTGGCTTAAGTTTCACTATTAAGTTTTCGTTATTCTTTATTTTTTCTATTTACCCAAATAGTATTTTAAGTACGACCTGGTATGTATTCCTTCTTTTTAACATTCTTTTTCTTTGGAGGTCGTCTGCGCCGGCGGAGTTCTATTAGCTTATGGAGAATGGGTGGGCGAGGTTCATATTGATTCGGTTGTTTAACTTAAAGATCTTAATTGTCAATTGATTTAATATAAAGCTTAACCTAAATAATTCGGAAAAATATAGAGCCGTTAGTAGTTTTAATAATTACTTTAAATTTTACGATATTTAATATCTTAAACAGCACTTTCTATTTTCCCGGCTTCCATTATACAAGGATTTCATTTTATAGTGGCAAAATAAACACGTCGATCATTTAGGCTCTTTTTTAGTGTTAAGGGTATTATTAACTTAATAACGTGCCGATTCCCTTCGCAGTTTCCTTAAAGTTTTGTTATAAGACGTAGTATATTTTTTAGTACTTAGCAAGGGCGTAAATTTTCTCGTCAGACGTAAGTATGCTCCAAAAACTAGTAGCGTTAGTACCAAGCCATTAAGGCTTATAATATCGTTTAAACCCTTTACTGCCATTTATAGGCGTGCCTCTAGATCCGTAAAACTTTTAATTTTTCACGTAAGGATATTATACGTTTGGCGAAATAAGGAGTGTACTCTTTTAACCTTTTTAGTGTTTTAGTAAGCTTTTACAGGTACCTATTTGTACTGGATACCTATTATCTTAATATTTTCTTATAACTCTGCCGCCGTAAAGTTGGTACCGGTATCGTGGACGACGACGTTAAATAGACTTAAGTACGTGTTAATTTACAGTATCCTTAACTTTTTTTACGTATCTTTTACCGAAAGAGACATTAGGAATTTAGCTTCGTAAAAAGAGGTTGCAGAGTTATCTACGTAAAGAATAAGCTTATTATTTAAGTAAAATACATTAATAAATATCTTATAGTTAAAGTACCTATTATCTTTCAATGTAAATTGAAATTTCTAGGAGGCTTTAATATATGTTTCATAGTAATAATAAAATGTTTTAATAATTTTTAGGGTAAAATATTTTATATCGTTATGCCCTATTGACTTTAGGACTTTATATAGCTCATTAATATCTAGGTGGTTAAAGTACTAGTGTATAAAACGTATCTCTGGCTCTGTTAGATTTAACACTACTGTTTCCGGACCTTAAAGATAAAACTATAGGTACTCCTACTTAAGTGCGAGTGGAAACATTTAGCTGTTTTTAACCAACTCGTTTATATCAACGTCTACGTTTACGTTAAGGGTTTTTATATCCTTTAAGTAAAGTAGGAAAAAGGTAGGGAACCTAAGGATGTAAGACGTAATTGCTTTTACAATAGTTTAAATTACTGTTATCTTTACTAATAATAGTATTTCGCTTAGTTTAAATCTAATTTTGGTCTTACCAGTATCGTAATAATTAATCTTAGTAACTGTAATGCTTTCTCTCCGTAATATTATATATTATTAATAGCCTTTTGTTAAGTATCCTATTGTCTCAATATCTGGCATAATACCTTAAAAAGTATAGTCTGTGTAACAATTGTAAAGGTTAAAGGTATATAAGGAGTTAGGGGTGTAGTTAGGGTAAAGGTAAGGGTTTTTACTACTTAAACGGTATAAAAAGGTATAGTCGGCTAGTTACTAGATTATTATGCCGGAAATAGTATCTTCATATTATTTAATTTGCTTAAGAGTATTAACGGCGTTAATTAACTCGTTGTCTTTAACATTTATAACCTGTTTTATTTAATTTTATTTTGAAGTAATGGGATATTAAATGTAATACGTTGTTTTCCTATTGTTACGTTTAGTGGGAGGGTAACGAATTGACCAATAGCTGGCCTTACCACAGATCTAATATCTTATGCTTTTATTACGAAGATAATACCTATGATTAACAAATTAGCCTAAATTTCAATAACGTTAACGTGTGTTTTGCCTTTATTTTAGGTCCAAGGTTAATAGACCCAACTTTAGGCGTTATAAGCATAAGTACTTACAGTTAACGTAATTAACTACCATAAATTTTTCCTCTTTTACGTTAAGGAAATTATCGGCTTAGATATATATACCGAGCGATTTTAGTATACGTGTTATTACGGTGGTAAGCGAGGAACGTAACTAGTTAAAAAAGCCTTTACAGGTGGTATTTGGGCGTTATAAGACGTATTCGAACTTATTAACGCCCGTAATGGTTACCCGTACTTACTCGCAAAGTGTAGTTTCACTAGCGTAAACCTTCCTCATTTCCTTCTAACACATTATCAACTTATCAAGTATTAAATTAAAAATATCTATTTGTGATTTATCCTCTTTTTTCTTTACTATTATTATAGTTTACCGTATGGTGGTCCAGTCCGTATAGTATTACGTGAGGTATACGTTATGTTTGAAGTGGCTATTTATATCGTCGTAAATCTCGCGGAACATTGTATCGTTCGTTAAAAAGGTTAGGTAGTAATCCTTAACATGCTCTATAAGGATTTCAGGAAATAGTAAGTGAAAACTAAAAAGATGTACCTCTATTCACTTGTAAATGTTTAGGAAAGGTATTATTTTGGTGTCGAAAAGGTTGTAAGGCTTCTCGTTATACTTCTCTGTGTTATTTTAGATCTTTAAGAAGTCCGTTATCAGCTTGTAATTGATATTAACTATCCTAATAAGTCTTAAAGAAAGGTTGCGATAATTATCCTAAACTTGGTTGGTATTTTCAGGCGGCTTAAGTTTTGGAGGTTTCGAAGTACGGTGTTAAGGGTAATTTCCAGTCGTTTGGACCGATGCGTAAAGTTTTGTAGTAAGGCCTATGATTGGTTTACGTGCGTAGAGTCCGAAGGAGAAGGGTTTTGGTGTGCTTGGCAATTGTAGCGCTAAGGGTCGATAGGTTCTTATAGGTTTTGAAAGGCCTGTCGATTTTTTTTAATTAAATGGTGTAAAGCGCCGACGTTAATACCTCTAGCCGCGTTAACAACCCTCGCTTCGCGTTCTCTTCCGCCGCCAAGAACGTGCTTTACGCTGTTACGTGGAGGTATTGAGTTACCGGACAGGTTAGCAGTTTCCTTATCGTCAACGCGTAAAGAGGTTTAACTTAGCTGGTATTAAAGGGGACGTCTTCTCAACCGCGTATAGGGGCGGTGAGATTCTTCAACGTTCTTTCCTTTAAGTCGTGGATATTAAGGGTATTTTTCGAGTTGGATTAGGTTAAATAGAGTTCTTTCCAGCCTTTTGGAGCTCTTTTTCAGCACCTAAATCCCTCGAAGTTTAATTTCTTCCCTTAGTTTGGACTTAACAGTCTTTTAAACTCTTTTCCATATGTCTATAGTCCAGTCCTAGAAGAACTCATGGTATTTACGAAAGGCACGGTCACCGCGGTTAAGTTCTTCGCCGCCGTTTTTCTTAATGATATAACAGCCGATGAAATTGGTTAGATTATTTTTAATTAAATTCTTATCAACGTCGTATCTTTAAAGGTCATGGTTGTAGTACTTGGTGAAAACTGATTCGAGGTTTTTGACTGCTTCTCTTTAGGCAGAGTCGGTGATGGCCTAAAAGTGAGCACTTGCGGTAGTTATCTTGACGTTCTGGCTTATAGACGATGTATAGGGCGTGTGAAGTGAGTGACTTGATAATATTTAGGTATAGGAACTTGGTGTTTTAGCGTAAAGTCGCGTGGAAACCTGGTGACTTGGCGACTTGGCGACTTGATATTTTCGCTAAAAGCAGTGAACTTGACGATTGAAGTGGCGGAGGAAGTGAAAAGAGTGAAGTATGGGCAGAGATTTGGTATTGAGGGTAAGGTCAAAGGTCGTTATTGGTGGTGGAGGTTATTTGTTATTTGGCGTAGTGCCTTATTCGTTTTTGCAGTAATAGCACCCGCAATAGTATTAACTTAGCCGTTTGCTAACTTGCTGTACTTTAAGACTTTTGATAGTCAATCTCAACGTCTTTAAAAAAGATTAACAAAAATTTCTTGGTGTTTTCGATAGCGATACCATCGCCACCTCTCAGCTGCTGTTAAAACCAATGCAGCCTAGAAGTCTTCTCTACCTACTGCCGTTAAAACCGACGCAGCAGTATAGGCCCTTCACAAGAATCTTTCCTCTACCCTAGCAGCAGCATAGATTGTAACAACCGGAAAGTAGCTTCTTTTTCTACTTAGTCAATCTGTGCCTAACCTAATAAGCAGGCAAGCACTGATCAGTATTGGTAGACCTTTAGACGTTGCAACGTTGTCGATTCGAATCGTGGTCGAAATAAAAGTAGTATTGCAGTAGTCAGATGGTGAATGTATTGTTCTAGGTTTGACAGACTGCTAGCCGATCTACACTGTAATTTGTATGGCCAAGTGCTTAGCCTATGCCCTAGAGTGAAGTGCAGCGTACTGCACTCGACTTACACCCAATACGGTAAGTCTGTATAACACAATACACTCAACTTGCAGTTCAGTATAGTCAATTTTACTGTAAGTAAAGTTGAACTACTGCACTGCATGTAATACTATTCCAACAATATTGATATTTATCGAAGTTGACTTATAAATAAGATATAGAACAATTAAAGTATAAGCTGGTTCCGAATATATCATAGGTAACTTCGCCGAATCGTTGGGGTAGAATAGGAATATATGGTAACTTTTATCGATAGGTAAGTTATTTACTTATAACTTTGTAATATTTATAATCTATATCTATTAAAACGTCAACAAAATAAATTTACTATAAATAGGAAGCTATTTAAAAAATGAAGATAAATTATTGGGTCGAATTAAGGTCCCTTTAATTTTCATACGAAACAATATATAAAAGTTACCTTTTTTCCTTTTAAAGGTTTATAGAGTAATCGGTAAAAGCAAAGTAAATATAGATATGAGTCTTAGTATTAAAGTTATTCGAGTGTTACGCGAGATCTAGGTATAAATGCGATAACTATTTTCATCGTATAGCAAATATAAGCCAAAGTCCTTATGGCGAGAGAGTTTCGAATAATTAACCCAGGCAACGCGCCGTTAAATACTACTTAGAAAAACGTTAACGTCGGTTATATATTATGACCCAAGCATATTGGTGGGTTAGGAAATAAGCCAGCATGCAGCTGAGCTACCAAGAGCCTGAAGTCCAACACATTAGGCGGTGAATATCTCTTTGTTAGCACCAGACTAGGCAACCCTCCAGGGTTAGGGTTATCTAGATCACAAGTGATCACTGAGCCTCAGTAAGCACCGGTAGGCCTCAATGAGCACCGGTGAGCCTCAGTACTGAAGATGGTATGAAGGCCATAGAATATAAGGACACGGTCAACACCACATAGATAGTATTTCCTTCATAGATCTTCAGTTGTCAATCTAAGTATTCAGTCTACATATCTGAATAGCCTAACGGCTAATGATCATCCTACAGCACGAACACACATCTTCTTGATATTGCACCTTTGTTACCTCTGCTACCTTACTGCTAACATAAATCCTCTGACACCTTCTATTTACTCACGGGTATTTAGTGTGATCATTACATTATAATAAAATTTTCTTAGCTATCGCAAACGGGTGCGTCTCCGTTACTCTTTTCGTTACGAACTATATCACCAATACCAATATTACTAATACAACTAGCGCTACCATACCAAATGCAAAGGTTATAAAGTCGTCTATTAATAAATTAGGTACGAGCGACCTACTCGTTATAATCCGCGGGTATTCCAAAGGGGAGTAGATTGTAAAAGAGTATATCATTAACAGCGTTTTCCAAAATAGCGAACCTGATGGTGGATTTCCAGGCCATGTTATCTGCTTTCGCAAATAAAGCTTTTTAAACATTAAAGAAAATGTAAAACCGTTTACGAATCTTTTATTTTAAGTTTATAAGTCGAGCGATAGATATTTTTTCCGCGTTCGAGTCGTAATAATATGCGCGAAGTATCGCTATAAAAGTATTAAAGTTGTTATTACCGTCGTTATTACCGCCAGTATAATAGCTTTCAATAACAGTTTATATATAGGCATTTGATTATTAAAAAAGATTAATTCTTATACCAATAAACTTAAGGTTTTTATATAACTTACGTAGTGTCGTAGCCTTTTATATTTCAAAGCGTAATTTGATACCAGAAAACTTAGTTGCCTAATCGAAGGGTTTACGTTCACTTTGTTAACAGCCGGTGTTATCAGATGAATCTTTATTATTGTTGTCGAAGTCAGAGGGGTTCGGATCATTGTAATCGTCGACGTAAACCTGGGTAGGGGGTGACGCGGTAATTACGTCGTTTATAAGTGGCATAAAAGTAGAATCTTCTTAGGAGGAGAGGTTTTCTTTAAAAATATAAGCGTACTAGTAACGAGTTTAAGTTACTGGATTATATTCGTTAACGTAACCAATACATCAATATTTCGTTATTTTATACATAAAACGTATCTGCAAGCGGCAGAGTCCCGTTCGACGAG
The DNA here is from genome assembly GCA_038502455.1 of Anisogramma anomala. Classification (NCBI taxonomy): domain Eukaryota; kingdom Fungi; phylum Ascomycota; class Sordariomycetes; order Diaporthales; family Gnomoniaceae; genus Anisogramma; species Anisogramma anomala. The sequence continues at coordinate 19,852,059 of JASMMZ010000004.1, read as the reverse complement.
CTTTATATATAAAGTTTCGGTAAATCATTCGTATTAGGCAGTAAATTAATCGTATTACGTTGTTAAGGCGTTTTGGAATTAATCCTTTACGCATACGTTGAAGAATTGCTCTAAGGCCTAAAGGTTTATGTTTAAAAGTTCGAAAAATATAATCTTAGGTTATAGTTAATTATAAATAGTTGAATCACTGTCAAGAAAAGGACTGGAAATAATATATAAAGGGACTGAATTAAAGTTATCGCTTATAACGATCAAATACTATCTATTATCCTCAACGGAGAAAGAAATCAAAAAGCTTTTGCCAAGGAGCTACTATAGGCTACAGAAAAGGAGTGGCTCGGTTACATGATAAGACGGCTCTAGAGCATTATATGGGCATAGCAACCGCTAGGGTTAGATCCCTAGTGACCACTAGCCCAGACACTAGCCTGCGATATTAACTATAGTATAATTGACTATAATATAGTTAATTATACTAGCATATAATATAGTAAACGGTGCCAATAATTAACTTTATCAACAGTAATAATATTAGTTTACTATATTACTACCTAATAATCTCGTTGGTTTACTATATGAACAATTAACAATTGTATTGTTTTGATGATTTACGTCGATTAATAATGACTGTATCGGATTAAGATTAGAAGTTGAGAGATTATTAGCTTGTGTTAGAAGTATATACTAGTATTGTTCTATAAATAAATAGATAGGGATAAGCTAGCAGTACTTACAGTAAAGAGAATATTATCTTCATCATTCTTGCTATATTTTATACTACAATTCAATTAAGTAGCGCTATTTGAAAAACATACTAACGAAAATACTGTAAATGCTATACTATAGTTACCAACTTATATGACTGGAGCTTTAATATAATAGCTGCTTATACGATTATACAATACTATGATTTATATATATTAAACAATTACTATTATTAACGGTTGTAGTTGTAAACCTATGTTATAAAGTATGGAATTAATTATCTATAACAATCAAACTGTTAGGAGGAGCTGAGTCGTAGTTATGAAGTCGATTCCAGTCTTGGCTTAGCTTAGTAAAAGGGGGTTTGGATGTACGGCGGGGCCTATGGCCCTATGGGCCTCCGCCCTGTTGGGTAGACCCGCGATACAAATCGTGGTCGCTCTAAAGGCAGGGCCGCTCCTGGTGAGCTTAAGGGGGTCCAGCCTGATATATTTAGGACCGCTTGGGTTTTGATCGTTCAAGCTAGCGTCTACATACTATAAGTCGCAGTACCACTATGTGGTACCTGGCGAATGACAATACAAGCAAACAAACAAACAAACAACATAACGTTGAATGAAGATGGATGATTCATTCTCTACAAAGATAAGTTGCGGGAACCACTATCCGGCTCCCAACTAATTATCTCCGTGACTGTGCTGGTACGTTTCCATTGCAAGAGTGGACAGTCATCTCTCTTGCATTGCAAGCCAAAACAATTGGCCTTGGCTTGAGTCAACAACATTGAACAACCAATTAACTGATGCCTGCATTGCATGTGCAATAGTGGTAACACAAACCTATATTAAACATTGCGGCTACATACGCATTACCATGGTATTTATCTATGTGACAGCGCTGGTACGTACCCATTGCAAGTTGCAAGAGTGGACAGTTCTCTCTCCCTTTCATTGCAAGCCAAGACAGTTGGCATTGGCTTGAGTCAACAGTGTTGACTGCCGGATTATTGCACGCCAGTGCAGTTGACAATACAGTCAATTGCACTACATATGCAATAGTCACAACACAGGCGATTATTTTAATGTCATCATTATATTTTGACGAAATAATTTCACTTTCGATGACGTAGCGAAAAAGTTCAATTTGTATGGGTGTTGAGACTATCATATGAGCATACGTATATTGCATTAGAAGGCCTATATAGCTACCCATTCTGGGCTACCTATTTAATCTTCTTTATCTTTTTTCTGGAAACCCTTTAATATACTATACATTAAACACTATTTAGGCCTTTCTAATCGTACGGTAAAATCACTAAACGATGAAAAATGTCAATTTTTTCTAAACCTAAAAATAAAGGTTAAGTAGTATATAAAGGCACCCAAAACAATACCTTATACAAGACGACTATAAACCTATTTTAACTATCTACTTCTCTTTGCTATTGTTGGTACAATAGTTAATTATAGTGGCTGCAGGTTAATTGTATTGTACCCAATTCAATAGGGGATACGAGCCAAATTTTGGCTTATACACATCAAGGTGCAAGCTGGTTAGCAGCTTACTAAACTTAAAACTATATATTCACCACTTAACTAATACAATACTATTTTTTACTTTGACGACAATTTAAATCGACACACTTTACAACGTTTGAAGACCTACTAATATTAATTGGTATTTGATGGAAAGTTAAGTACACATATACTAAAAAGAAAAGGAAGCATCCTTTCTATAAACATTTCGTGGTAGTGAAAAAATTCTTGCGAGAAGCCTTTATAAACAGCATTTGTTTCTATAGTAGTAAATAGGGAAACCCAGTTAGATAACGTTTATTTTTAGGGGAGTTTGAAGGTTTTTTCTTTATGATTTACTATCGCCGAGCAGTACCAACTATTTAGCTAGTATAGTGTGACCCTCGCTAATGTGAAATACATACATATACTGGCGGGAAGGCTCGTAACTCAAGTATTCCTACACACAACAACCACCCTATTCGAAAATTCCTGTTACTTCCAAACTGTACCGTGCAATCTATTGAATGAACCATTAAAAGCTGTGTCTCTAACTAAACAGATACATAAGGTTATAAACCTAATCTTATATACCTGTGGCCAATTTTTGAGCAATATATTGTACATATGTGTCAAATGCCGTTATAGTCTGGTAATCAACCGTATTGATTTTTATTACGTGTCATAAACTTAGTGTTAACTACAAATATGGACTATATTTATATAAGTTTATCCACGTGAAACGCAAAAAAAGGTATACACCACTAGGTATTTCATAAAAGAATTTCAACCGAATATACTTGTAAAGAAAAATCCAAGTCTATAACCTTTATTTAAAAAACGAAAAGGTAGAAAAACAAAAAAGAACCCTTTCAAAAATAGAACCTTAAGCCAGCCTTCCAATCAAGGCCTTAAGGTAAACCTATAATTTAAAAACCCGTAACGTTATACGGGTGTAAATACTTTAGCCTTAGCTGGGTTGTGCTATATGGCTATCTCAGTCCCCGCTTGACACCTACTCATATCGAGGATCTGATAACCCTCAAAGAGTAAAGGGCGTATAAAATACATTTATCTTAGTTAAAAGCCCGTGATAATGGGGAAGATATACTTTACAACTCGGTAGAAAAATCACGACCCGAGCTATCTTTTTGCCACGGACTGCAAGCTTGAAAAGTGTAAAAAAAAATCGTAAAAGGGGTACACCACTAGGCGGATGGTACGCCGTAAAAATTCTTCTGTGAACACCAAAAGAAAGGCATCCAAAGTATATTCGAAGGCCCCGCTAAGCAGGCGAGGCGCTAATGAGGGTGGCGACGGCTTAAAAATAGATAAATAGATAGATAAATAGAGCTATAAGGTTAAAGCGCTTATAATAGAGGTATTTTTAAATACCTTCAAAAGTAAGAATAATCAAACTTACATTACAATTATAATGAAAGTTTAAATCTAAAGACCCCGTTAAGTGGGTGGGGCATAGGTATATATAGCAACGGCTCAAAGATAAATAAAGAAAATGGAGTCGTCAAGTGCGAGCGCTTATAATAAAGATTTTTATTTAAGACCTTAAAACCCAAAAGGAATCAAACTTGCATTACAGTAAAAGTCCAAATCTGAAGGGCCACATTAGCACAATTAGCGAGGGACGAAATCGCTGGTTGTAAAGGTTATTCTCTAGATGCACCACTATACGCGCGGTGCGTCAGGCCGATGACGATCTTCATAGCCAAACAGGGTTCACCGGAAAGAATTCAAGTAGTAATAAATCTGATTAGTGATGATGTAGTAAAATAGGATGCATGTGAAGTAATGGTGTTGAGAACGACTGGACTTGAAAAATTTTCTCGGAAGTGAGAACTGTTAGGGTTTACAGTGTAGGCCTCCTACCTTCCTTAACAAAATGATCTATGCACCCAAGTCAAGAAAGTTGATGTAGGGTTGAAGATGTAGTTTTAAAGTTACAACTATATTGTTTAATCATCAAGATATCTTGATTAAACTCGTCTAGAAAACACAGTTAATAACAATTGCTGAAAATTCTAAAACCTTTAAGCTAAGCAAGTTTAACGTCACAAATACTTAAGTTGTAACAAAGAAATTGATCTTTGAACCGTGATAAATATCCCAATACATCAAACCGTTAGTTTTCAAATCCTATTGATTAATTAAAACAAACCTTTATTTGTAAAGATAATAGCCAACAACATAAAAATAAGGGATATTAAAGCGTTTGGATCCCTTGTTGCCAAGCAGTATAATAAATATTTTTGGTTTAAAGAAGTTAATGAGAACTTCACTAAAGGAAACATAACAAACTATATTGGTTAATATATCTTGGATTTAGACTCGAATGATTTTTACTATAAGGTTTAATCTTTTCGAAAAAATTGAGGTTAATTTCACAATGAGTCAAATAATATATAGACGAAACTTCCAAAAGAAATAAAAACTAGGCTGAAAATAGAACTCTTTAAAAAACAAATATTTATACCAAACAATAATAAAAAATACAACCTTTCTCATACATTTACTAGCAGCTCACAAATTTGTTAATACTGCTATTAAACTTATGTACAATCTCTTAACATCGCCGAAATATTTTTAAGGGCTCTTGCCATATCTAATGCCAAAGGAGTCAAATCAATAACGCGAGATTCCGATGCACCTGTAAAGTAAACCCAGTTTTTGTATAAATACCAAAGATCTTAATAAAAGCGCCATGTTATAACTCAAGCACATTGGCGGGTAAGGAAACAAGCCAGCATGCAGCTGAGCTACCAAGAGCCTGAAATCCAACACATCAAGCGGGGAACATCTCTTGGTGAGCCTCAGTGAGTACCGGTGAGCCTCAGTGAGCACCAGTGAGCCTCAGTACTGAAGATAGTATGAAAGCCATAGAATATAAAGACACGTCCATCACTACATAGATAGTATTTCCTTCATAGCTCTTCAGTTGTCAATCTAAGTATTCAGTCTCAGTATATTCTAAATAGCCTCACGGCTTTTGATCATTACTTGCACGGTTGCGATATTGTTCACTCAGCACCTCTATTACCTTCTTGATAACATAAACCCTCTGATACGTTCTATATACTCACGGGTATTTAGTGTGATCATTACACGCCAAGCAATTGGTCTACTCCTAGCGAAAAAAAACAATTACATATCAACCTTAACATTTTAGAGTTAAAGACCTTTATAAAGCACTTAATATATAGAGGCGCGACTAAAAGGTTCGCGAATCCGTGTATCGGATTTATAAATAAGTTATTAACGTTTTTGCTATTCATTTCGATAAGCCAGGTTTTATCGAGTTATATGTTTTAACGTTACGTATCTCGATCTACATGATGAATAACATCAGAAGTGAGGGTTCTGATCCCTACTCCGAGCATTATTTAATGGTCTTCGACTATTCTATAAAATTCTACCCTTTAAGTAACCCTCTTAAGGGGTTCTTCTCGATGTAAAGCAAACGGGTTAGCGAAACCTTACGCACGATCTTTTTTGTTGTGCCGAATTATATTATCATGACGATATTTTCTATCGTTATAATAGCTTTTCATATTTCGTCGAACTTTTACGCCACTTTGAACCCTTTCATTGCGCCTATATAAACGGTTATGTAGGTCACAATAATAGGCCAAAATAGGACTCTGGTTATCCTAGCCTCAAAAACCATCTCTTTTCTTATATAGTAGCCGTAAAGTATCATCTGTAACTATCTAAAATATTACCCCTTTTAACGAATCGCTTTTTGAAAGACACCGGAGGGCACAGACTTAAAGGAGTTTGCTAGAGTTCTATAGAGCTTTAAAAGTAACGTTGAAGGTTATTTCCCTTTAATATACCTTTGTTAAACGTATATAATTGGATTTATTAACCGTTAAAGTGATGGATTTTTTATAGAGTTTTTTTATCCATTTTAACAACGTTATCGTTAGAAAAAAGTTCCTTTTGGAAGAGATAATGTAAACGTTTTTTTCACTTTCTGATAGAACCTTCAATAGGTTATATCAGTTCTCAAATATTTTCGTAATGAAAGGCTTCTCCCGTCTGTTTAATGAATTTTTTAAAATACTTTGATAAGGATGTTTTTAAAATAATCGAAAACGAAATCACCGCTTGAACTAAATTTATATGAATCGACAACTATATATTGATTAATGGATAAAACGGTCAAATGAACTTGGTAACTTAAATCGTTCTATTTTGAAAATTTATTAAGTTACGTTATTTGTTTAGTAATAGGAAGCAAGTAAAAACGATTAATAAATGATATAAGTTTCATTTTTATGGTAGCTTTTGTTTATAATGATACGTAAATTATAGATTCGTATATTCAGCTCGGTATTTCAATTGTGTGGTTGCTATAAGGGATTATGTTTTCAAATTGTGCAAATCGGCGGCTTGATGTTTTAATTATTATGACCTTATTTATTCGGCGTACGTCAATTGTCTAAAAGCTTCAAAGCGGGAGGGAGTAAAATATATTTGACATTTAGGGTGTCTGTGAAAAAGGATACGAGCTTTTAATAGAATTCGATATAATACGAAGGTAATATTGAAAACTTCGACTAAAATTATTATCGCAACCGTTTTCATTGTAACAAATACTTGCCTGGTAAAAAGGGGTTGGGAAACCCAGTTTTATTATATTAATATCCGTTGTTACTAGAGCTTTATCGTTATAACATAGTATATTAGATTAGTAGAAGTAACTGGTGCTGCATTAAAAGTGGGTTATATATTGTTCTAGGTTTAGAAAACCGCTATCCAGTTTTCATAGTAATTTGTATTGCTAATTGCTTGGCACGTGCTCTAATGTGAAGTGGGCGTATATTATATTTAACTTGATATTAATACAACAGACTTATAAAACAATACATTTAACTTGCAGTTAGTATATTTAACTTTACTATAAGTAAAGTTAACTTATTATTCTGCATTAACTACTATTTTAACATTTTCGGCTTTTTATTTTGTGTGCATACGCCAGTGTGGTCTACTAATATTTCCCAGTTACCATTAAATTACGTCTTTGTTTACTAGCTGAACCTCTGCCGATTCCAAAACTAAATTGACATCAATTGCCTCTATTTTCCCTACAGGTCTGAATTTCGACTTAATGAATTCCCACAAGCAAGTTTTCCGCTAGAAATTTATGCAATTTTTTAACCTAACCGTACTAATTAAATAAGTTGTCGGCTTTGATTTCTTAATATTATTTCAATTTGCCAAGTTATTCTTATTCGTCAATCCGCGACTTAACCTCATCAGGTTTCTTCTTAACGTAGCCGTAGATATGTATAATCAGTCTATTACTATTTACAACCTGTCCAAAGGCTTTATTTGCCGACTTTTTCGTTATAGAATTAGTGGGATTATTTTTGCCGTTAATTTATCGCAATTCCTTAATCTCCCTAGCTTCGTAGGCTTTATGAGATGCTATTACATGGATTATCAGACGTTTTTTACTGGTGGGTTCGATTTTTAAAGGGCACTTAAATGGTTATTTCATTTCATATAACTTACCACTGAGATAAAGGGAATTTATAGTTGCTTGGTGACGATGTTAAATGTTTTTCACAATACTATACCTAAATTAAATCCGGTCACTATTTCATAAACTCTTAAATTTAATAAGTTTCATGTAATTTTTTTCTATTCAATCAAGGTTTAATGAGTTGGGCCTTCAAATATACTTAATCGATCCTTTTATTTGTGCTCATTGAATAGGGTTATTAAAAAGACGATATATAACGATAGGTTTGTGTTTTTCATGAAGGAGCCATCCGTAAAAATCATTAACTTGTCCCTCGACAAGTTAATTGAGACTATATTAATTTTTCGGTTTAGATTTCGCATTTATTACACCAGCCTTTCATTCAATCGGTCAAGAATTTTTTCCGTTAGGTTTTATTTTTGTGCCGCAATCGATAGGTTGTAGGATGCCTTAAGTTAGTATAAAGTGGCGATATAGTTATTACGGGCGTGTTATTTCAAGTACCATTGAATCCTGTGGATATTGACATATATCTCTATAGTTATTAAGCGGCCACGTTGCAGAATACACCTTTTCAGAGTTCACGGTAATGTACTACTCTGTGAGGTGCATTCCTGAAGATTGTATGATAACGTGCTACTGCTTAGAAGTGGCATTTGCAAAGTATATAGTAAAGTGCCACTGCCTAGAAGAGAGTTTAAGAGAGTGTATAATAGAGTGCCACTGCCTGAGTAAGATATTATAATCTTTCACCTGTGGAATATACTTTCCGGATGCCGCTTTTTTCTTTAACTTATTTTTACTAATATAATACCAATATTTCTGATTACTCTTTTATTACGTTGAGGTATAAAGACCTTATTAATACTAGTTAGTAGCCGACTCATTCGATTATAAATATTCTAAGAAAAAGGAGATAAACTTAAGCTAAATACTTACAGTAAGATGTTATAATAGTCTCAACTATTTGTATTTTAATATTGCAACTTATAGAAACTATATAAGAGTGTAAAATTACGCGGAAGTGCCTTTAAAACCCGAAATGTAGTAAGACTGTAAGATCTGGAGTGAATTGAAAAAGTATAAATTTAATAAGATATTATAAATTTAGTTGATATCCTGTTTACTAAAAGCCCTATTGCGTTATCCGTTAACTAGATTTGACGCTTTAAACATACCTGGGCATTTTTTAGAGAGCGTTTTATTACGTATCAGGTTATGTAAGCTAAAACCACCAAGTTTAGGAATCCTTCGTTGAGACCTATCTGATTTAAACACTGCATTTAAACCACTTATATACTTTAGGAACGGCTAAGACGTAACATCTACACCGCTTACGAAACTCAAAAGTGGCTAAGATACAGCACTCAAACCGCTTATAAGCAATAAAAGTGGCTACAACACGATATTCAAGCCGCCTATCAAACGCGAGCCGAGCTTTACACACCTCCCCGAATCACATACACATACCTTCCCACATTCTTTTTTCCCCTCTTCCATTACCTTGTTCGCCTTCCCCCGCTCCCCATACACCGCTTATTTAAATTCATTAACTACAATATTTGAGTTTACTAGTCTATTAACTAATGCAACGCTTACAAAGTACTAAAACAACTAGTTTAAAATACTTAACTAGTTTATAGTTACAATTTATTTACATTTTATCTGAATTTTACTAATACTAGTAAATGATGAATAACTTACTTCAACCTTTGTATTATGCCTTATTTACTTTTGATTTACATATTATACGCTTTTGTTTTGATTATTTAAACCGAACCTTTTTATTTACTATATTTTAAACATACTCAAATATTATCTATTGTATAAAACCAACATCTGTACCACTTTGACGTTTAAGATATATGTATATACGTGCCTTCCAACTGCTTTAGTAAACTTTACACTTTTATAACTTAAGCTGTACCAAAAAGAAACCTAGTATAAACTTATAAATATATAAATTATCTATTTACGAATACATCGTTTCGGGTGAGTATCCTGTAGTATTTGGACCTTAACTTATCAAATAATGAGATCGAAGTACCAGTAAACAATTTGACCCCGTTTTCAGCAAATACATACGTTATTAATATAATTTTCAACTATTATAGTGGAGATGTTAAAGGATGTAACTTATTCGATGATATAAGGGATGATGTTGGAATAATATTACATGCAGTGCAGTAGGTCAACTTTACTTACAGTAAAGTTGACTGTACTGCAAGTGTATTGCTTTGTGAAGACTTACCGCATTGGGTGTAAGTCGAGTGCAGTGCGCTGCACTTCACTCTAGGGCACGGGCTAAGCAGTTGGCTATAAAAATTACAGTGCAGACCGGCTAGCGGTCTGCCAAACCTAGAACAATATATCCACTATCTGACTACTGCAATACTACTGTTACTTCGACCACGATTCGAATCGACAACGTTGTAATGTCTAAAAGCCTACCAATACTAATCTGTACTTATTAGGTTAATCATATATTGGTTAAGTAAAAGAAGAAGCTACTTTCCGGTCGTTACGCTCTATGCTATGGCTAGGGTAGAGGAAAGATTCTTGTGAAGGGCCTATACTGCTGCGTCGGTTTTAACGGCAGCTTAAAGGTAGCAACGGTATCGCTATTTGAAAACACTAAGAAATCTTTGTTAATCTTTCTTAAAGCCGTTAAAATTGACTGTCAGAAGTCTTAAAGTACGGAAAATTGGCAAACGGATAAGCTAATACTACTACAGGTACTACTACTGCAAAAACAACTAAGTCCCTACGCCAAATAACTATAACAAACAACCTTCAATCTCTACCACCACCACCGACCTTCAACCTTACCCACTACACCAAACCTTTATCCTACTTTACTATTTTCACTCCCTACTTTGCTCACTTCAATCGCCAAGTTCGCTGCCCTAAACGAAAACACTGAAAATCGCCAAGTTGCGCTGAAAAAGCTATGTCGCGCGAACTCACACCAAGTCACCAAGTCGCTAAGTTTCTACGCGACTTCACGTCAAAACACCAAGTCACTTATCCTATACGCCTGCCAAGCTCTACACAGGCCAAAACCTCAAGATGGCTATCACAAGTCCTCAATTTTAGGCTATCACCATCCTCGCCTAGAAAAAACAATCAAAAACCTTGGAATAATTTTCGCTAAACACTATAACTACGACCTTTAGAGCAAAGATATTAACGAAACCTCTACTCAAAAACACTTAACTAATTACGTCGCCTATTATATCCTCGATTCGGATACTAGTAAAAAGTTTGGTTACGGAGCCTACAATCTACAAGATTTTCGATACTTTTTTCACAACTGAACAATTAATATGTGGAAAACGATTCAAAAAGGTATCAAGTATAAACTAAAAACAAAGGTCGAGCAATGAAAAATCTACGTGTCAAATAAAAACACAGCCAACCTATCGAATTTCTTTTTTAACGTGGTTTATCCTAAAGACTACCCTTAAAACTCTCGACATCAAGATCCTTAAGCCAAAAACCTCCAAGTCCAAAAGGCTAAAAAAAACAAGTGCTATAAGCCCAACAAACTCAATAAGTTCAAAAGGCTAAGGTATAGGCGCTATAAGCCCAACAAGCCCAGTAAGTCTAAAAGGCTGAGGAATAGGCACCATAGGAATCTCCTCAAACTCCTGAAGACGAAGACCTTTCGGAAGATGAGGATAAAAACCTTACTAAAGACGAAGACAAAGACTTTCCTTAAGCCGAGAACCGTCAGGTTCCTCAAGCTAAAAACCTTCAAGTTCCTCAAGCTAAAGACCTCCAAGTCCCTCAAACCGAAGACCGTCAGGTCCCTTAAACCGAAGACCTCTAAATCTCACAAACTGAAAACCTCCAAGTCCCTTAAACCGAAGACCATCAGGTCCCTTAAGCCGAAGACCTCTAAATCTTTTAAGCTAAAGACCTTCAAGTTCTTTAAGACAAGGACCTTTTCCATCCTTAAAAAGAAGACCCCCTTCAACTTTAAAAGGCTCAAGCGCCACAGGGCTGGTAGGCCTGGCAAGTTCAGTAAGGCTGGTAGGCCTGGCAAGGCTAGCAAGCCTGACAAGGCTAATAGGCCTGGCAAGCCCAACAAGGCTGGCAGGCTTGGCAAGGCTGGTAGGTCTGGCAAAGCTAACAGACCTAGCAAGCCTAGCAGGGCTGGCAAGCTCAAAAAGCCCATTAAGGTCGAGATATACACTCGAAAGGCGTTGGTTAATTGAAACGCTGCATGAAAAGGCTACCTGGCAGGGCTAAGTTACATGCCAGCAAACAGGGGTACCCTGGAAAACTGGAAGACTACCAGGGTAGTGGTGGCGATAGCAATAGCGGAAACTACTGGCAAAAGGTACACAATTGGTGAAATACGTAATACGCGCAAGTCTGTGGCGAAAGACTGGTGCACGGGAGTTAAGGAACAAAGGACTCGAAGCCGTAGGGTAAAGGGAGGTAATTGAAGTCAATTCAGGTGCGGAATACACTGGAATTAACAGGGGTCTTGCCAGTTGACGAGGAAGTAATTTAGTGGTAACCGGAAAAGGTTGGTCAGCCACACTGGCGTGCGCGTAGAAACTAAAAAACCGCCAGTGTTGGAATAATATTACATGTAGTGCAGTAGGTCAACTTTACTTATATTAAAGTTGACTGTACTGCAAGTGTATTACTTTGTAAAGACTTACCGCATTAGGTGTAAGTCAAGTGCAGTGCGCTGCACTTCACTCTAAGGCATGGGCCAAACAGTTAGCCATTCAAATTACTGTGCAGACCGGCTAGCGGTCTGCCAAACCTAAAACAATACATCCACCATCTGACTACTGAAATACTACTATTACTTCAACCAAGATTCGAATCGACAACGTTGCAACATCTAAAGGCCTACCAAAAGATGAATTTATAAATTAAACGCCAGATATGTAACGTGTAGTCGAGGATATAATTTTCAGAATATTACGAAACTAACGACGGAATAAAGTTATTAATACGACAGATAGTAATAATAGCCGTATTATAAAAGCCTTATGAATAACTACCCAACTTACTTAAATATTAAAGTGAACCGACGATAAATTAATAAATGTGAAGTTTATAAAGGAACATTAGTTTAAAAAGCGTTAAGATTATCTTTTAAAAAAATAGATAGGTAACAAGAAAAGACTTCGTGAATATAAGGAATAAGGCGCTTAATAAGGCTAAAAATACGCCGCGAAATAGAAACAGAGCTGGAGGATGTAATGATCACACTAAATACCCGTGAGTATATAAAAGGTGTTAGAGGGTTTATGTTATCAAGAAGGTAGCAGAGGTGCTGAGTGAACAATATCGCAACCGTGCAAGTAATGATCAAAAGCCGTGAGGCTATTCAGAATATACTGAGACTGAATACTTAGATTGACAACTGAAGAGCTATGAAGGAAATACTATCTATGTGGTGATGGTCGTGTCCTTATATCCTATGGCTTTCATACCATCTTCAGTGCTGAGGCTCACTGGTGCTCACTAAGGCTCACCAGTACTCACTGAGGCTCACCGGTACTCACTGAGGCTCACCGGTGCTCACTGAGGCTCACCGGTGCTCACTGAGGCTCACCGGTACTCACTGAGGCTCACCGGTAGCTCAGCTGCATGCTGGCCTGTTTCCTGACCCACCAACGTGCTTGGGTCATAACAGAGGAATCGATAAAAAAGGAGGAGCGGCTATAAAAATCATCTACTACGTGGTTCAAATACGAACCTTTTTTAAAACGCACTTTTAAATAAAGACAAAAGTAAAACCACACCTCGGATACCATTAATAACAAGCTCGGCCGCGATGAAAGCGGCTCGAATAAAGAAAACGACTTTCTCAAAGATAATATAAACGATGTAAAACGTAAATACGTACTTTATGGCTTAATACACATTAACCACAACCTTTACCGTAACTTTCTACCATACCACTTCCTAACTAATGAAAGCGATTCGACAAAACTTACTAACTTCGCCAAATTATAACATAAAGATAAAAGTTACAACGGAGAATTATACGACGTATTCGATAATAAGATACATGTAATATTAAATACATATAGAAGATTAAATATTGAGCTATTACAGTTCTATATTATCTTGCCAGATATATTTTTAAGGTAAATTAAAAAAAGTGGTCTATGAATCATCCTACGAATGTAAATATAATTACGGAGTATTATAACCACTTCAAATCATAGTTCGATACAGGACTTAATTACGAACTTTACGATACAAATTAGATAAACACCACTTGGAAATGAGTAAAAATTTAGCTTAAAAACGTCAAAAAAAAAAGTCTATAAGAAGTATTTACCGCCTTATTAGCGAAGTTTCAGAAGTGGTAGATAGCCTTAAGACCGGAATATAAGGGTAAAAAACTATTTATATAAGTATTTACAAAAACATATTATAAAAACCCAAACTTCAACCTTATACTATTTGAAATCAAAAAAGACTTGAAGGCTTTTTGTACAAGCCTTAAAATATTACTTAAAACCTTTACACGCCGATAAACGAGCTTCGGATTAGTATTAGTAATCGAGAAAACCAAAAGCGAGAGTTAGATTATTCAAGTAAAATCGCCAAAATTATATACTAAGTTTTTGATCGAAACTTGAAAGTATATTAAAAGTAGAATAAGAGATTTCAATATGGTTATTAAAAAGAGAAATATTAGAAAAAAGCGCTCCCAAACCGAAGGTAAAACGACTACCGTTGAGGACGAACCTATAGTTAGAGGCGAAATTTACCACGATTATAGCAATACCTACAAAAAAGCGTACAGAGCTTTATAGGTTTTCAGAAACGTTGTATTTTATGTGATAAATTCTGTTATTAGTTTATTTACCACTTAATATACAAGAAGATTAGGATTAAATGCTAGTTTTATGCCGATTACATACATGAAAAATAAACGAAAATCAAATCATAATGTACATAGCAGAATACAAAGTCGTAAAGAATAAGTTGAACGTTAAACCCTACAAATATACCTCCAAACAAAAACTTTGAGGTTAATAATGCTTACGTTATAACTAAGGATAATAAAGCCGGCCAACAAATTTTTGCAGACCTACAAAATACCTTCTTCTTATATAGCATAAGCTTAGACTACGAAAATAGCATACTAAACACCCACATAATATCATAGTTCATACTTTTAGATAGGTACGGAAACTGATTTTCAAGTATTATGCCTAATACTGGCGCGGCGAAATTTTAACCACCGGGAAGCGATGATTCGACGTGTTCGCAGCGAAATTTTCAAAATTTTAATTTGACCGAGTTGGAAAATGTCGAAAAGTTTTATTCAATAAAGGTAAAACATCGTTGCTTAATACAGTTATTGTAAATATACAATTCGGACCGGTAAAGTTTTACGTAATGGACTTTCAACCACTATTCTTACTATTGTTAGATAATATAAAAAAATTCGAAATCGAGGTTTGGAATACAACTAATTAATTTGTCCGCGCTTCGGATAACGTATACGTACTATTTCGGCTTAAATTTGGGTAACTGTGGTTTTTCCCTAAAATATATATAATTCAAGCCATATACCTAATATAACCGGAATTACGGATATTATACCGCAGATTCGGATACCTAGTAACAAACCGCCTTTCATAGTTTCTTTACGCTGTAAGCGATATAAAAATAGGAAAGGGAACGCTTAAAGCTATCGAGAATTTTTGCTACGAGTGCTAATTATACTCGCAAGCCTTACAACGATTTAAATTCCTCCATTAAAACGATATGGTTTTTTACTGCGACATAATAACAAATATAATATACCTTAACAATCAGCTAATATTATATATCATCGACGTAATGATATTGTTTTAGACCGCAAAATTTACACAAAACGTTTTCGTTATGGATTACTAGGATAAGTTAGTAATTTACTAGTTAAACATTGACTTAAGATCTCTGAATTAAATCAACTATAAAGTACATACGGACTTTAACTCGATAAAATGGAATATTAAGGGTAGAATCGCTAAAAATAAGTGCAAATGGATACTGGTAAAAGTACTATAAGGTATTGAAAAATATAAACGGTATTAAAAACCGTTAAAGAAAACGTACATAGTACTATTTAAAACCTAAATGGTACCGGTTCGAAATAATTCATCTTAAAAATAACGGTTGACGTTATAAATAATATATTTAGCCCGAGTGAGCTGATTTTAACACTCCTTATTTTTGGTGCTTACCCTAAGGTCCTCACAAATTTAACACCGTTGCCAGCCACAATACAATGAGAAAATGCTTTATCAAAGGCTATAATAATACTACGTTCCGTACGGGCTAGAAATAATGTTTCGAGAATATTATTTACAAGAAAAAGCCTGCGTAAAACTAGCGTTTTAAATCTCCTATTACAATCTAAAGTCTTAGTTTGGAAAATGAAGGACAGATTGACTAAACTGTAAAAGATTGATGGATTTAAAGAGTATAATATGTTCGTAAATTTGTTAAATGGTACAAATTTGTTTCGCTCAACAATAATACGAGAGTATGAAAGGGAAAATGTGGAAAAAAATAGTGAAGAACCGTAATTTAACCAGTAGCACCAATGGAACCACTTTTATAATAAAGAAACTAAACCACTTCTATATTTAGTACACTACCCGGATAACACTTTCGAACCTTTAATATTATACGAAACCAGCCCGCCTATATTAACGATACTAACATCTTGTCGCCAAGGACGACCATTTTGTTCAAAAAATAAGAAATATCTTAGGTCCTTCGATATAAATTCCTCCGTTATTTAAAAGGAGATATCAAACCGTAAATATAACCTATAGTTTCACCGCAAAAGCATTATTACCGCCTCAAGTACCCCTTTCGAATAGTTTACTCAAATGAAAATATTTATCTTAATTCAAAAAGTTTTTTCGTATTTCAAAAGGTTCAAAGTATAATTTACAATGTTTATAAAACTTTTCCTACACGCCTCGTATATAAATATAAGGAAAAAATCGTAAACTCTTATAAAAAGAGTCGTTTTATAGTAAAAAGGTATAATGACGATGATAAGAAAAATATTATAATCTAATCGCTTTTTAATAACGGGTAGGCTACCATTTCATTCTAATAATTACAGCCTTTTCAACACTCTTTATAGCTTTTATATTGAACTTTTAAATATTACGTAAGCTCATATATAATTATAGGAGCGGCTTGAACGGCGTATTTACACCTATATACATATAAACCTTAGGAAATACTATTTACCTAAAACGATCTTACGTATTATAAAACCGTTTTACGGATTAGTTAAAGCTAGTATATATTAATATAACACTTATTCACGGTATTATAAAAAGCGGTTCAAAATAGCCAACTTGACCTTTAACCCGTATTTATTGGCTTTAATAATATGTTTTAAAGGTTTTATGCTAACGTGTATATAAACAGATAATACGTTAACGTTATATAATTCGTTGTTTTCTGTATCTGAGAAAAAAAGCCTTTAAAAGACCACCTAAAAGTAAAACTTAAAACTTGTTTAATGGAGGATCGTATAATCGACTTGAGTGGCGCGATAATTACTTTACAGAACGGCATTCTAGGTCTTATACAAAAGAAGAAATTGGATAAAATTACTCTTTTCGCCCTGGATAACGCGAAACGGGCCGACGAATACAAATTTTAGCGTATACTTAGCGTTTGGTTTATGTTACTTATACAGCCGGAAGCGATATTTAACCTTTCGGTTACTATATAATGTTAAGCCAACCTTTTGAATAACGTATATAGGGCGTTTAACAAAAGTTTTACGTGGTAGATATACAATCTGAAACGCGGTTTATAATTCATACCTCTCTATATACGAATTATAAAGCTTCTTATTTTTATTCACGGTTTCTTTGCTAATAATACCCATTATAACTCGTAAATAGAGTTTGTATTAGTAGAGCTTTAGATATTACCACATTGTCAATTCGATTGGTTGAAGTAATAGTAGTATTGCGTGGTCAGATGGTGGATGTATTGTTCTAGGTTTGG
This sequence comes from Anisogramma anomala, assembly GCA_038502455.1. Lineage (NCBI taxonomy): Eukaryota > Fungi > Ascomycota > Sordariomycetes > Diaporthales > Gnomoniaceae > Anisogramma > Anisogramma anomala. Next base: position 19,834,311 of record JASMMZ010000004.1, on the reverse strand, counting down.
AAGACTACTAGCCGGTCTACACTGTAATTTGTATGGCCAACTGCTTGGCTTGTGCCTTATAGTGAAGTGCAGCGTACTGTACTCAACTTACACCCAATGCAGTAAGTCTGCATAAAGCAATATACTTGCAGTACGGTTAACTTTACTGTACGTAAAGTTGAACTATTGCACTACATGCAATACTATTTCAACACTAGCAGCTTTTTAGTTTGTACGCGCACGCCAGTATGGTTAACCAATCTTTTTCAGTTAGTATTAAATAGCGACTTTGTACCCCCTGTCAATTCCGATCGACTTCCATATTGAATTACACCCAATTGCATGTAAATTGACCACATTTGACCTTAATTGCTTCGTTGCCCCGAGATCCGAATTCATTAATTTCTACAAAAAGTTCTTTCACCACAACCCTTCATAAAACTCCACTTTAATTATACCAATTAAACAAATTACCATCATTAATCTCTTCGTTCTCCTGGCAGTCTTTCAGTTTGCCAGCATATCCCTAATCACTATCACGTGATTTGGGATTTTTGGGCGGCTTATAACATAACCATCAATACGTATAGTCAGTATGTTATTGTCCACAAACTTTTCCAAGGCTTTGTTTGGCGATGCCTTCATTATGGTGTTATTAGGGTTGTCTTTGTCATCTATTTATCGGAACTCCTTAATTTCCCTTTCTTCTTAAGTTTCGAAAAATGTCATTATATCGATTATCAGGCGTTTTTCGCTAGTGATTCCAAGTTTCGAAAGGTATTTAAAATGGCTTCTTAAGTCGGTATAAATTACTACCAGGAAAAGCAGAATCTTTAGCTGCCTGATAATAAATTTAAGGGTCTCCTATAATGATATGACTACGTTAAAGCTCTTCATTAAACCGTAAACCTCTAATGCTAATATTCTTCGTGTTATCCCCTTACACTTAACGGAAATCTAATAAATTAGGCTACCAACAATACTAAATTGGTCTTTTCGCTTGTCTTCATTAACGAAGGTTATTAGGAAGCCGATCTATAAAGACAAGTGGGTATTATTTGTAAATGACCTGTTTGTAAAGATTATTAACTTAGCCTTCGATAGGTCGATTGTAACCATATCAATTTCGCGATCCAGGTTCTGCATTTGTTACTTGAACCTTTTATTTAACCGGTCAAAGTTTTTATCTATTGGTTCCTATGTTTATGTGGTAATGGATAGGTTGTACGTTACCTCCGGTTGACATAGGGTAGTGATATAACTATTACAGACACGTTATTCGAGGTACCTCTAGGTCTTAGTAATATTAATTTTGTTGATTATAGTGAAAATAGTGCTTTAACACCTTTTACGGAAGCTAAGGCCGGCATTAATACCAAGTATATGGATTGACTATTCATTAAAATGAAACTGACTACCCTTTATTAATATTGTTATCGGCTTGGAGTTTTTGAATTTAAAAATCCTTAATTGCCTGCTGTTTCAATGCTATAAAACTAGTCGTTTTAACGAAAAAGGTATTATTAGTTTATATACCAACTACGCATAAGTATTTTTCTTACGTTACCAATAAACACGGGTTGTACGTTAAACACTTTATCTTTAGTTGTTATAGGTTAGTGCTTAGCTAGTATTTACCAGAGATCCAACTCTGGTAGTTTTACTCGCTCTTGTGATGCTTTAGAGCAGGGAGAGAGCCGCTTAAAGATACGTTACATAAATAGAGGAAGGGCTATACCATTTTAGCTCCTTAGCCGCTCCCTAGCAGGGACTTCTCTTCCTTTTTCCTCTTTATCGAGGTTTATAAACAGAACCCGACTACCTTAAACGATATATTCGGCTATAGTCCCTTTATATATAAACTTTGATCCTTTACTTAACGGTGTTTTAGCTGTTTCTTAATGGCTATAGCCTAAGGATATATTTTTATCCTTCGACCCACCGAATTTAGACTCTTCAACCCTAAATCAATTCCTTAACGCACGCGTTGGGGAGTAACTTCAAAGCGCTTTAATGGTTTATCACGATTGCCTTACAACTTAATACGAACATTTTACCGATACCTTACGTATAAAACTCATCAAGCGGAACTAAGCCGCTTGGAAGTACGTTTTATACTTAAAATAACGAAATACAGATACATTAAACGTTTTAATAACCATAACGAAAATCTAGAATAAGCGACGGTATCACCACTTAAAAACACCAAGAAATCTTTATTAACCTTTCTTAAAAACGTTAAGATTAATTGTTAAAAGTCTTAAAATTTGGAAAATTAGTAAAAGGCTAATTTAATATTACTACGAGTGTTACTACTACAAAAACGACTAAGTCCTATGGGCATATAATAAACAACTTTCGCCTTCCACCTATAACCTTTACCACAGATAACGACCTTCGCCTTTACCCTCTATATTAAACCTTTGACTTACTTTACTATTTTTACTCCCCATGTTATTTTAATCCTCAAGTTCGTTGCTTTAAGCAAAAACACTAAAATTCACCAAGTCGTACCGAAAAAGCTATGTCGCACGACTTTACGCTAAAACACTAAGTGTCTATGCCTAAGATAACCAAGTCCCTCGCACTACACGCCCTATACGTCCTACACAAACCAAAACCTCAAGATATCTACCGCCAACGCCTAATTTAAAGCTATCACCAACCCTGAAAGGAAAAAAAACACTCAAAGCACTTGGACCTATCTTCGCTAAACACTACAACAGTAATCTCTAAGAAGAAAATATTAACGAAGAATTAACCAAAAGACACCTTACCAACTTCGTCGGCCACTACATCGTTAACCAAAACAACAGCGAAAAACGTAACCACAATAATCATGCTTTCCGCAAATATCGTAAGTTCTTTAACAATTAGACTATTAGCATGTGAAAAAAGATATAAAAAGTTATCAAGCTCAAACTAAAGGACAACCTTAAGCGTCAAGGGATTTAAGTACTGGAAAAAAGTTTTATTAGGTTACTAAAAACCCCATTTTACCTAGCCCAACTTAAAAAATATCTCCAAAACCTATGTCCTAAAGGAAAGGGCGTTAACGAACTTCAACGCCCTTACACGCGATCCAAAGAACCTCCCCTCCACCTTTAGTTAAGTTAAGCCTTTTTATGCGCAGGCGATAAGCATATTAACCTACTCGATAACCCATCACTACCATATAACAACGCGAAATACACTCTCAACGGTAGTAGAACGCGTAAAACAAAAGTCGCTAACGCGGCCAAAAGTATTAACGTTGGCGTTTTACACTAATTAATTAAACAAGATCGTTAAGCCTCCCAAAATCTTTAAGTACCTATCACCCCTAAGAAATTCAATCGTCAAACCTCTTAAAACCCTTTCCCATTTACGTTCGCCTACGCTCGGAAGCCTACTATAGGTTTTACTATAGGAATTTACCCCTCGGGCCAAACGACTGCAATTACCTCCAATACTGTACCTCGAAGGATCTAAGGATTAAACCGCCAGAAAATACCACTTATGGTTGAGATGATTATCGCGACCTTCCTCCAAAACCCGTCAAAATAGTTAATATCAATTACAAGCTTATAATGAACTTTGAAAAAAATTGAAATGATATAAAAAAGTATAACGAACAGATTTACAACCCCTTCGATACTAATATAATGCCCCTTTTAAACATTTAGAAATAGATAAAGGTTTTTTCTTCTGGTTTTTACTTACTTTTTCCCGAAATCTTCATTAGGCGTGCCAAAGATTATTACTTAACCTTCCTAATTTAAATAACCATGTTTCGCGAAATCTACGATAGCATAAAAAGCTATTTCGAATTCGACATTTACTTAGCTCAATACCATATCAACTAGGCTACTACTAGATAAACTATAATAATAGCGAGAAAAAAAAGAGTAGGAAACACCAATAAACGTATTTAATTAGATGTTTAATAAGTTTATGCTCTGCCAAAAAGCAATAAGGAAAACGTACGTTAGTGAAACCACACTTCGCAAACAGGTATAGACAGCAATTACGAGCGTTAACGAGTTCGAATATGCTTTACAGCGCCTAGATACTACCTGCGAAAACTACTTTAACTAGTTACATTTCTCGCTTGCTACAGTAATAATGCGCAGACCAAACTTACTTGGTATATACTTCTAAGCCAACAACTTTATTGACGTAAATAAATAAAAAACTTATAATGGTTAATTACGTCGACCCTAAATACGGGCACCTATGACGCCTAAGATCTGGCCTATCGACCTTAACCTTAGACTAAAAGCAAAAACCATGTTAGCACTAACAAGATTCAGGTGAACCAATTAACTGCAAGCATTATCGTTGTAATAGTGGTAAGAGATATTCAATCTGTGGTAAGTCTAACTACTGGTTAACTCGGCACCCCCCCGCCGAACTTAATAATAAAAAAAGCAACATATTACGCATAATACCATATTGCTTCGAAATAGGATTACTTAGATTAAATCGTAAACGCTAAAAGCGATAAGCCCATTAAAGTCATTAATCCTTTTAAATAAATCAAGTCATACGAAGATACTACTCTTGGAACGGCGGCCTAATAACTAACCGAACACGCTTTTTTATACCGTTTAGGTAGTAAAAACCCTTACCTTTGCCCTAACTAGGTCCCTAACCCCTTATACACTTTTAACCTCTACGATCGTTACACGGACCATACATTTAAGAGTATCATACCATATATAAAGGCAACAAGGTAGTTAACAAAATGTTATTCGAAGTATATAACGCTGCAAAGGAAAAACATTGCAGATACTAAAATTAATCGTTATAATGCGGGTAAGGTTAAAGTTAACATGAACTTAAGAGAATGACTATCGTTATTAGTAATAAAGGTAATTCAAATTATTGTAAAAGCGATTACGTTCCACATCATTAAGTCCCCTACCTTTTTCTTGATTTACTTAAACGATATAAAGATCTTCAGTATTAACGTTGACGTTAACACAAACGAGTTGGTTAAAAACGGCTAAAGGTTTCTACTCGCCTTTAAATAAGAGCACATATAGTTTTATTTTTAAAGTCCGAAAATAGTTATATTAAACCTAACGAAGCTGGAAATACATTAATTACACCAGCGTTTCAATTAAACAGCCGTTAACAGGTTATACAATTTTTTAAAGTCCGTAAAGTATAAAGATATAGAATAATTTGCATTAAAAGCTATTGAAGAGATTTGCCACCATTATTAAACGTATATACAAGCCCCCCAAGAATTTACGTTTACATTAAAAACCGATAATGACGTTAATTATTAGATTTTCATTAATATATTTCACTTAGATCATAAGCTTATCCTTTATATTGTTGATTCCGTATTTTTTTATAGGGCTAAATTTCTAAAGTCACTTTCGACAAATAATATATGTAAAACTTTAAAAATACTATGAATTAACATATACCTGGGTCTACCTAACGTCGTCATCCATAATACCGGTACAAACTTTGCTACAGTAAAATTTCAAGAAGATGCTAAAATAATAAATGTCCAGTGTAAACAGGTACCTATAAAAGCCTACTGAAGCATTGGAAAGGTTAAAATGGCACACGGCCTACTTCGATGAACGTATAATATCCTTACGTTAGAGATTGAGAACTTTACGGAGCCGGAGGCACGCCTATAGATGGCAGTAAAAGGCCTAAATGACACTGTAGGCCCTGATAGCTTAATGCTAACGCTCTTAGTTTTTGGAGCGTATCTACGTCTAACGAGTGAATCTCCGCCCTCAGAAAGTATTAAGAAACGTGTTGCGGCTTATAGAGAAGCTCTAAGGGAACTACGAAGATAATTGGTATGCCGCCAGGTTAATAACGCCTTTAACACCAGAAACTTCCCGTTAATAATCGATGTATTTGCTTTTCTGTTGTAAAGTAAAGTTTTAATATGACGGAAACTAGGTAAATAAAAGAGTACACACAAAATATTAAGTATCGTAAATTTTAAAGTAGTTGTTAAAATTGCTAACGGTTTTATATCTTTTCAAATTACTTAGGTTAAGTTTTATATTAGGGTTACTAATAATAAAGACCTTTAAGCCTCCTAAGCCAAACAACTGAGTAAATACGAACCTCCTCTACCCATTATCGATAAGCCGATAGAACGCCGTCGGCATAAATAATAACTGAAGAAAAAGAATGCTAAAAAGGAGGAATATATACTAGGAAGCATCTATAATAATATTTGGGTAAGTAGGAAAGGGAAAGATAACAAGGACCTAACACTAAAGCTTCAAGCTTAAGGGATTATCAAAACCTTTAGCAAGCCTTTTAAAGAAAGTGATAAAGTCAAAATTAATGGCCTGCTAATTCGAGGAGTTATATAATTCGTGCCCAAAACCGACTTTAACTTTCAAAACCTAAACGTTACAGTTATCAAGTTAAGGATTATTTATGAGGTTCAAAGCAAAACCATAGGGCGGCCGTATGAAAAATCACGTTTAATCGTTTAAGGATATAGTAATAAAGGTAAAAACTGGATCATTACACAATTACTCACGATTTAAAAACCTAGCTAATTTTTAGTAATTACTTTAATAGTAAGTTTAATATTTGAAACTAAAGGCAAACTTATGCTTAATAGCCGTAATATAACGTAAACTTATACATGATTAATAACGTATTTATAACGGATTGTATTATTAGAATTACCACAGGAAATCCATGCTATTTACCCTTTAGATACGATAATACGATATATTAAGCCATTATACGGACTAGATAAAGAAGTCTTTTACTAGTTTTTAACCTACTAGTTGTATTTTGAATCTTGGCTAACGATAAAGTATTTAATATATGACCTATACTTATTAGTAACGTAAGAGAAAAACTTTGGCGTAATAGATATGTGAACTAACAATACCCTTTTCGTTGTAACGGTTAGCTTCATAATACTAAAACAGTAAACGATTAAGGATTTTGAGTTCTAAAATTACAAGCCGGTAACGACGTTAACGGAAAACATCTAATTAGATTTTAATAAATCGTCAATCCGTATACTTGGTATTAACGCCAGGTTTTACTTTCGCCAAAAGTGCTAAGGTGTTATTTTAGTTACAATTAATAAGATTAACAAGGTTAAGGCTCAATGGTACCTGAAATAGCGCGTTCGAAGTAACTATATTATTATCTTATACTAATTAAAAGTCTTTTACGATTTATTTATCGTCACACAAACATAAACGTTAACAGATAAGGACTTTGATTGATTAAATGAAATGATCAAATAGTAAATATAAAACTTGGACCACGGGATTAATATGGTCTCAATCGACTTATCGAAGGCTAAGTTAATAATCTTTATAAACGGGTTTTTTATAAATAATACCGATTTGTCTTTATAAATCGGCTTTCAGATAACCCTCGTTAACGAAGATGGGCGGGAAAACTAATTTAGTATTACCGATAATCTAATCTACTAGTTCTTTTTCAAATATAAGAGGATAACACGAAGCGTGATAATATCGGAAATCTATAGTATAATAGCGGGTTTTAACGTAAGTATAACATTGTAGGAAACTCTTAATATTATTACCAGGTAGTTGTAGATTTCTTCTATCCCGGTAGTAATCTATACCAACTTAAAAAGCCTTTTCGAATACTTTTCGAAACTGGGGACTACCAGTGAAAAACGCCTGATAATCGACGTAATGACACTTTATGAAGCCTAAAAAGGGAGAGAAATTAAGGAGTTCCGATAAATCGACGACAAAGATAACCCCGCTAATGCTATAACGAAGGCATCACCAAAATAAAGCCCTGAAAAGGTTTGTGAACAGCAATAGGCTGACTGTACGCATCAAGAGCTACGTGGATAGACCGCCCGAAAAGCCCAGACCATGTAACGACAGATAAAGATATGCTGGCAAATTGAAAAATTGCCAGGGAATTAATGATATTAATCTATTTAAGTGGCACAATTAAAATAAAGGCTTACAAAGGGCTGTAAAAGAAAAACGTTTTGTAAAAGTTAATAAATTCGAACCTCGAAGCGGCGGAGCAATTAAGAATAAATGAGGGTCAATTTGTATACAATTACGTGAAATTTAGTATAAAAGTCAACTGGAATTGATAGGTTTCTGACTAGTTAATGAGGAGGCAATTCAGTAGTAACCGGAAAAAATTGGTCAGCCACACTGGCGTATGCACATAAACTAAAAAGCTGCCAGTATTGGAATAGTATTACATACAATGCAGTAGGTCAACTTTACTTACAATAAAGTTAACCGTACTACAAGTGTATTACTTTGTGTGGACTTACTGCATTGAGTGTAAGTCGAATGCAGCATACTGCACTTTACTCTAGGGCACGAGCCAAGCAGTTGGCCATGCAAATTACTGTGCAGACTGGCTAGCGGTCTGCCAAACCTAGAACAATACATCCACCACTTGACCAATGCAACACTACTGTTACTTTGAAGACTAATCGAATCGATAATGTTGCAATGATCTAAGGCCTACCAATAATATTATCACTTGTTTTTTTACGATTTATAGCTTTACTAGGCACATTATTACTATTTATTTTTCATCTACAATACGATTTTATTTTTAAAAAAGCAATTGAATTACTATAAAAACAACTATATTATAGCTGGGCGTGCCAGCCCAGGAAGAATAAACAGTTATTCGTTATTAAAAGGAAAGGGAAAGGGCGGTATCGTATTCCTACTATCCTCCTCCTTACTACCTTCCCCCCTTAATATTGGCGCCACCGCTATTACCGCTATTGACGCTGATATCGGCGTCACCAGAGGAATAACCCCGCGCCTTAGGCTGTATGCCGTTAGGCAGAGGCGCGAGGGGGGGGGGGGGGTTACCTTCTTTACAACGATGTGCGATAACATTGTTGAACTCGCCTTCGTAGTATATACGTAGGCCCTGTTTTCAGGCGAAGATAACAACTATCGTTTCCTTGATCTTCCGGGTAATATTTACTAGTAATTAGCATTGGTTTGTTTTAATTATTTACAAAAGTATTCAATTTTAGAAACACTTCAAACGATATATTTATATTGATGTAAAATTTAAATTTACGATTAAAATTATAGGTTTAAATAGACTTACTATAAAAATGGTAAACGCGTTATACGACTTTAGCGTACGGCCTTAGAATCACCGAAACCAGGGCGTATCCGTTGTTATTCCATTTGTAATGTTAATAATAAGCCGATCAACTTCCGCTTTAATAATAATCGCCAATAGTTTTACCCGCGGCCACAGATACGATATACGGTACGTAAAGCGTATCAATTAATAACCTGGGACTATGGATCCAAGTATGTTGTTTTAACGATTTATATATTAAAAAGGCTTCGTGGTATACCCTGGCGATACGTAGCTCGAAGCGATGGAAAAGGTCAACTTTAACCACCTTGTTTATAAAAATATTAGTACGACGAAATATATGGGGAGGATTAACAATACGAACCGCGTTACAAATTTGTTGGATTACGTTTACAGCGGTGGGGGAGGGGGGGAGGGAGTGGTTCTTACGGGTAATAAAGTATTTACTTGTAAAGAAAAGGTAAGATTTATAACCTCAGGAATCCTTTGCTTTTCCCCTTAGGAGTTAGGGGGAGAAGAGGAGAAGAAGAAAAGGAGAAAGAGGGTAACGGCTTTGGCGGCGGCGGCGGCAGCGAGAAACGGAGCGAAAATAAAGGTAGCGGTAATGGCCTCCTGTACGCGTTTCCGCTTACGCATTAAACGGCGCCTGAGGGACCTATTTTTACGCGGTATTTTTTTACGGATGAGGTTAATATATAGGGGTTGGTCAAATGACCTATTTATCGGAACGGTTTAAAATAGATAGTTGTAATAATAGGTTAAGTTTACATATGTTAATTAACTAATTAAAAATTATATTGGTACTAAGTATACGTCGTTAAAGGAGAAAACAAAGAAGGTTTTGCCTAAACCGATAACGATACATTTTTCGTATTAAGCATAAAACACGTAATAATATAATTATAATTATCTAATTACACATCTAAAGCACCTACGCAGTTATACCCCTATATGGACTAACAACAAACGTCATCAACAATTATATCGCTATAAATTATCTAAATTAACTAGGCTTTTATTATAATTACTATCGTGGCTAGGAACTACAAATCCAGATTTGTATAATCTGACTACCGCGGCCAGAAATTACTAATCCAGATCTGTACAATCTGACTACCGTGGCCAGGAATTACTAATACAGACCTCTATAATCTGTACCATAACTATTAATATTACTGAACTATGGATATAGACTGTATTACAAACTATATTGTTATTACTTAACTATGGATACGGACTACGCTACAAATTACACTTTCATTACTAAATAACGAATACAGGCTGTAATAGGGAAATAAAAGATTGTTTGTATGGATATTACTATATATCTTTATAGTTAGTAAGCGGCCACACTACAGAATACACTTTTACAAAGTACACGGTAACGTATCACTCTGCAAGGTAAATTTCTATAAAGTATATAATAGCGTGCCACTGCCTAAAAGTGGTATTTGAAAAGTGTACGGTAGAGTACCATTGCACAAAAGGGAGATTAACAGAGTTTACGATAGAGTACCACTGCCTGAGTGAGAGGTTATAACCTCTTACCTATAGTGTGCACTCTTCGGATGCGTCTTCTCTCTTCAACTTATCTTTACTACTACAATACCAATCTTTCTGATTACTCTTCTACTACGTTAACGTTTAGAAATTTTACCAACAAATCCTAATTACTTTAGTCCTATTAATTGTTGTCAAGTTAGCTCCCAAACCCTTTTTTTCGAAAACGAAAACAAGTATTCATATTAAGTATTGTAATTGACGATCTATTGAAATTAAGTTGGTTACTTTTTGCTAGAGATGCAACCAACTTGTAATTTTGTAATTTTGAGTTCTCAATCACTCATTATTCTGATACCACACATGTAATAGTTCTAAAGACGCGGGTATAATTAGGTTGTATATTTATTAAGCTAAAGTCTGTCTTCTGAGTTACTAGTAAACACGTATTGTAAGTTAAAAATTTTATGTTAAGTCTTGATTTAAAGTGCGATTGATAAATTATGAATTAATAAAAATTTTCTTAAGCTAATCCGTATAATAATTTGATATATTATATTACCGTTTTCGACGTGTATTTAGAACGCAGTTTTTATAGTAATTACAGTTATATCATTCGATATAGATCGTTTGTTTATTACATATATATTTTCATTATATTGCAATTATTCAAGGTGAAATTCTCTTTAATCTTCGTTAGCAAACCTGTTGCTAAAACGACTACTAAATACTAGTTAATCTTTTAAATCATTGGCGATTGTATAAGGATTTAGTTTTTTCCTTTATTACTATACTTTTAAACGATTAAACGTAAAGTTTCGTACAGATGCCCCATAGTCTCTACATTTAACCTCGTATATGATTCTCGAATAAAAGATTATAAACTTTGGGTTTTGGAGATTGAAGTCGTTTTTAGACACGAATTGTACGATTTCTCGAGTTAGGAGTCTATTAATCTCCACCCTATCGTTTTTTAAAAGGGTTTCCAAAAGTCTTAATAACGCTTCATACCTGAAGTTTTACAACTAACTTTTGATCGTCCTTCTCTTTTATATCAACCTAAATAATATTGTAAATTCGGTCCAGTATGTATTTCTTATCCTTAATATTCCTCCTTTTTAATGGTTGTCTATGCTGGCGGCATTTTATTAGCTTATTGATAACGGACGGAGGAGAGTTGTATTAGCTTATTCTTTTAATATCAAGGTCTTTATCGCCTTTGTCAATTACTCCAATGTATGGTTTAACCTAGATTATGCGAAATGTTATGGGGACTTTAATAGTTTTAATAATTACCTTATGTTGGCGATACTCAAAGTCATGTTTAGGTTATTCTATTTGCTTGGCTTTCGTTACACGAGTACTTTACTTCGTAATGACACAGTCAGCACGTCAATTTTCGTGGGGCTGTTTCTGGTATCAAAGGCATTATTAACTTGATTCTATGCCTATTCTTTCTGCAGTTCCTTTAGTACTTTACCGTGGGCCACAGTTTTTTTCTGTGTACTTACTAATGATAGATATTCACTCGTCGAGCGTGGGTTCATTACAAAGACCAACAGCGTTAATACCAGAACGTTAAGGCTTATAATAATATTTGGGCGTTTTACCACTATTTAAAAGCGTGCCTTTTGATCCGTAAAGCTTCCGATCTCTAACGTAAGAATATCGTACGCTTTGCGGAGTAACGCGTGTGCCCTTTCGACTTTCCCAATGCTTTAGTAAGCTTTAAAAGGCACCTATTTACACTGGATTCCCATTATTTTGGCATCCGCTTGAAACTTCGTCACCGTAAGTTGATAACGGTATTGTAAACGACGAAGTTAGGTGGACCCAAATACGTATTAATTCACAATATCCTTAACCTTACCGTTACCTCCGTGGCTTAGATGCCAGGTGCCAGTCTTGGTACGTTTCTTCCATCCGTTGGTTCTGGGACTGGTCTGGACGCTGGGAGGCATCGCAGTTGGGAGGTTGGCCGTATGAGCACTGGGCAGAGTGAGTGTGGGGGTCACTGGCCGGCTGCCGCTGGAAGTTGTTACCCGTGAAAGACTGCAGCTCTTCTTGGTGGATGGCAGGCTGGCAGTCGTTTCTGATGGCAGACGATCCGGTGGAACGGGCCTCCAGCACCTGGGGCTGGGAATAAAGGCCAGGAACTCGGTTGGGAATCGGGTCTAGGTCGTGATCGGCATCCTTCAGACGATCAGCGGTGCTCAAGACTTCCCAAGACTTGGGAGACGTTATGCCGCACTGTCAGGGGTGACTTACCATGTCCCCCGTGCCACTGTCGACGCGGGCCCGTTTCTTTGAACGTTCGATGGGCTGTGGCACGAAATTGCCCGGCATGTTTCTCGCTGCGTAGTTGATCTGGAGATTCTTCCGTCGGTTTGTTCTTCCATTGCCCTGCTTGGTCCTGAGCTCAGCAACGGGGTTGCGTGAGAGCCGGTGCCAGAAGTCGGAGTCCTCGGACACGTCCTTGCAGATCGACTTGCGGGCTCGCAGGGCCCGAATGGCATCGTTGAAGCGCTCGTTGAAGGAGCCGTACAGGGACGGAGTCTTCAGCGTGGTGGCGCCCTCGTGGCTGCGCATGCGATACCGGCCCGCCTGGGCTTCCTCAATGGCGAGCTCGAGGCCGAAGACTGCCTGCTGGATCTCGTAGGGGCGCAGCTTGTCGATGAACGGCATGGCCTGGCCTGCGCTGTCCTCTGCGGCGTCTGTGGACAGAAACGCATCGTAGAGCTGTTGGACGCGTGCCACGCGCTCTCCGTCGGTCTTGGGAATGTCGTTTATGGTACCAACTGCGGGTTGCTCGTCGCGGAGTCCAAGGTATGCGGTTTCAAACCTCCAATACTCCTCTATCGTCTGAATCATGGGAGTGAATGTGCGGTCTCTGTGCTGGAGGAGGCCTTGGACGTGGAGCTTGTCTGCATCGACACTTCCCACACCCTGTGCCTGGGCGTTTGCGGGGTCACTGGAAATGTTATTGGAAATGTTGTTGGAAATGTTGTTCGCCATCTTTTCGACGCAAGGTTTTTGGGCGGAAGAGTCTGGCCAGTAGGTAGGTAAAGGGCTAAAGCGGCTCGGTGTAGTCGTAGTACTTGACAACGGCGGTGGAGTATGATCCTGGGTTGCACCAACACAGAATGGCAGCCGTCTGAAGTGTCTGAAGTGCTCAAGCGTGGGAGAGTTGATGTTGATGTTGATGTGCGATGGAACTTAACTTTGGGCTCTTTGGATGCAGAAGGTAAGGTTGTTAGGAAGGAGGAGGAAGAAGTCAAACCGGGACTGTTCGTGATAAGATTATATATAATCGGGGAAAGTGAGGGTGAATGGGAATTCACACCAATGTTCCATAGCAAGGATCATTAACCTGTGGTAGAGGTGAATACCATCCTTTTCTGTGATCTAGCAAATTGTGCGTCTTGTAAAGTGTAGTAATCACCTGCCAGCAGCAGTACCACCCAAGAGCCAGCCCACTTGGACTGTTTGCACAACTGCGCAAGGCTCAAGCAGAAGATGGAGGGTCTGAGCGCCAGTGTCACGATTTGAATGAGGGTGTCAACTTTGAACATATCACCACAAGAAACAACTCTAAGTCTAGGTCGAGAGATCAGTCCATGCAAGATTCCGTCTCGAGTCGTCCAGCAACAGGCTATCCCACAGCTATCACCATGTAGGAATCCATGCTGCAAGTCATCATGTTGTAAGGACTGTTGTGGTATGGGAATATGTCAAATTATAACTTTAAAAGTCAGTCTGATCAGGATAGACAAACAGCTGTCAGCTGGACAAACTTTGTAAGTCAGTCTGGCCAGGAAAGACAAGCAGCTGTCAGCTGGACAGTAACGGTGGTCCTGATAGACCTCATAACACAGATGCTAATGACAAGAATACTGAATCCAAAAATTGCAGATATCTGCATTCTGGATTTGCATTCTAGCTATGGTACAGAGTGCAATACTGGGATGCAGTCAAGCCCTTGGCTGCAGTATCATTATGATACTGACACTGGTGACTGTACATACTGTATGGTCCATGGTTGGTGAGCACAACCATCAGCACTGACCGATCCATGGCCCTGTCGAAATTCTGGTATGGAGCAAGTTTTGTTTAATTCTTGTGATGATGATAAACAATCCTTGGTTGCTGTTCGGTTCATACCTATCAGATCTGTTATCTTTTGGTAGCATCGTAGTGTCTGCAAGTGTCTGATCACAGTTCTTGGAACTTCCCCCGTGTTTTGAACTAATGTAGTTTTGTGGAAGATGCTAGACAGCTGCAGCAGAACTTCAACAAGACGCGGCTGGGTTGGCTGGCGCGGCTGGCTGGCACGGCTAGCTGGGTTGGCTAGCAGGCAAGGCTGCAGGCAAGGCATGGCTGGCATATGACTCTGCACACTGGAGAACCAGAATATTCGTTTATGACATTTGTGATTTTAAGTATTGGAGGAACAAAAAAGGGAGGGAGGGCGGAACTTGTGTTCCAATTAACATTATCCACATTTGTGACAGTGCTCAGTGGCCGCACAAGATGTTAGCACGGCACTAGGTCTCCGGGAAGGGACCAGGCTTGGTACTTGCATCCTGCATGGAAAAGAGGTTAGAAAAATCCTCGTGGCGTGGCTATAGCCGGCTATGAGCCACGCCACGAGTCAGCCATGCATGCATGCACTCTCATGGCATGGCTTTACCCTTGGACTCGGGTAGGGTGGGGGCGACTCGCGAGCTCGGGCTTGTGAGAAAGGGGCGGCAACTATTGCCTGGCAGTTCGGTTCCCGAATCCCGGGTGGCCATTGAAGAGTGGGAAGACAAAGGTACAGGAAGAAGCTGGGGCCGGCGAGCCACGCTGCGACTGATTGCTGCAAGAAGCAACCATGTATTCCCGGAGCCTGGATCCAGCCTTCCGCCACGAATCACGAGTCGTTCGAACTCGGGGTCGAGTCGCTTCTTACTGAGGGCTCGAGGTGACTGGGACTCTGGGAGTGGAATGAAAGTGATTGTTTGCCGCCGTGGGGAAATCCTGCCGTGGCTGTGACTCGGGTGAGGCTATGTGGGTGGTGACGGTTGGAAATCCATGGCTGGGCATCAGGAAGGTTCGATTTTCGAGGCGGCGTCTCCAACTTTGTAGCAGCTCTTCAATGGTCAAGTAAAGGCTGATGAGCGTGGAAAACAGTTGGTTTCGTTGGAGGGGTAGTCCTAATAACCAGCGTACAGATTCCTGAACCACGCTCGTCCCAGATCGAAGGCCTGCCTGGCTATAGTGTCCATCTTTGTATCGATTTGCTGAGGTGCCTGTGGAGGAGTATTAGCAAAAGATACTGTGTTTGGCAGTTCGACTCTTAGCCACGCAAGTTGACTATTCTAACCATTTCCCAAACATTCACAAGGACTATGCGGCTCCCCCAGCCAACGATTCAGGCCATGCCCGCCACCGTATATAATGTGTGCAAGAGTGCATACTCTCCAAGCCACATCCATCACCACCCACAGCGCACAGCCAGCCAATCACAGCTGCGTCCAAAATATCGCAGCTTGATCCAGTCGCACCTGAGAAATTCCTCTGAATTACAACCCAGCTACCCAGACGTGGGAGCGCAGTGTCATGTGTGCAGAAGGGCAACGGGACTGACTGCCAGCCCCCCTGCCAATCATCCAACACACAAGCACTGCAGCCGGTGTCACCAGAACAGCACCCCGGATTTTTTCGAGGGACAATACAAACGGACGCGTGGAACTTGCAACAATTCATGCCAGCAAGCCAATGACGCTTTGGGGAATGGGACGGGTTGGGCCCAGGGGTCTCGAGAGCATACCGTACCACCTGTGGCTATTGCCGACCGATGCATGTGATTCGGCGCAACTTCCAAGATCATCAACCGGGAAAACCAGGCAAGATTGGCGAACATGCCAGAAAAGAAAAAATATGGACACGCACCAGTGACCAGTCCCGAGTCCCGACGCGTTGTGCGAACCCTCTGGCTGGGCAGGTCGCAGGAGCACTTGCAAGTCTTCGATAGCGAGCAAAATCGCCAGTTGCACGAGCCGGTCAGTGATTTGCAATTCCATCTTGATCTGACGTCCCGTTGATTGATCGACTGTCCTTCCAACTGCGGTGCCCAATCAAACACAAACCTGCACGTTGGCAAGATCCTGGGTGCCCACTGCCCACGCTGCCGCAAGATCATCCCTCCCCATTCTTGGGCTGGCTCTTCGCCAACAGCTTCCGCGCCCTCGCCAACCTCGCCCTCTTCTCCTCCAGTAGCCTGTTGTTACCAGCGCCGTCGCCGCCGTCGTCATCGGAGCTGCTGAAACTGCTGCTAGCATCATCGCTGTGGGTGGGAGCGACGCGGAACATCTGCGTCGAAAGCGCTGGGTCGTAGCCCGGGTCGTGTCGCTTGATGTGGAGAGCCAATCGGAGGCCGCGGAAAAAGGAGCGTTGGTGTTTCGGCTGGGGTTTGGTGGTGGAGAAGTCCGATGGTATCGCTGCATATGGTGGCGGCGCTTCTCCTTCGAAGGACCGGGCGCAGACCGGACACGTCGGAATGGTGGATGCGGACGGCTTGCGTGTGGATTTTGGTTGCTGCAGCTGCGTTGATGGCGATAGGTCCGAGAAATGGCCGTGACATTTGCCGCTGGCACAGCTCTGAAGTGACTCGTACCGCACAATCTCGTTGGACCAGATCTCGATCTGCTTGCGTTGCGCCAGTGGTAGGAGTATGCTCGCCGTGCTGTCCATGGCCGGCGGAATCGACGCCATTTGCGTCAAGGAGGAGATCATCGTGTGGCGCGAATCTGGGAGGTATGCCTTCTTGTCATGCTATCTTCGGCACGCTCTCCTGTCCACACGCTTCAAGCCAGGCCGTCCTGCCTATGTTCGATGGCTTTCGCCGCGGCGCGACTCTCCAGGACGCTCCCTACAACCACGGGACTCGCGCCTCTCTTGCCGCCCATGCGACGTGCGCTGAGTCGGCGGCGCGCGGATGGTGCTGTCTCGGCGAGGAGTTTTCTCTGGGCGCCTTGAGCTGCTGCGGTGTTGATCACGTACCATGCGATGCCTACTGGACACAGGGTCGAACACATGTGCACGCTCTTGGGCGCGGGCACCAGTCTGTGGAGGTTCAGTGGCATATAGCCAACCGCAAAGCCCACACATGTGATATACAACAAGCTCTGTTGTTTGTTAGATGCGGAAATAGGAAGGCCAAAGCGGTACCCACGGCCTGACGAAGCTCCTGTCCGGGGAGAGACAACGCAACACCAGACCACGAACTGTTGATTGGGCAAAGGAAAAATCAGAACTGCCGCACGGGCCCAGGCCGGTGTTCAGCGTGCAGTTGTCGAAGAAGCATCCACGATGAGGACAAGAGAGATGAGGATGAGGTGCAGCAGTAACAGCACAGCACTGACAGCACTGACAGCACTGTGCCTTCGGCCCTGGCCCAGGCGCTAGGCCGCTGGAGATGGCTGACTAATACGGTTCCCATAGGCCTCGCAGAACACTGAATAGAACACTGAACACTGAACACTGAACACGGTCCTGCGCATACTCCGTATTCTCGCGAGCAAAACAGCCCAGTTCCCTAGGGCATCAGCTTTTCTATTCATATTCTTGGCAACGGCAGCGCTTTTACCATGCTTTCCAGAAGCCTTCCCATGCCCATACCACGAGAACCAGCTCATTCGAAACATAAAACAAAAGAATAAGACCAACAAGAATACCTTTCTTACCGCCCTGGTGCTCCGCAGCCAGGTGGCGCCCTTCCCTCCAAGAAAGTGCAGCCATCAACATCATGATCTTCATGCAGACATTCTAGACTTTTGGGCACCGGACTGGCCACCACTAACAAGAAGGCTTCAGCGCCTCCCAGGCGCCCATGGTAGCAGACCCGTCATCCCCCAGCAAGTCCACCACAGGGCTCTTGCCTCTCACCACCGGCTTCTTTGCAGCTGGCAGAGCGGCAGGTCGCCTCCGCTCGCCATCCTGTGCAGCAATCATAGCTGGCAACGGCTTTCTAGTCGGCAACAACGGCCGGCCATCCTTCGAGGCGCCGAGCCCGACAAGCCCCACTGCTCCCGGCGGTGCCCAGCCTTTCACAGTCGGTGAAGTCGGCGACGCCAGCGATGCGACAGTGTCTGTGCCCAGTCTACGGGGTGGGGGCATGGGTGCGCCGTGTTTGCTATGCCTGGACGGGTCTCGTGCTGACATGGCGCGGTGTACGGTGTCGTGGATCACGGCACGAGAGGTGCTCGGTACGCTGCTCGATGGTCTGCAGGGAGGAATGGGTCTGGCCTTTGTTTCGGTTGGCGAGGAATGGGGGCCCGAGTCTGAATTTGGCGAGGTGGTGGCGAGGTGCGATGGCTTCTTGGCCACAGGCGGTGGGCCTTTCTGTGTCTTTTGAGAAGCAGACGAGGCGGTCGAGACGGACCGAGGCGGGGGCGGTATCGGTGCTGGTTTTCTTCCAGTGTTGACCGAGGGCACGCCTGTCGGGTTGGGAGGTGGTGGGAAGTACATCTGGTTCGTGCATCTCCTAGGTGGCGGCGCCGGCGGTGCTTCTACTCTCGTAAACTGTAAGGTCGGGTGGTCTTCGTTCGTATTCATCCTGCCGAGTCTTGCAGACAGAGTCGAGGGATCGTAGGCAGGCGGCAACTTCCGCCCAGGAGGTGTGCTTGAGACAGAAGAGGATAAGGAGGGTAGAAAGGTCGAGTGGTTGATGTGTTCGTAGGGTGATGTAGACATGCTCGAGAATGAAAGTCTTGAGTCTGCCCGGGGAACATTGACCCAGTCAGGCTCATCCGAGGGGACGAAGGGGTTGGCTTGTCGATTAGGATTAAGAATTGTGCATGTTGAACCATCCAATGGTTTCGGTGTTGTGATGGTGGACTGTGCTTGCTTTCCATTCTCCAGCCACCACTTCTGCCGATCGGAGCTGGCCGGCGGAAGGCCGGGTTCAATAGCATCGTAGCCGATCAAGTCCTCATCCTCCGTGTTCTCAGCGATCTGGTTTGCCGTGGCATCTCCTACTTCGGCCTTGCGCTTGAGGTACACATCGCGGCTGATTTCGTTTTTCACAGCCTCGTTGACAATGCTCACTTGGCAGTCGAAGAGGGCGTAAACAGGTCGGTGATCTGAAAACTTGAGCGGAGCACAGTTGTACGCTACATGACGCAAATTCGGTCCTTTGCGCAGGATGCGGTCTGTCCAAGCTGGGATGCGTGCTTTCTCCGACGAGTCGTAGTTGTCGGTGCCAATGTCAAACTTGTACGTGGGCATGAATGTGATGCGCGCTTCCGAGTAGAAAGGGAAGGACAGCCCGGCAACCATTTGCAGATTCAGCTGATCGTGCTCGTACAAGCTCTCGAGATCTCGTTGTTCCACAAGATCCATGGCCCTCTGCCAATCCAGCCCGACTCGGTAGTTGAAGTCACCAAGCCAAATGACAGTGTCATGATCATCGATTCCGCGGTTCCTCTGGAATCGAAGCCCATGGCTTATCGTGGCATAGTCCTTGTTCCTCTCGTCGTAATTTGCAAACCCAGCTGCAAGATGTGCGGTGACGAAGCAGATGTGCGTGTTTGCGTAATCCATTCTGATGGCCACGGCACCTTTGTTGCCGGCCATGCCCGAAAGGCCTGTTTTCTTCACCGAGCCTTCCACGTTCTTGATCTTCGGCAGAGCGGAGGCGCGCACGAATATGCAGAGAGCCGCGCCAACGAGCTGGCCACTTCGAAGAAG
This sequence comes from Anisogramma anomala, assembly GCA_038502455.1. Taxonomy (NCBI): domain Eukaryota; kingdom Fungi; phylum Ascomycota; class Sordariomycetes; order Diaporthales; family Gnomoniaceae; genus Anisogramma; species Anisogramma anomala. Next base: position 19,814,019 of record JASMMZ010000004.1, on the reverse strand, counting down.
CACGTATTTCTCGCCACCGATCCTTTTTGCTCGGTTGTTGAGACAGGACCGCACAGACTGCTCCCATAACTGCTTCCTAGTCGGGTCACTGTTCATGATCTGTTGCGGACTCAGCTCGACAATTTCTTGGAAGCCAACAACCACAATCTCGGGCTGTGTCGTGCCAATTTCCTCGGGACACAGCCATGCCGAAAGGTCTTCATCCACACCATTCGTGCGGCCATTCAAATTGAACGTTCCAACCTGGATGCTGATGTGGGCGGTCGACGCGAATTCCGCTCCACGCCTGTTCAGCTCGGCGTTGACGTAGTCGTTGATAGGATCATAGAGAGAAACTGGCGACTGTCCGACTAGGCGACCCAGTAGCATGTCGATGGTGGTCTGTCTCTGCTTGTCCGTGAAGTTGTTGATGTAAAGACGAGTAGCACTCTTCCGCGCATCAGCAATCGCACCGGCTATCGACATCTTACCATGGCGAGTGAAGGAGGATTTTAAAGCACCAGTGCCAGCGTAAATCCTCGACAAAGCATCCCCGTTGTCAGCCCACAGGCTGGAATGCTTCATCCAGAAGTCGGATAGCGCATGCTCCCCGCGATGGCCCAGAAATGACTCGACTGCCATTTGCGACACGAGTGTCTGGATAAGATTCGTGCGGTCCAGACAGTCGAGGCAGTTCGTTCGGAAAACACCTTCCTGCTGCAACACCACGACATATCGTCGATCAGTGTGTGGGGTACCATTAGCATGCTCTCCAGGACTGTCCGTCTCTTGCGCCAGGTAGTACGCGAAACCTTCTGCCGAGTCCGCGATATGGCGTCGAATTCCTCTGGCGGCCTCGTATCCCGTCGGACCTTTCGTTTCCGCGTGGAAATCGTACTCAGTCGCATTCAATAACGAGTGCTCGGAATGATGTTTCTCGTCCGGGCGGCTCAGTGGGCAATGTGCGACACCGTAGCGGTAAAGCTGGCTAAGTTCGACCTCGCCGGGTTTCGACTCGCTAAGAAGATTGACCACATGGACCGCCCCGTAATTATGCTCCAGATCCTGGAAGTGTTTATTGAATGCAGGCTGCGTGCCGTCTGGCGATCGGGTGATGCTGATTTTCTGCTGTCCTGGGAGCAAACCAGCAGCCTGCTCCCAAAAGACTGGTACTGAACCTCGAACCTGCGCATAGGAGAACAAGACGCCTGATGGACTCCAGTAAATCGTCTCGGTCTCCACGAAATTCGCCACATTGCCTGTGAAACGCTATTAGCACGCACACTGTACTTTCCATAGTCCAACCGGCGTACCGTCATCGTCGATTCCTCTGGAGTTGAAACGTGTGCCAGCTCGCCGACAAGAGAGCCGCGAGATGATGGTCAGATAAGAGGGCATGCCTGTTCCCGTGGATCGCAACGGCGCCGCCGACTGGGGGATGGTCATGGTCAAACAGAACCCGCGGATGGCCGAAGTCAGGATCCGGGAAGCGTCCAGAAGCTCTCTCTCATGCTGCATAAGGCGCGACCGGAACTGGACCAGGGGATTGATCATGTATGAATTCCATAGGAAGGCATCGTCAAAGTTCTCGATATTGAAGGTTTTCGCATCTGGCGGCCTGTCTTGAAGCCGGTTCGTGAGGTCGAAATCCGTGCTGTAGTAGAAGCTCCCGTTGCTCAGCAGTTTTTGCACCTCCGAGCACGGATGCTCCACGCCCTCCCTCCTGTTCAACGTCTGGCCATATATAGAGGCATTTTCCGACATCTCGAGCTCATAGGGATCGAGTGCGGAGACGACATCGTCGTATTCGGAGGTATTCAGGCCGTAGAACTCGACTGCCAGGATTCGCTCGATCGTCTCGCCGGGGCGCAGCGTCGAGACCCGCGACGCATGTGTGATGACGCAGAGGAAGACATCCCGATTCACGGATATCAGCCCCAGCGTCCCGTATATCGGCCGCGCCGTCAGAGGCCGGTACTCGCTCAGGGTCCTCTTAGAGACGGAGGTGAACTCGACCATACACTTGGAGGCGGGGCTGTCGCCGGCGCTGGCGCTGGCGCCCGTGCCGGGCCGGGGACGCGCGGAGGGGACGGAGGAGAGGGAGCCATTAGCGATGGCCTCGTTGGTGGTGGGGCTGTGGCGGAAGATGAGGGCGTGATCGTGGGAGACGATGGCAATGGCGCGGTGAGGGTAGTCGCGGATCAGCAGACGGCTGGATTTCTCGGGCGAGGGTGCCTGGCCACTCCAAAGAGCAGCGGTGGGCTCCATGCTTGTGGACATGGGCTGGTGAGGCGTTGGGTGTGTTCTTGAGTCGGCAAGGTTTCGATGAGATGTCTGGGTACTCAGGAGGAGAAGGGCGATGCTAGCAAGCTTAGGCGGGGCAGTGACACATGTCCTGTCTGACAGAGCAAAAGGATGGCTTGCAAGCAGGAGAGGGAACCAGGGGACTTGTGTGTCGAACTAGGTCGGTGATTGGTGTGGCTACCGTGAAATGGCTCTCCAAGACTGCTGCTGGCCACACATCCTAAGGTTGCATGTCTTTTGATGTGCCTACGGTGTCAAGGGCCAATGTGACGGGCGAGGATGTTGGTTGGGCAATGACAGGGTCCCAAATGACGGCAATGGTGGGGCTGGGCACTTTCAGCCCTGCGAAAGTTTCTGCCAGGGGCCGTCCAAGCATAGCACAACTGTGCTTGTTTAACATGGACGTAGGACACTCTTAATACTGGGCAAGTCAAATGCAAAGACGTTTCTACTTTATATTGATGCCAGTGACACAGATCCGGCTTGACGCAGTGGGAGAGGTGCCTGGCAGCAGTCCGCAGTCGTCCGCAGTCCATCACTAGAATATTTCAGTACTGGCATGACTGCGGGCGTGTTCTTGTCCATGTTTTGTCAACTGACACAGAGCTGTCCAAGGCAGTGCAGACACAGGAACCTTCATAGGGCTGATCGAGAGGTATGAACCACCCACTTAGGCTTTCTGCACGGGGTGGTGCTGTGATGTGAGGATGTGGTGATGTGTGCTTGCGTGGAGAAGGGAGATGGAGTGCCCTTGCTGAGCAGTGGGAGATCGAAACAAATTGGCAAGAGTCGTTGCCGAGAATGATTGTTTGAGCTTCAGATACTGTACGAATGGTGAGATCAAGCTGGCCAGTGGCCAGTCATACTCTTCCTATCATGTTGCTTGAAGTAAATCATCACGAGCTCATATGGAAGAAGAGGAGAGTCTTGCCGAGACTCGAAAATTGCAATTTGAGTTGATGCACTAGACCTATCTCACTGACAAGACCTCTTGCGCACTGAGCAAGCACTGAGCAAGTGAGTAGTACTCTTAGACTTCAAGTGCATGCCGGCAAGCCGGTCAGGTAGCCGAGATAGTGTCACGGATTTGGAATCTCGCCCTTGGAATTCCAGCAACAAGAAGATTCGTCGCAATCTTGACTTCCAGCCGCTTCCTACTCTTCATCACTTTCCTCTACCTCCACTTCCCGCCCAATCCCCTTCTCTCATCTGCATCCACATTCATCATTTGGCGACCTGGCCATCATTCCACACAGCTCCTCAGCATCCGTGCCTCAGCCAATTGTCCCTTTCCCACTTCTGCTTCTCAATTGCGCCCTCACCACGGCTTACGACCCAGCTACCATCGCATCAGTGCACCGATCAACATGTCCGACTTCCAGACCTATGGCGGTTCCGATGAAGACAACACGGAGATCAAGAAGCTCAATGCGGATGTGGTACGTCAACTGTCCGTTGATGTTCACGCACGGGCTGATGCTGATCTGATGGTTACAGGAGGCCGATCCCGACAGCTTCGAAGCCTGGGAGAAGCTTGTCCGCGCCTGCGAGAGCCTCGAGGGCGGCCTGAACCGAAACTCCAGTCCCCAGGCCCTGGCCACCTTGCGCGACGCCTACGACCGCTTCCTCCTCAAGTTCCCCCTTCTCTTCGGCTACTGGAAGAAATACGCCGACCTCGAGTTCAACATCTCGGGTCCCGAGTCGGCTGAGATGGTCTACGAGCGCGGTTGCGCCAGCATCACCAATTCGGTCGACCTCTGGACCGACTATTGCGCCTTCAAGATGGACACAACACACGTTGCCTCTCTCGTGCGTGAGTAAGTACCACAGGCTGCTTTCCTTCCCCTTCCATAACCTATCAGCCACCGACGCGTACCTCAACACCTACCTGCCTGCGAGTCGCGTCGCGTCGTCGCAAACCGGCCGATGCCGCCCAAGGCAACGACAAATTTGACCGTAATGCTGGCTTCCGGTGAGAATAATCAAGGGCCACCACCCCCTCTCGCTGGGATTGCGTCTCACACAAGCTTAACCAGGCACACTTGTTCTTCAAACACACATCATCACCATGATTCGCAATGAGCTTCCCCTACTCTACGCTTTCCCCGTCGCACAGACCTTGAGCTTGAGTTGTTCTCCGTTGGTTCTTGGAGGAGGACTTACTGTTTGCACTACCATCCCTTCCTGTATTTGCCTGTGGCCCATCCTCCCCACCCGATCCCCTTGCACCGAGGCCCTCCTGACAACTGAACCCGTCTAGGCTGTTCGAACGCGCTGCCACCTATGTCGGGCTCGACTTCCTGGCACATCCCTTCTGGGACAAGTACATTGAGTACGAAGAGCGTCAGGAGGCACAAGATAAGATCTTTGCCATCTTAAAACGCGTCATTAAGATCCCGATGCACCAGTACGCCAGATATTACGAGCGATTCCGAACACTGTCGCACACCCAGCCCCTAGCTGAGGTCGTCGAGCCAGCAGTGTTGAGCCGGTTGACCGCGGAAGTGGAGGCCGAGGCAGCCCCTTTTGGGGTCGCCAAGTCAGAGCTGGAAATCGAACGCGACATCCGCGCCAAGGTCGATGCTGTCTTCTACGACACCTTCCAGACGACTCAGTCCGAGACAACGAAACGCTGGACCTACGAGTCAGAGGTCAAGAGGCCGTACTTCCACGTGACGGAGCTCGACCACTCGCAGCTCGCCAACTGGCGCAGTTACCTCGACTTCGAAGAGGCAGAAGGTAGCCTGGCCAGGATCACTGCTTTATACGAGCGATGCCTGGTGACGTGTGCCTTCTATGACGAATTCTGGTTCCGGTACGCGCGATGGATGTCAGCTCAGGCCGGCAAAGACGAAGAAGTCAGGAACATTTACCTGCGCGCAGTGACACTGTTTGTGCCTGTCAGCCGACCTGGCATACGGCTGCAATTTGCCTACTTCGAGGAAGGCTGTGGGCGGATCGAGAGTGCGCGGGCCATTCACGAGGCCATCCTGACGAGGCTGCCCAACTGCGTCGAGGCAATCATATCAGCCGCCAATTTGGAGCGTCGCCAAGGCGGTCTTGATGCTGCTATCGACAGCTACAAAGCCCAAATCGGCTCGCCCACAGTCGATCTGTACACCAAAGCAGCTCTCGTTACACATTGGGCCACCTTGCTGTGGAAGGTCAAGGGCTCTGTTGAGGAGGCGCGCAATGTCTACCTCAACAACGTCGAGTGGTATGCAGACAGCAGGGAGTTCTGGAGAAGCTGGCTGGACTTTGAGCTTGAGCAGCCTACCAGCACGGCACTAGAAGTCGAAAACGGGGAGCGCATCTCGAAGGTTGTGGACGAGCTGAGGACGAGGAGCCGCATGTCCATTGCGACCAAGAAGGAGCTCTGTGTCAGATACCTCCACTACCTCCAGCGCCGTGGTAGGGGCAAGGACGCCATGAAGAAGTTCCTCGAAGTGGACCGCGAGATGAATGGGTGAGTAAGAATTGCACCTTGGGGCTTGCGGAGATGCTGACGATGTTGCAGACCCACCTCGGTGTCCAAGGACAAGTTTTCTGCCAAGGACCAGGGCCAACCCTTGGGCGAGCTCGACGAGGCGACCCGGGTGAAGGCCGAAGCTCAGTATTTCAACTTTTACGAGTTCTTTGCCGAGCCGGACCCCAAGGCTACGGGCACGGCGGAGTTCCACTAAGACTGGTCTTCTTATCAGTCCCAGTGTACCTACCCCTCTGCCAGTTCGTACAATAATTATCCAACGCATGTCGGCGCTCCCATGCATCCATGTTGGTGGTTCCAGGAAGGCGTTATTTGGGCTACATGCCGTGAATGGAATTTGCCGTGAACTGGCTGCAGGATGACAAAAAGTGGAAAGATGTGCGTGGGGACACTCGTCGGGAGAAACTGCACTTAACCATCATTGATTAGCTTGGAACTGACCATGTCAGTCAGACTCTAGTACAAGTACTAGACAACCACCAGGCACCAGGGACACACGGATGGGCATCTATCCATAGGTAGCTCAGCTTGCTGCGAAATCATCTTGAATGAAATTGATACTTTCGCTTTGATAAGCGGCAAAGCGGCCTGCGAGTGGACACCGCTGACCGGCCATGACTCACCTGCCTCGGTATTCAAGTTGCGACCCTCCCCTGCCTTTGTTGTTGACCATCGCTGTTTTGTCTCGCCAACACAACAGCAACATGGCAGCCTCAACCCGCCAACTGGCCCAAGCGGCATCCCGCCTCACCACCCGCCTCACCACCCGCCGCACTTTCTCCACCGCCAGCGCGCCCCGTGCCGCGTTCCGGCCCCGCTTCTCCGGCCACGGCCACGACCACCACCAACACCGCTTCTACTCCTCCGAGGCCCTCAAGCCCTCCTCCTCCTCGCTGCCCTGGATCGTCGGCGCCGCGGCCGTCGGTATCGGCGGCGGAGGCTACTACCTCCTGGCGCAAGACGGCGCCGGAGCAGCCCCCGCGCCGGAGCTCCTGGACCCGACCAAGGACGACTACCAGGAGGTGTACAACGCCATTGCCGCGCGGCTGGACGAGCAGGACGACTACGACGACGGCTCGTACGGGCCCGTGCTGCTGCGCCTCGCGTGGCACTGCTCGGGCACGTACGACGCGCTGACCAAGACGGGCGGCAGCAACGGGGCCACGATGCGCTTTGCGCCCGAGTCGGACCACGGCGCGAACGCGGGCTTGAAGCATGCGCGGGACTTCCTCGAGCCTGTGAAGGGTGAGAGTCCTTTTTTTTT
>JASMMZ010000004.1:19796540-19806845 GCA_038502455.1 Anisogramma anomala | reverse complement strand
GACGAACGCTCGGGGCATCGGCTAACCGGCCCGTCAACAGCGCGATTCCCCTGGATCTCGTACTCGGACCTCTGGATCCTCGGCGGCGTCGCGGCCATCCAGGAGATGATGGGGCCGCGGATCCCGTTCCGGCCCGGGCGCCGCGACGGCGACGGCGCGGCGTGCACGCCCGACGGGCGGCTGCCGGACGCGGCGCAGGGGCCGGCGCACCTGCGGGCCGTCTTCGGGCGCATGGGCCTCGGCGACGACGGGGCGATCGTGGCGCTGTCGGGCGCGCACGCGCTGGGCCGCTGCCACGCGGACCGGTCCGGCTTCGACGGGCCGTGGACGTTCAGCCCGACGGTGCTGACCAACGACTACTTCCGCTTCCTGGCGGGCCGCCGGTGGCGCTGGAAGAAGTGGGACGGGCCGCGGCAGTACGTGGACGAGGACGAGAGCATCATGATGCTGCCGACGGACATGGCGCTGGTGACGGACCGCAAGTTCAAGGAGTGGGTGGTGCGGTATGCGAAGGACGAGGGCAGGTTTTTCGAGGACTTTAGGAATGTGATTGTCCGGTTGTTCGAGTTGGGGGTGCCGTTTGAGGAGGGGCAGGAGAGATGGGAGTTCAAGACACTGAGTGAGCAGGAGAAGTGAGAGAAAGGAGGGCCTTGAGGGAGGCAGCCATGACTGACTCGGACTCGTCTATAGTCCGGAAGATAGACGAGAGCCGATCTTGACTAGAGCAGATACTGGATAGAGAAGATATTCAGCTAGATGGGAATGTATGATGTTATGTTATCATGGTACTGTACATGAAAGCAAGACCTCGTGTCGTCTGATGCTTCGTGGATCATTTTGAGGATTCTACAGCCTCAAGCAATCAATTTGGTGGCCGCCCCTTGCCCTTCCGATCTGAGGAGACACAGATCAGGTTAGGGAGTACAAGATGATCACACTAGTCTAGCCTTCAGTGCAACATGGCAAGGTCTTCATAGCATTCCAAGCTTCTCATTGGAAGCAGGCTAGTTATGGTCCCCGCATCTTCACCAGGAGGAGGAGGATTGGCTTAGGTCCACCGTCCAGCCGGGCTTCTCTTGCATCTTGCCACCATCCCCCCCACGAGGCAAGTGGGCCACTTCAGTGAGGCTCTGTGTGTGGAATTCTCACACAATACTTTTTTTTTTTTTTTTTGTATTGGCCTTCGTGCCGTGTGCCTTGTTGTTTCTGTAGCCTGTGCTCTTCGTGGCAGAGGTCAGAAGTCCTGGAGGCAGTGTTGGTAGGCCTTTATCGTTGCAACGTAGTCGATTCGAATCGTGGTCGAAGTAACTGGTGTATTGCATTGAAAGTGGTGATGCATTTCTTCCAAGTTTGGCAAACCGCCAGCCGGTCTGCACACTAATTTGTATGGGCTACTGCTTGGCCCGTGCCCCTTATTAAATTGGGCACTCCCTGCAATTTTCAATTTTTGTTTTTTTTGTTTTGTATTTTACTATGACCGGGCAGTGCCCACTTTATAGCCAGCATAGTGTGACCCTCGCTGATGTAAAGTTACATATGCCGGCGGGAAGGCTCGCAACCTGAGTGTCCTCACCTTATAACAAACCACCACCCTATTCAATTCCCCGATTATAAGCTGTACCCGTTAACCTGTTGAACAAACCACCTTATCCCTTATACAAATACATGTGTTATGTGTAGTTGTTGAATGCCGATAGGGCCTTATATCAACCATATAGGTCCCCTGTTGGAATAGCAGTCAAGTGCAGTACAGTCAAGCCAACTTTACTTGCAGTAAGGATGATTGTACGTATTACAAATTAACTGCAGTTTGTGGGATTGTACTGCAAGTGCAGTGTAGTAGGTGCCCACTTCAAAGTGGGGCACAAGCTAAAGCGTTTGGCCATACAAATTAGTGTGCAGACCGGCTAGCGGTCTGCCAAACTTAGAACTTACACATCAATCAACAATATCAGCGCAACACCAGTTACTTCGACCACAGTGATTCGAATCGACTACGTTGCAACGATAAAGGCCTACCAACATCCCCACTTTATGGTATAAACCCACCCGCCTAACAAATGTGGATCGCATTTGTACAAGTTTTATCCATATTGTCACATGGAAAGAGACGACACACTACTAAATATATCAAATAGGGTTCCAACCTATTGTACCTGTAATAAAATATAGCCTTTGTCCACAAAACACATTATTAGGTAAAGACTTGTGACGGAAAACCGGACCCCAAATCAACCTTCCAAACAAGGCTTTGAGTACCCTATAGTTTAAAGACCCGTAATATTGTACGGACGTGAAAACTGTAGCCTTGGCCGGGCCGTACTATACGGCCGTCTCAGTCCCCCATTCAACGCTTACTCGTATCGAAGATCTGACAGCCCTAAAAGAGTAAAGGACTTGTAAAATACATATACTTTGGTCGAAAGCCCGTGCCGGTGGGGAAGATAAACTTTACAATGCGAGCCACCTTTTTGCCGCGGATCGCAAACCCAAGGAGTGTAAAAGAACGTAAAAAGGTCCACCACTAACCGGGTGGCGTGCCGAGAAAAGTCTTACGTGGACAGCCAAAACTATCCAAAATAAAGTCGGAGGCCCCGCTAAGCGGGCGGGGCGCCGGTGTAGGTGGTGACGGCTTCATAGTAAATAAATAAATAGAGCGGTTAAATGCGAGCGTTTAGAATAAAGGCCTTGAAGGCTTTCAAACGCAAAAGCCAGACTTACTTTGTACCGTAGCACGGGTCTGGGAAGCCACGTTGGCATAAGTGACGAGGGACGGAATCGTTGTTTGTGAGGGCTGTTCTCTGGATGCACCGCTGCGCGGGCGGTGCGCCGGGCCGACGACGATCTTCATAGCCAAGAAGGGGTTGCCGGAAAAGATTCAAGTGGTGGTAAAGCCGATTAGTGATGTTGTGGTGGAATGGGTTGCATGTGAAGTGGTGGTGTTGAAGACGACTGAACTTGAAAATTTCTCTCGGAAGTGGGCACTGTTAGGGTTTACAGTGTAGGCCCCCTACCTTCCTTAACAAGGTGGTTCGTGCACCCATGCCAAGAAAGTTGATGCAAGGTCGAAGTTGACTCCCTGCAATTAAGTTGCAGTCAATACAGTTAATTTGCGGTCAGTATAGTTAACTTACAGTCAGTATAGTTGACTTGGTTGTACTGTAATTGACTGCTGTTCCAACACTGGCGACTTTTTGTTTTGTGCGTGCGCACCAGTGTGGTCGATTACCAATTCGAGGTAATCGCTGAACTCCGTCCTATTCCTGTCGGCATTACCTCTACTAATCCCAACCTGTTTTACACCCAAATTGCATTTCAATTGCATGAACTTTTTCTAATCTTATACGTAAGTCTTTCGTCACAGATTTGTACGTTACCAATTCTGTACCTTTCGCCAGTAGGTTTGGGTACGTGTTTCCTGTTTACGAACTTGGTAGTTTTTTGATATGCCAGGGCATCCTTGTTTTTTTACGTTACGTGCCGGCCGTGCGGGCCGGTTGACGTATCCATTAATATATACGTTTCGTGTTGATAGGTCTTTAGACGTTGCAACGTTTTTTGATTCGAATCGTGGTCGAAGTAATAGTAGCATTGCAAAGGGTAGGTGGTGGATTGTTGTTCCTTTTAAGTTTGGCAGACCGCTAGCCGGTCTGCTCACTCATCTGAATGGGCAACTGCATGGCCCGTGTGCCCCACATTGAATTGTGGCACTCCCTGCAAAAATTGACTTGCCGTCAATACAGTCAGTCAACTTACAGTCAGTACAGTTGACTTGGCTGTACTGCAATGGACTGCTGTTCCAACAGGCAGGGTGATTGTGAGCTCCCGCTCCGATCATCCGATGTCAAGCTGGAGGACTCCTGGACAGCAGAGGCAGAGGCAGGGCTATGACTCGAATGTCAACGGCTATTTTCGGGGCAAGAACCGTGATTGTGCTTGAACTAATCCAGTATTTGGTGGTAGGGGTAATGAGAAGCATACTGGTCAGGTATTTGGTCCGTGCGCCACCCTCGCCCAGAATGCTTTCACATGGTAGTAGGATGGCACAGACCAGGTAGTACCTAACAGGGGGGCTTTTATTTCAGGTAGGGTGAGCTGATCAGAGCCCAGCAGATCGTTTCGAAGACGACTGGACGGATAGAAAGCTGGAAGAGCTATGGAGCTGGTTTGATGACGATGAGGGAAACCGTGGCGTTGATTCCGTAGATACAAACGTAGACGGCAACCCTAATCGTCATCAAGCCGGTTGAACAGATCTTCCAGCTTTCTATCCGTCTAGTCGTCGTCTTCCCAACGATAGCGTTGCGTTCAGAACGTTCTGTATCAACAGACCAAGGTCAACTCAACCAAAATACGTGTTTTGATGGGTCTGAAATGGGTTCCTAGCTCAAGGTCCAAACCACTAATATTGCAGTGGTAGATCTTGAAGCTGTTGGAACGATGTATATTTAAAAGAAATACCAAAAGACCAAAACTGGGGTCTACTGGTTACTTACATGGATGATGATCGCAGCAGCTGTGCGTAGTGCTGCCGTCGACTCCGACTCATACTGGATCCAGTGCATCCGGGATCACTTCGGCCGTCGAAGTGAAGGAAGGCATCCGACCTGGAGTCGGTGGCCATGGCGAACTGCCCACTAACTACCAACCACATTGTGGCCGATCTTGGGCCCCGACTTCTCCTCCCACTCCGCCAAAGTCGGCGGGGACTGACGACGATTCGTAGGGATTCAGTTCTGCCGCAAGTTTGTCTGAACAGCAGTCATGTCGACCTAGACACGATTCAAGCGCGAAGGCAATATTCAAGATTGGCACCACGAATGGCTTGTTCACATCACTATTGGTGTGTGTACGCACGCACTACTACCCACTTGTTGCCACTATGGTAGCATCATTTGGCTTGTACGAAAAGGCTATTCTGTCAGGAAAAACCATTGCCTAGCATTTTGTTCCATGCGTCATTACATCCACGCGCAAACTGTGGCCATTTGGGCTCGTGTTGCCATGCTTGCAGGCACCACGTCAATTTGGGGGGTCCACCCCCTATGTCTCCATCCATGGTACAGTAAACTTACAATCATGGACTACGTACTATTACCGAGAGTATTGATAGGTACGGTTCCCAGAACGGTATAACCCTTCGGATTCGCAGTACCCTTCCTATGTACAAACCGTTTTCATGAACTGGACTCCTTACCCTTGTTGGCCGTTCATTCCTTACCCACTACGACTTGAAAGGCGTTATTGATATGCTGCTTAGGACGCTCTTTCTTTTATTTCCATTGTCCCGTTACGATGACCGTGGTTACGGTTGTCGTCCTCTGTAGTCTATACGGCGACCTACCTGACCGACCAATTGGGTTTGCAAATCCTGCGGAGAAGGCCCAGCTTATAGGCTCGCTTTGGCGTAATTACATAGCTTTTTGCCCTTTGCCTTTGGGCTTCCTGAAGACGCTGATGTGGACCACGCCATGCAGAGTAGGCTGCGCACTCATCTGACAGGAACAACGTGGGTACAAGTGATTATCTACATGTGCAATCTTGGTACGGCATGCTGTGGGTGAGGTCCCTATTCACAGGTAGATGGCACAAGAAGCCAATCCCCTTGTCTGACTGAGGTGGCGCGGTGTGGTGTGTACTAGTCAGTGGCCGCAGAATGTTGTTTCCCGTAGAATGAAAAGTAATTTCAACCATACCATGCAATCGAGGCATCCTGGTCAGGGGTGCGAGCCGCGGAAACATGATCCAACATCAACATATCCAACATCATGAACATAATGAAGCACTTCCTCATGTACTGACTGCACTGCTATCAGTTCTGCGGGCGGACAGGTACCTCCAAGGCCAACAGACACAACGAGATCGATATCCGTCAGTGAAACAACATATAGGCTACTCACTGCCCACATTGCATCATCTCATGTGGCTTGTCATGGCTATGGCTTAGGACCAAGCATTCGTTGGTGGCGCTGCCAACTGTCATCAAACCTAGATTGGTTCTGTACAGTACGAAATTCGTATCCACAATACTGCGTTATGCGTTATGCTTTGCAGCCCAGGCGGCCTCAGGGATCCGTCAGGGCGCGAACAAGTTGACTGTCCAACACGATCGTGACCAACTTCTCCCCGCCCGTGGCCCCCATAAAGCGACGGCCCAGCACATTTCCCCTGGCTGCAGCTGGGTGCGATCTCCCACCTTGCCGACCTTCGATGGATCTCAGCACCGTATTTTCAGCCTTCCGCGGCCTGACACACCGTTCCACCGACACCTTCGCCTCGCTTCACGACGGCTTCGACATGCCACACCGGCGGGCCCTCACCCCCGACGTGCCGCAGCTAGTCGCCAGAGCAGATGCCGACAAGCCGTTCACGCCCGCCCACCGCGCCCATGGCGGCCTGCATTCCAGGGCCGACCCGCCGGCGCCGGCGCCCGACCAGTGGGCCAACTGGCTCGGCGAGGAGGTGTGCACGCCCCTCAGCAAGACCGAGCCCCGCGACCTGCCGGAGCTCGTCGCGCTCATCACGGCGGCCGGCGCGCGCCAGCAACGCGTGCGCGCCGTCGGCGCCGGCCACTCCATGTCGGACGTTGCGCGCACCGACGGCGCGGTGCTGGTCGGCACGGAGCGGCTCGCCGTCGTGACCGACGTCGACCGCGCGCGCCTCAACGCGCGCGGCGCCGCGCTGCGCCTCATGCGCGTCGGCGCCGGCATCCGCCTCGCCACGCTCAACACCATCCTCGACAGCCTCGGCGTCGCGCTGCCGCACATGGGCGCCTACGACGGGCAGTCGCTCGCGGGCGCCTTCGCGACCGGCACGCACGGCTCCGGCGCGCACTGGCCGCCCATGGCCGGCATGATCCGCGCCGTCGTGCTCGTCGCCGCCAACGGCACCGTCTTCCAGATCGAGCCGTCGCCCGCCGGCGGCGCCATCACCGACCCGGCCAAGTTCCCCGGCCACCTCCCCGAGGAGCCCGGCGTGCCCGTCACGCTGGTGCAGAACGACGACTGGTTCAACGCCGCGCAGGTCGCCATGGGCTGCCTGGGCGTCGTCTACACGTACACGCTCGAGGTCACGGAGGCCTTCAACGTTGCGGAGAACCGCACGGCCACCCGCTGGGAGGCCGTCAAGGACATCTTCGCGCCCGACAAGTGGAACCCGCTGCCGGCGCCGCTGGCGCAGTTCGACCACTTCGAGATGACCATCTCCCCCTATGCCAGCGACGACGGGACGCACTCGCTCATCTGGACGGAGCGCCAGCGCGTGGCGCAGACGCCGGTCCGAGGCACGCGGCAAGACTGCGCAGGCAAGATCCTCGAGAAGGTCGGCATCCTGTTCTCGAAAACGCTCATGGACATCCTCAGCCTCTTTCCCAACCTGGTGCCGTCCTCCATCAATACCGCGCTCGACGACCTCGTGGATGACGACGCGCCCTACATCAACAAGAGCTTCACCGTCTTCAAAGCACTCGACTCGGAGCTGGAGCTCAAGGCCCATGGACTCGAGCTTCACTTTCCCGCCGAGAATCTGGTAGCCACGATCGACAAAATCATGGCAGCGTACAAAACGCTAGCAGACCAGAAGAAGATGTACATTGCGGGACCCATAGGAATCCGATTCACAGCACCGTCCACTGCGTTGCTTGCGCCTGAAAGTGGGCGCTTGACGGCGACTGCGGAGCTGACCAACCTGATTTTGTCCGAGCCGGGGGCGCAACTTCTGCGAGATGTGATGGCTGCGGTGACCAAGGAGGACAGGTCGATACGCGTGCACTGGGGGCTGGAGCTGGACACGACGACGGCGCAGGACATGAGGGATTGGTATGGCACGAACCTGGACAAGTTTTTGGCTGTCTTTCATGAGTTGAACGCCAACGGGATGTTCAATAACAAGTTCACCGAACGTGTGGGGCTCCAATAATTCGATAGTACCTTCACATTTTCATCCATCCAAACAAGATCTTCCCCTCCCGGTCATCGCCACGCCGAAGTTTCCTGGCATTGTACCGATCGCATCAGCTTCTACCCCGAGACTGATGATATGTTTGCAGTGAGAGCAGATGAGCTGCACTGTTTGCTCAAGGTCATATACTCCCTCCCTCAAGGCCCCGCAATGAAGAGTGTAAGCGCACACGTGCAAAGGATAGCTTGGACGATGAAGGGTGCGTAGGGTGCGTAGTAGTAGTAGTAGTCATTGCGGCGAATGTCAGGCAGGCCCAGTGTGAGAAGACCTTCCTGGACTCTTGAAAAGGCAGGCAGTGTATCGAGGCCTCCCCATAGACCTCGATCGGGTATATGCAAAACGAAAAGCCAGCAAGTCGTCCCGACACCTGAGCAACTGCTCAAAACGCCGTCCTCGTAGTCCAGAGCCTTGGCCTGAAACAGAAGCTCCTCTCAGGAACAGGAAGTGCAATATGCCTTCCGGCACCCACGCTCAGCGACATCGGCAGCACCTCAACTCGGTCTATGCAGGCGCATGCAAACAATGGCGACGCGGAGACAGCTTCATCAAGACCGCAAAGGCCAGTCGGGCGGCGGCTCTTGTATGTGTATGGGCGGCACCGGCTCGTCAAGCGGTTCCAGCACGGTAGGGGGGAGGCCCCGCGGTGTGCTCTCGGCGTCCAGCTCGAAACCCTGGCTGGAAGGCATCGCGGGCGAGGGCACCTCGACGGGCGTCTGCGTATGGGACACGTCGCGGAAGTCCCGGTCCACGTGGTGACAGGCGACCCATCTCTCCATGAAGCGGCGATAGTCTATGTCGTTCGCGCAGTCAGTACTCCTGTGCGTGCCAAGAGATGGAAGCAGCGATTGTGAGGCGCGGACAAGACGCGTGATCTGACTTGGCCAACACGGCTTGGGGGTCTCTGCGTCGTGGGTTGCAACTGACCGGACTCCAGGGAGAATCGAATGCCTAGCCAGCGAATATCCAACGGCGTGGTACCCGGCGATGTCTGGGCCGCCTCAGGCACGCGCTCGGTGGACTTCTGCCTGTTGCGGCCCCATGACGACGGCGATGCTAGCGAGAAGCCCTTTGCCCGGACCGCCTGGAGCGCGGCACTGCCCGGCCTGCCGACCGCGCCGAGCCGACACTCCCTGTGCTTGTCGTCGTGGGCCTTGAGCTCCTCCTGGAAGTCGCTGACGAGATACTCCCGGTACCGTCGTTCCTTCCGGTCCGACGGATTATTCGAGTAGAAGGTGATACAGTGGTACGACGTGAGCCTGTTCTCCCACAGCTTGATGCGCTGGATCGTCGCCAGGCCTCGCACTGCGCCCGTGAGGCTGTCCGTCCTGGAGTGGACATCGCTGAAGACGACGTCGACGTCGAAGAAGTCGACGAGGTCTTGCCCGCGCAGGTCACCCTGGAACCGCCACGAGCCCTCCACCGTGGTAAACTCGTACTTGACGTCGATGACTTCATCGTGCACGACCTGCCCATCCACCGACGTGTACCGTATCCGCTGTGGTTCCCTGAAGGCGACATAAAGCTCCATCTCCACGGGGTCGGAGTAAGGCCGGTGCTGGGAGTGGATCGTGATGGGCTGCACCTGCGAGGCGAGACCGGCGGGAACTGCTGCCATGGCTTAGTTTGCGGCCATTCCAGGCGGCGGGGGATCCGGTCATACGCACGGTGCTGCTCGAGCGTCTCGCCCTGGTAGCCGCATTGCCAGACGACTCGACGGGGCTCGGAATGCACCACGTTCCATGGCCCCAGATAGACGATCAGTTCGTTCGGCGCACCTTCAAACAGGTGACTGGGCGAGACGTCAGTACGCGCATGCGAACGTGTTTTTCTTGGGTGTGTGGGAGTGCGTGTGTTGAGGGGGGAGTGTGCGTGGGCGTGGATGTTGATTTACATGGTGGCTTGATAGCCTGGAGGCCCGAGATCCAAGGGGCAGGGCGAGTTTGGGAACGGCGAAGGCTCTGTAGCACTGACGGAGACAGCGGAGCTAGTTGGCGAGACGGCATCATATGCGCGCGAGGGAGCAGACGGGGTGCGGCCCAGGGACGAGGGCACATAGGACGAGGAGGAAGAGCCGGATTGCCGTGATTGGAAGGATTGGTCGGAGGCCATTGCTTGGGGAGAGCTTGCACCACTCCGGGCCCCGCAGGGCTAGTCACGTTTTCTGTCTCCCGTCTCCGTTCTCGGAGCTCTGCCAAAGAGTTGAGGGGGAGCAATATGTCCACTGTCTCTGCGTGTGAAGGGCATAGCTGTGCTCCCATGGACCGACTTCAACTTGGAGATAGCTGGCGGAGGTTTTGTCTTGGGCTGTAGGTCGGGGTCAGGGTCGGAGTAGGGGTGTAGGGGTCG
>JASMMZ010000004.1:19671186-19793365 GCA_038502455.1 Anisogramma anomala | reverse complement strand
AGCCCGGCTCCACAAGCTAACAACCCTCCTCCCCCTCCCTCCTCCAGGCGCCAACAGCCTCACCTTCATCATCCCCGCCGAGATCTTCCCGACCGCCTACCGCTGCACCTGCCACGGCATCTCGGCCGCCGCCGGCAAGATCGGCTCCATGGTCGCCATCGTGGTCGTCTACGGCTTCAACACCGGCTACCGGTCGCACAGACGCCAGGTGCTCGTGTTCCTGTTCTTCTCGCTCTTCATGGCGCTCGGCGCCGCCACCTCCTGGGCGTTCCTGCCGAACCTGCAGCGCTGGGCCGTCGGCGGCGCCGGCGCGGAGCTGCGGCGGCAGCGGCAGGCCAACAACAACAGCAGCAAGAACAACAACAACAAGAACAATAGCAAGCCGCGCCTCGAGACCAAGAACCTCGAGGACCTGGGCGAGGGCCTCGAGCGGGCGCGCCGCGACGGCGAGGCTGTCACGGCCAGGGAACGGCTCGAGGTGTTGCGGCGGCGTGGCTGGCGTGGATGGGGCCGGAGGGGCAGGGAGCTGGAGATGCCGGTGTATGGGGCGGAGATGCCGGTTTATGCCACCGGGGGGCGCGGGGTATCTAGGGCAAGGGGGCAGGATATTGGGATGGGATGAGACGGTAGTAGACATGGAGATGTAGGAATAGGAAATCCTTAGAGACAGCTTTTTTGTTGTCTTCCGGACCGGACACCTAAGACCGATCCAAACTTCTTCGCGGGCAGTTGGCTGGTTGCAACAGGACCACGTAACTGATGGGGCTTCAGAGCACGGCGGCCATGTGTGCCACAAGTACCCTCCGCTCGCAATTCTTGATATCAAGCTCCATGTCCATGGTCGCAAATCGAACACGGTATGCGCCAATGAGACGAGCCGCCCCACCCGCCAACACGAGTTTTGTGCCTTAGTTGTAAACCAGCCCCAGCCCCAGCCCATTGTCGGTAGGTATGTGCTTCATGCTGGACTGAATCACCTCCCTCTGTCAGCATCCGAGTGTTCAGCGCTGTTCTTCCTGATGCTAACATTCGAGGTTTCTTTCTTTTCACCACTGACGCGCTCATCCCCACCGGGACTTCCAGGCTTGCTTCCCTCGCCCTCGCTCGGCGCCGGCTTGGACCCAGAGCCGTTGATGCCCTTCCCAGCGGCCGGCAGCCGCGGCGGCACCTCCAGCCTCGCAGCCAACGTTCCTTCCACACCCTTCTCGCCCTTCGTGATCCCCGCCGCAATTCTGCCATTTGCCATGCGCAACGCCTCGCGTAGCGTCTCGCCCGTCGCGTCCAGCGCAGCCAGAAACCGCGCGAGCTCCTTGCATAGCTCCCAGTCCTCCTCGCGCATGGCGTGGCTCAGCAGCCGCACGCTCTGCTCGGACGCGGTGGCGAGCTCGTCAAACGTGTGCAGGATCAGCAGGTACCCGCCCGCCGTCTTGAGCGAGCCGCGCTGCAGCGACTCCTCGAACAGCTCCTGCGGCGGCGGCAGGTAGGCGAAGAGCGTGCGCCAGGAGCGCACTTCAGTCTTACGCGTGCACTGGACGACAATGTCGAGGTAGCCTTTGAAGGAGGAGAGCAGGGAGAGGACGCGCGGGAGGATGGCGCTTTCAGGGGAGGGCGGGGGCGCCATGTCGACCTCTTCGTCGAGAACTTGGTGGAGGAGCACCTCAAGGGCGTGGGAGAAGTATTCAAGGTGTTGGTATTGTTGTGTGAGGTGCAGGGCTGCGAGGGACTTGCCGGCCACCAGGTGGTGGCGAAGTATCTCGGGTAAAAATAGATTGGTCTGGGCCCGTGTCAGCCATCGCGATGTGATGATGCTTGAGAGGATGGAACGTACCCTGATGGAGAAGCGGAAGAAGGAAAAGTTGACGTCTCTTCTCTGGACAAGATCCGGTTCCACTCCAAGTATGATGGCCTTTTCAAGCAGGATAGAGAGTGGATAGAAATCGACGGATATTGAGACAGGAGGGATGTCTCGATGGCTCTCACTCAACGCAGTCAGGACATTGTGCATGTCCGTCCAGGCTTTCACGTCCGTGCCGTCGAACATCCACATCGAATTGAACAGATCCTCGTTCTCAGCTTCGGCCGGCACTTTGTCCCTAGGTGGCCCGATCTGGCTGAGAAAGGGCTGGTCCTTCATAGAGACGTAATACTCCACGTTTTGAGCTATGACTCGCATGTCGTATTTCAGGTTTCCTTCCTGGCCTACGACTGGCTGGAGTAGGACCAGCTTGCCGTCCACCAAGAACAAGACCGAGGCCACACGAACGTCTTGCGATGGATCGCCTTCGAGAAGCTGAGACTCTGGCAATATCCAACTGAGACCTCGGACTCTAGCAGGTGATCTAACAATGCCGTGGAACGCGATCTGGCCGACCTGGACCAGCCGAACAGTGTTCCCGGAGGGAGCAAATATGAAATGGTAAAGAAGGTTGTCATACGTATAGACTAAAAGCGAGTCCTCTCCAGAAGGCGTGAGGAGGACCACGGGAGCTGGCATGGAGTGGACGTGGGTGACGCTCTCGAGCGCTTTTTCGCGGGAGTAGAGGCGTAGTTCGTATGTCTTGTTGACCTCGACGGCGGCCACGAGAATATTCTGGTACCAGCACATGCCACCTCGCACGGTGAACTCGTCCTCCAACTCTTCATTGGAGAATGTCTTCCATCGCCCACTGTTGACACTGTAATGCGCAAGTCCTCGACGGCCAGAGACGGCCACGTATCGGCCATCTGAGGAAATGACTGTGCACCGGATTGGCCATTGGTTCAAGAGGTACTTGGCTGGCATCCGGGCTGTGTGCCATAGGAAAGGCTCTGCTGATATTGTGCTCATGTCGGGCAAGTCGTAGCCTCGGTATATCATGACGTTCGAGGTAGTCTGCAAAATCGTACGGAAAATATTCGAGGAGCTGTAGCATCCTGTGACAGCACTTCTCGCCATTTCGAGTAGCCAAAGAGCATCATGTTGCTGGCCGATTAGCAAAATTTCAGACCCTCCCCCGAGCCATGACGCACCCCTGACTCCAGCTATCCATTGTTCGTCGTTGGCGGCAACGAGGTCGTGGTCAGTCCCAAAACTGTTGCTGAGAGGCTTGCCGTAGACGCTCCAGGTGGCCCAGCCTTTCTCATAGCCAGCGAATAGACAGTACCCATCCGGCGAGTAGCTCAGCGTTGTCAACTTCCCAGCCTGCGAGTGTGACACGGGGAGTGTGTGGGTGTGGGAAGACGGAATGTTGCCCGAATAATCCCTCACGGTGTAGACCCGAACAGCACCATCCGCACATCCAAGCGCGATCAGTGAGAATCGAGCATTGATGACCGCATGCTTCGCATGGTCATGAGTTTCCTGAGGCACGTGGAAGCAATGGCCTTTGAACAACCGCTTCGGATCCATTTCGCCGGTCTCCGGATTCGGCTGCCCTTTGGGAGTGCGCTGAACAGCATAGGCCTTGCCATCACTTGTGACCCAAGTCGACAAGTTCATCGAGCGGTCATTCGTTGTTTCCTTGATCGTGACCTTCTTACTGAGCCAGGCCATCTTACTGAGAAGCTCGGTACTTGTCTGGCCACCCGCGCTGTCCGGGGTCCATCGAATGCACTGCACGGCAGCCGGCTTGCGCGTAGCCACGACCACCTCATCATCGAGTGCAAGGGCACTCTCTATTCCGGCATCGACTTTGATGACCATCCGGAAGCGCACGCTGATGTCACTAACACCACGCCCCTCGCCCAGGCCCCACAGGAATTGGTCTGGCGCAGTATGTCCGGGGGTGCCCCAATGGCTCTGCCGCCGTCGTTGAACATTCGTATGGCTCGTAAAGTACGGCTTGTACACACGCGACTCGGAGTCCGTGGCTAGGGAATACGTGATAAGGTAGCCTAGGCTAGTCCGCACGACAAAGATGGCGGAGTCGGGTCGGAGCAGGAGGTCGACATTGGTACCGTAGGACTTGAGGGAGGACTCGGATCGCACGACGACGGCAAGGATGACTGTGGGCTGTGTGTGTGTGGTCAGAGTGCCGCACCTCAATGGCTGATTGCCTGGCCTCCCGACTGCAACACACCTTGGCCTGCCATATGGTCATAGACGTCGCGGTGATGACAGCGAAGACTTGACCGGTGCGCGAGACGCGCAATGCCAGTATGGGCTCCCGGAGGGGTAGGACCACGGGCCCGGGCCCGCCGGCGCCACCACTTCCTGAGCCCTCTGCAACGGCGGCTTCGAAGAAGTTATGCTCGACAGACCTGATGCCGGGCGTGTGGGGTGTGAGGGGCGTGCCTGGGACGGGCACATCGTGGCTTGAGGCTGAGTCGGAAGTCAGGAGGCTGGCCTTGTCGGTGTCATGCCCTAGGGCCGGGGAAGCAATCGGCAGGCCATCATGAGAAACGGTGATGTGGAAGGCAGATGACGGCTTGCTGCTGGTGGCATAAATTCGCGGTGTGCCAACTGGCCAGTACATGGCTGGCTTTCTGGAGCCAAGGCACCGGGAGTCACGTCTTCATCCAGGCCGGATGAATGGCTGGCGGGGTCACTGTTAGATCCCTGCTAGTTCCTTGGTCATGTGGCTGCTCAAACAGCTATTGAAGATTGTTGTGACAGGCTGTCGTGAAAATCGGGGCAGCAGGCTGTTGTGTTGCCCTGGAAGTGGAAGTGGAAGTGGAAGTGGACGACATGGGGAGCTTCCAGGCTGTTTTCCCCTGTATGACGTTCAGCGGGTCAGCCCTGTAAAGAAGATCGATTCAGCCACAGGGTTCCAAGCTCTGCTGAAGATCCTTACCAGTGACCCCAATATTATTAGTAGGGTCTGCTGTAAGGCAGAACATGCTGACCAACATTGGACTCCACCTATGTTCATCCGGTCTCTTCCATATATGCGCCTCGTGAGGCCCTCACCTCCACAGTCCTCTGCCCCACGTGTGAGCTGATATATAGAAGCTGGTACAAGCCTCAGGATATGTTTTCAAATCCCAGACCTCTTCTTCATCAGTCCTCCTTTGAATTTCATGACACTGGATGAAAGCTGCCTGCTAAGTTCCTACGCCTTCACGAGCCACAAAGGAGCAAGTCGTCCCAAAGCTTCCGGCTGAAAGACCCAGCATCTACAAAATGGCTTCCACCGGCAAGTCACCAAGGGCTGTCCCCCTTCGTCCCCGTCAGAGCTTGGTCAAGGAGCGTTTCCCGCTCTACTTCAGTGCTTTCAAACCCCAGGCCTACAGTGACAACATCGCCAGAGGCTCCTCCTACACCAAGTATGTCTGCGCACGAGCTTGATTATACCAGGGGGAGGACGACCGTCTTTCCCTCCGCTGCTTTCGATGCCACATACCCCACAACCTACCATGACCCCAACCTTCCTGACTTTGATTCCCCTAACGAGCGTCACCGTCACAGCATCCGTTCCATTGGGTGGAACCCCTTCGGCAACCTCGTTGCCACTGGCGCCGTCGACAAGACCCTCCGCGTTTGTGAGTCTGCTGATGCGATGCGCCGCCCCCTCGTGATGGAGAAAGAAGCTGAACCCGTCTTTCAGGGAATCCCGATCGCCCCAGCATCCGCTTCTCCACTGAGCTCAAGGGCCACAACGCCCCCATTGAGAAGGTCGCCTTCAACCCCATCAAGGAGGCCGAGCTGTGCAGCGTGAGCAACGATGGCATCGTCAAGTTCTGGGACGTTCGCACCAAGGACTGCGTCAACGAGGTCAAGGGTCTGGGCGATGCCTTCACCCTGACCTGGGACCCCGAGGGCGAGTCGCTGATCGTCGGCAACAAGGTAAATATCTCCCTCACTGCTCGACAACACGCAATCTGCCAGTCCAGAACACTACCAACACCCTTGCCAGGCCGACAACGTCTTCGTCCTGTCCCCCACCAGCCCCACGCCCATCGCCTCGCATCAGCAGCCGGTCCAGACCAACCAGATCTTCTTCTGCTGGTCGCGCAAGCGCACCTACGTCGCAACCGGCGACGGCGCCGCGCGCATCCTCTCGTACCCCGACTTCAAGCCCGTCGCCAGGTACACTTACGACCGCCACCTCATCGCCGGGCCCAGCGCCACCGACGAGTACCAGATGAAGGGCCACACGGGCTCGTGCCTGTCGGCCGAGCTGGCGCCCAGCGGCCGCTACCTGGCCACCGGCGGCACCGACTCGCTCGTGTGCCTATACGACACGGACGAGTGGCTGTGCCGCCGCACCCTGACCGACCTCGTCGGCCCCGTCAAGTGCCTCAGCTTCACCCACGACGGCCACTACCTCTGCGCCGGCAGCGACGCCGAGATCGAGAAGGGCCAGCCCGTCGGCATCGACGTCTTCCACGTCGAGAGCGGCGACAAGGTCCACACCTTCAAGACAGCCACCTCCAGCCCCGTCGTCGCCTGGGCTCCCATGAAGTACCAGCTGGCCTACACCGACCTGGGCCAGCTGCGCATCGTGGGCGTGGAGACCGACAAGAAGTGAGAGGGGACCTTTGCTTCCTTTTTTCCTCGCCAGACGTGGCCGGCTCGCTATACGGCACTGGAACCTCTCAAACGGCGTTGGTAGCTTTGCTTTGCACAGGACAGCTCTGAGCACAGTATGCTGGGATGGGAGAAGATACCCCTGGTCTGGCTTATCATAGACTACATCACGGTGCCTACTAATTTTGAAAGCTGCCCGAACATGCGCTTCATCTCGCTCGAACATCGTGACAAATATATATATACATACGCACAGTGATCCGCCGTAAACATGTCCTCGGGCGTAAATTCCTTCCTAGGCTCTCTGAAGGCTCTCTCCGGGAAAGGAGCCCTTTCGTACTAGCTATCGATGTCCTGGTATCTTTGCTCCAACATCATAATTATAGGGACGACTTTTCCATTCCCCTCCGAAACCTCCCTGAAACGCCTAGTTCATTCCCCCTTGTCACCGTCTAGCAGACCCCCTCGTCCGTTTCCGTATCCTCCTCCAGGTGCGTCGGCGGCTGCCCGAACGTAGTATCTCCAAACGCCTCATCCATGTCTACCGCCTCATCCGGATCGCTGCCCTCGTCGTCGTCCAGCCCAGGGAAGGGCGTGTACGGCACGTAATCTTCGTCGACCCAGTGGCGGCTCTCGGGCAGCTGGTACGGGTCGAACGGGAAGTACGGCGTCAGCTGCAGCCAGCTCTCGTCGTAGGGATCGTGGGTGGCGGTCTCGCGCAGCGCCTCGACGCTCGAGGACACGAACGACGACAGGTGGATGCGGCGGTCGAGTTCGATCTTGTCGTGGATGTACATGAAGCCCAGGTGGCCGGCCAGCTTGGCGAACTCCTGCACGATGGTCGGGTTGCACACGCGCAGCGGCTTGAACTCGGACCAGATGCTGGCATGCAGGATCGGCCGCAGCTCATCCAGCCACTCCAGCTCCTCGCTGTGGCCCAGGAAGGAAGCCGGGTCGTCGGGGTCGACGGTAGCCGGGGTTTGGACGACGAGGTCACGCCAGCGGAAGCAGAAGATGTAGAGGAGGCCTTGGAAGAGCGCATAGTAGGGGCTGAATCGGCGGAGGTCTGGGCGCGCGTTCTTGCCGTGTCGCTGGCGGTAGGAGTCGATGTGCTTGATGAGGACCTGGCAAATTGTGCGCACCGACTCGGCGGGGATTTTTTTGCCTCGAGCGGCGAAGCTGGCGAGGTATGCGGTGGCATTCTGCCGCGTCACCATGGAGTTTTGGTTGCCGAATGCAATGTCGAGCAGCACTCCGGCGAATCTGTCCGTCAAGTCCTCTGACATTTGGCTGTAGTGGAAGATCAGGAATTGGGTATGCCGACTCGAGTAGGTGGGCAGGATGATGGCGACGAATTCCGAGAGCATATTTTCGAAAATCTCTCTCGCGCTGTGAGAGTCTGGGTCCCTGAAGACGGGCTCGTACACGTGAAACAACGAGTCCATGATGGAGTCCATCTTTTGTATGTGTTCGGCAGCCTTGATGATCTTGCCGCTCAGCTCATGCCGGTCGTCGCTCTCGTCGCTCGCAATACTATCCCCGTCGCTGACATCGTCCTCGTCGGTGGACTCTTCGAACTGGGGGGCTTTGAGTTGGTTAATGACGCCGGCAGCGACTTCATCATCAACTTCGTCGAGGTCAACTTGAATTTGGACATCGATCTATACCACTGTAAGCCCATGCGCAGGTTTGGAAGGGGTTCGGGACAGCTCACCTTAACGAGTCGGTCTGTGATCAGTTCCATGATCTCGGCGCCCATATCTGGCGCATATTCGCGTAGACGCAACAGATTCTGCACAAACGCCATGTGCATGGGTTTTGCTTCGTCGGAGAATGGGAATTCCTTGTTGATCAGCGACAGTACAACACGCCTTGCAGCCGGGAACAGCTGCAGGACCTGGCTCAGGGCGCGGTGGAGCCGTTGTCGCATGACCTCAATTCCAACCGCTGGGAAGTAACCAGCCTGCCACTGCGATGGCCTGAAGAAGTGGAACTTCTCCACAAGCATTCCAAGAACGTTGCTTAGGTAGATGGATTGGCCCGTAACCAAATTTGCAAGGAAGTCGACGTAGGACGTCACAAAGCTGTCGGCCCGGCCCAGCCACGGAATGCTGAGAACCTCATGCACAAGGCCAGCGCATGTGCGGTTGATGTGAGAAGCGCACGCCTTCAGAGCTTCAACGTAGTAAATCAAGTCGGAAGGCTCGATGTCATCCTCGACTTGACTAGAACTCGGGGTAGACTTTCGGCACCGATCGTTGTGGAAGATGCCCTTGAGTGTGTCGTACCCCTCCTGGTCTCCGGCACTGTGATCCTTCAGAGCCTTGAGTACCATCTGCTTGGTCACCTCCGTCTTCTTTCTTGCTTCACCCGGGGTCTGAGACCCGATTTTGTTGACCATGTTGGACTCCATATCGAAAACGACGGCCTTACGGCGTTTGGTTGGGTTTTGTGGCTGGGGCTCGTGCTCGTGCTCGTCCTCCTCTCTCTTCCTCCGGACCAGGGTCGTATTGACTGTCCTCAGTATGCTTTTCAGTGAGGAGCCTTTGGCAGGTGGGGACAGCGGCCATGCGGGTCTGATTGGGGTATGAGTCGCCATTGCTGCAGCAGAATTGCTGATGCTGCTATCGAATCGGTTCAGACTTCAGAATGGCCTGATGGTGTTCAGGGCGACTAACACGTGCTCAACTGAAGAGATTGAAACTCAGAGGAGTTATCAATGATGGCTGTAGATAATGGTGAAACATGGTAGGTCTTTCCTCTTGGGAAAGGGAGTTTGTCGATGACAACAACAACAATGATTGTGAAGCCCACAGTGGTCCAAAGGTGGTGTCTGAAGGTAGGATGTGATAAAGTTTCTTGCAGTTGCACGCGCATGGTCCACTTAAGGTTGTCAGAATTGAACATGGCCCCCACATAATGGACCCCTCACCATAGGGTCCCCACATGGCATGGCCCATGTGCAAGCCCATCCCTGCCATAACCAATCACCTTTTCAGAGTATATATATCATGTGATCATTCACTATCCAGTTGTTCAATACACAATGATAGGAACTTGGACACTCTTACTCTTGATTGCTGCCTTTATTTACCCCTTAGGTTTGCAATGACTGAGTACAGCCAAGCTGCACAGTCTAGGCTTGGCCACTTGGCTGGCCACTTGGCTGGAGAGACAACGAATAATCGTTGAGGTGGCTGGGATTCTAATTTCTTGCCCACCCCGGCAAGGCTACAAGTCATTGTCTCAACATCGTAGCCTTTCAAAGTGCATACTCCTCTTCTAGACTGGAGTCTGCCAGGGTAAGCTGCCTGCAAAAAAATTGGCCACATTCATTGAATCCACTCCAAGCTGATGTGGCAAGAAATTACCGTGATGTAAGCATACACCTTGGGAAGTTTCTCTCTGGATGCTTGATCCTACAGTGTGAGACCGAAAACACTTGGTTCTAGAAGGTGACACCCAAGCTATGATAGAGCCACCGGCAGAAACGAAGCATTCTAACCAGGATATTGAAGGAGGCCTGGATAAGGGCCCAACTGTAGATGAATCATTATGCAGCCTTGGACTCTGAAAGATATGAGAATTGGGGTAATCGGATTGTTGTTTTGTTCTAGTTTGGGCCAATGTTTGTTTACCCTCCCGATCTATTATACTGAGCCCTTATGACTACGGGTAGCCATTTCCCTTTGGTTTAGTCATCCCAGGCATGTACCAACTGGTCCCCGGTTATCCGATATCACCCGGCTACCACCTTGCCCCAATTAATGTATGGTTAGGTTAAGTCCCCAAGGCCATATAAAATAAGGTAAAGTGAAACAAACCAAAATAAAATACCAAGGAAAACAATGGTGACGTCGATAAGTAGTGGCAAATAGAGTAGTAAACAAATAAAGCACTAAGAATCTAGACCAAACTAGAGTAGAACAAAAAGTGAAGTGGAATAAAGTGAAGTGGAATAAAGTGAAGTGGAAAAGTAAGGAGAAAGTGAGAAAAAAAAAGTGAGGAGGGGTAAAGTTGAATCGAAGTTGCTTTGTTTTTTATGTGAGAAGCGAGATATGAAAAGCGAGAAGCGAGAAGCGCATAGCAAGATGTGAGTACCGAGAAACGAGTAGCGAGAAGCGCGTAGCGAGAAGCGAGTAGCGAGAAGCGAGATGCGAGATGTGAGAAGCGAGCAGCTTATTTCATTTGCATGTTTACGATAGTAGTTTGACAATATTTTGATGGTAGCTTAAGTTGTGAGGAGGTTAAAATCACCATTTTATTTAGGTATAGCTTAAGTTTTATTATTGTCGCCATCTAGATCTCTTACGTATACCACATTTTAAACTTCTTTTTCCTTTTTTATAACTTGATTTTTTTTATTTTTGGATGTGTAGTTTTCAGGGGTTGATAAAAACCTTTGAGTGCTTTATTTTTGTGATCGGATTAATAATCTATAATGAAACAGATGACGTAAGTTAGTTAATTTTTCATGAAACGGTTTATCGCGGCTTAAGGGCTGGTATTCAAATGTTTCTAAAGTGTTTGTTCCTGTTATTAATAGTAAATATTGGTAGTGCTTTTGACGTTACAATGTTGTCAATTCAATTGGTTGAAGTAACAGTAGTATTATATGGTCAAGTGGTGGATATATTGTTTTAGGGTTGGCAAACTATTAGTCGGTTTGTATAGTAATTTGTATGGCTAATTGCTTAGCCCGTACCCTAGTGTAAAGTAGCTGAATACAGTACTTGCTTTGAAACTAACAAAGTAGGTCTATATAAAATAATATACTTAACTTGCAGTTGGTAAAGTTAAGTTTACTGTAAGTAAAGTTGACCTATTACATTACAATTAATACTATTCCAATACTAACAGATTTTTAGTTTGTATACGCACACTAGTATAGTTAAATACTCTTTTTCAGTAAGCACTAAATTGCGAACTCGTTAACTAGCCAGACCTTTATTAATTTTAATTGAAGTTTATATCCAATTATACATATTTATACTTAAATTAACCCTAATTACCATTAGTTAGCTTATGACTCCAAAGTTCAACTTTATTAATTTCTATAAAAAGTTTTTCCGTTACAAAGTTTTATACGCCTTTACTTCGGCCGTGTCAATTAAATAAGTCGTCATCGTTAGTTCTCTAGCAGTCTTTGAATTTACTAATAGATCTCTGACCGTTATTATATGATTTAGGCTTGCTAAGCGGCCTATTAATATAGCTTTCGATACATATAATTAACCTATTATTATTTACAAACCTCTTTAAGGCCCTTTTAATTAACGCCTTTATTAAAGTATTAATAGGATTATCTTTCCCATTAATTTATCGAAACTCTTTAATCTTACTTTTTTCCTAGGCTTCGTAAAGTATCATTACTTCGATTATTAGGCGTTTTTCGCTAGTGGTTCCGAGCTTCAAAAGGTATTCAAATAGGCTTTTCAAATGAATACAAATTACTACCGGAATAAAAGAAATCTTGAGCTATCTAGTAATAACGTTAAGGGTTTTTTATAATATCATACCTATATTAAAGCCTGCTATTATATCATAAACCTTTAAAGTTAATACATTTCATATAATCCTTTTATATGTAACGAAATTTTAGTAAATTGGATTACCAATAATACTGAATTGATTTTTCATCGATCCTTATTAACAAGGGTTATTAAAAAACCCATTTATAAAGATAAATCGGTATTGTTTGTATCTGTAAGATCTAAAACCTATTTATGTGAAATAAGGTATTCAGAAGAGTAATCGTTAGATTGGTATAGTTGTAATAAAAGATGATGATCAAAAAAGAAGTATCCAGAGGTTCACGCTACGGGTGAAGGCTTATAAGCCCTCGCCCAGAGCGTACCACTCTAGACCGCTCCACGCATTGCCATTCGGTTTGGTATAGTCATTTCAAACCGATCCATATATTGACGTTCGGTCTGATATAGCTATTTCATACCAATTCATACATAATGCACTTTGCGTTTTACAAAAGTGCAGCTTATAACGTAACACGTTATCGTATACTTTATAGAATTGTACCCTAAAATACAGTATAATACCACGAAACCTATATATACTATCTATAAGAGTATATAGTAATATCCACATAGGTAATCTTTTCTTTTCTCTTTATATAACGTTTTGTAATGACAATATGGTTATAAAGATCCAAGTTAACAGTTTCGCTAGTGATAGTGTTATTGCCGTATCAATTGTAAAAGTTCCAAATAAGCAAATTCCTATAGTAATAGTATTATTACCGTATCAATTGCAAAAGGTCTAAATTAACAAGTTTTCGTAGTAACAATGTTATTGCCTAATCAATTGCAAAAGGTCGAAATCAACAAGTTTGACTGGAATCAGTAGGGTTTGGCTGCGGTAATGGTTGTAATTAGGTTAAAATTAGTAAGGTTTAGCCGTAATGGTAATTATAATTCAGCCTTGATTAGTATAAATGAAATGAGAGCGATAT
This sequence comes from Anisogramma anomala, assembly GCA_038502455.1. Classification (NCBI taxonomy): domain Eukaryota; kingdom Fungi; phylum Ascomycota; class Sordariomycetes; order Diaporthales; family Gnomoniaceae; genus Anisogramma; species Anisogramma anomala. The sequence continues at coordinate 19,780,448 of JASMMZ010000004.1, read as the reverse complement.
GGTTGGTAATAACGCAGAGGTGATTGCGTAGGGTTAATTATGTAATCATGGGTTGGATTAGTATAAAAAGATATATCGCTATCGTTTTAGGTAAAATTTCTTTTCTTTTTCTTTTAAAAACGCGTAATTTAAGCTGATATAAGTCTCCACTTCAATTTAACCTTTATTCCATTTAATTAAACTAAGCTGCTCTAATATATAGGTCACTTAGCTAATACATATATACTAACCTTTTCTTTAAATAGATACCACGTAAGTTTAAGTTTGTAAGGTACCGTTTAGCGCGCGCTCGCTATACCACCACTGCTACTACCGCCGCCACCTATAGTACCACTACCACCAGTAGTAATAGCCCGCCTTTCTCGGAAATCATATTATTAATTACAGTTTTTTTACCCGCCGTCGTTACATCGCTTAACCTCGCTGCCGCTACACCGCCTAACCCCGTTACCGCCGCTTCTTCCCCTTTTATCTCCGCTATTACCCCTCTAAGCTCTACTATCGCCGTCGCCGTTACGACCCCCTTTTCCCCCTCCTTTCTCTTCTCCTTTCCTAGCTTTTAAGGGGAGAAGAGGAGGGCTTTTAAGGTTATAAACCTTACTTTTTCTCCACGAGTGAAACCCCTATTACCTGTAGGGCCCTTTTTACGCTGTAAGTATAACCTGGAGTAATTACGCCAGGGTTCGTATTCCCTAAATCCGTTCGTTCGTATACCTTTAATCTCCTTTTTTCTAAATAAAGAATACGAGGTGGATTTGCTTCGCCGCCTCAAACTCCGTATCTCTAGGGTGTACCGCGAGGCCTTTTTAACACGTAAGGTGTTGAAACGACGTACTCGGGTCCGTATCCCCGAGCTGTTAATAAATACACCCTACGTATCATATATTGCGTCTGCGACCGCAGGCAGGTCCGTTGGCGACTACTACGAGAGTGGGGGTCGTTCGGCTCGTTATTACCACTACAAGTGGATTAGCAGCTCGTACGACCCCGTTCCGATTGTCAGAGGGCTGTAAGCCGAAGCCGTGTTACGCGTTCACCAGCTTTTTAGTAAGTTTTAATCGAAACTTAAATTTTTTCTCTGTTAGAAATATACCGTTTAAGGCGATCCCAAAAAACAATTGAGGTTGTAAATAATCAAAATAAACCGATACTAATTAGTAATAAACATTAACTGGCGGTTTAGGGAGACGGTAGCCGCTGTTACCACCTGAAAACGGGGCTTACGTATATACTACATAGGCGAGTTTAACGTTGTTATTATACGTCGCTATAAACAGGGTGATCCATTCCTTACGCTTTTACCTAAGGGTATAACTAATAAGGCGTAAAGCCACATCCTTTCCAGCGTTTATAACGTCGAAAACGGTGATAATGGTAGCGTTAACATAAAGGCGAAGAGTGGCGGAAAAGACGGTAAAGATGCGATGGCATCGCCCTCTCCCTTTATTAATAAATAAATTCTCTTAGGCCGAGTTGGCGTACCCTGTTATAATACAATACGCTATATAGTAATATTAAAGCTATTTATAAAATAATCAATCAATAGTGACTTTAAAATATATAAAATAAAAAAGTAATATATTAAAACCAGCGTGATATCATAAATTGAAATAAAGGTAAAAATGGAGGTAGGCGCGAATAATAAGATTCAATAAAGAAAAAAAACGAATAGTAAATTTCATGGTGTTGAGGCATACAAAATGAAACGTGTCGAAATATCGGAATCGGTGGGAAATAGTTAGGTTAAATAAAGGCAAAATCTAGAATCAGCGCAAATGAAATAGTACGAGTCGATCCAAATTAGCGAAAAATGATGTAATAGCTCACTAAGGTTGAAAAAACTTCCTAAAAAGCTCAATAAATAATATAAATGTTTATATAAGTGTTTCTAAGGCGTCGTTAGGTGTAGCCTTAGTTATCATGTCTATTAAGTTAGATTTTCCGTCGATTTACCTCATTTGTTTTATTTTACGGCGTTTATATAACTCGCGTAAAGTTATAATATCGATTATTTAACATTTTTCGTTCTTAATACCCAATTTGATTAGGCACTTATAAATTAAAAAGGAGTTAATACATATAATAAAAGGGATACAGCGTAACTTAAGGTAATAAATAATTATCCGGACTATCGTTATAATAATATTTAAATCGAAACCTTTAACTATACCATAGATTTTAGAGACTAGGAAGCTTTTCAACACCCTTTTACACTTAATAAAACTTTAAAAAAATAATAATGTTTTTACAAAGAGTAAAGCCGTTTCGGGTTGGTATTTCTTTGCCAAGGAGTAAAACAAAGCCTTTTTATAAAACACAGTCGCTATTATTACCGAAAGAGCCGTTAGTAAAAACAAAAAAGTTTTGTAGTACGTTTATTTAGCGATACAATTTGTAAACCGCATTTCAAATTATATAATTATCATAAAAGACGTTTGTTAAACGCCTTATATATATCGTCCGTCGAATCGGTTTAACATTACGCGAAGATAGAAAGATTAAATATAGCTTTTAATTATGTTATAAAAGCGATATAAACGCCACATACGCGTTAATATTTGTATTAGTCGGCCCGTTTTATTCTATTTAGAACGATAAGGGCAACTTTGTTTAGCTACCTCTTTAGTATAAGGCCCAAAACGTCGTTCCAGAGAGTAATGGTAACGTTATTAAAATCGATTATGTGGTCGTTTATTAGGTACGTTTTAGGCTTTTCTTTTAAACCGGCCTCTCAAATTTTCCTCTTTTTAAAAACGGAAAACAAGGTGTTACATAACGTTAAAGTGTCGTCTGTTTGTATGTCGGTTAGTGTAAAGCCTTTCGATCGGGCTGTTGATATTAACAGGCACGGATTGAAGGTGGAGTTAGCTATTCCGAGTCGTTCCTTATAGTGTCTTTAATAGGTGTCGATAGAGTCTAAGTACTTGTTCATGTGAAACAAAGCAAGTAGAAGAGTAATCAAAAGATGATTAATATTATAGTAAAGTAAGTCAAGATGGTCCAGAAGAAGCATCTAGAGGTGTACGCTCCAAGTGAGGGCTTATAAGCTCTCCATCCAGAGCGTATCACTTTGGAATACTCCTTTTATACTGATCTACGCATTGCCGTTGGCCTGGAATAGTATTTCAGACCGATCTATATATGATGCACTTTGCGTCTTATAAGAGTATAGCCTATAGCGTTACACGTTATCATACACCCTATAGGAGTGTACCCTGTAATATAGTACACTACCCTTTGACTTATGTATACTATTTGTAAGGGTATATAGTAATATTTATATAGACAATATTTCTTCCCCTTGTATACTTCGTACCTATAGATTAATAATGATAGTATTGTTATAGTATTAATTATGAAAGGTCCAAATTAGTAGTAGTAATAGTATTGTTGTCATATTAATAGTAAAAAGTCTAAATGAGTAATAGTAATAGTATTGTTATCGTATTAATCGTAAAAGGTCCAAATTAGCAAGTTTGGCTAGGATTAGCAAAATCTGGCCGCGGTGGTAATTGTAAGTCGACTCTGATTAGTATAGCTAAATGGAGGCGATATGGTTAAGAATGGTGCCTTTTGTTATTTTTGATAGGGGTAGTTGCGTAGTGGTCATTATATAGAGGTGATTGTATAGGATGATTGCATAATTATATAGTAGGTTAATATAAAAAGATATATCACTATCGCTTTAGGCAAAACTTCCTTTTTTTTCTTTTGGCTAAAGGCGTGTAGTTTTAGCCAATATTAGTCCCTATTTTAATTTGATTTTTTGTTCACCTAACTAAACTAAGCCGTTTTGATATATAAGTTATTTGGCCTATATATATATTAACCTATTTCCTGAATAGACGCCACGTAAGAATATAAATACACGGCGTCGTTTGGCGCGAGAGCGTCGGCGTGTCGCCGCCACCGCAGCCGCCGCAGCCGCCGCCCCTAATACCATTACTACTAGTAGCAATAGCGCACCGTCGTCGGATATAATCTTTTCCATTACCGTTACGCCGCCTGCCTCCGCCGTCACGCCGTCAAGTTCTGCCGCCGTTACCCCACCTAGCCTCGCCGCCACTATATCGCCTAGCCTAGCCGCTGTTTTCGCTTTACTCCTCCTCGCCGCTGCCGCGCCGACCTCATTTCCCCCCCATTTTCCCTCTCCTTTCCCCAGATCATTGGAGGAGCGGGGAGATCTTAAAATTATAAACCTTACTTTTTCCCTACAGGTAAAGACCCTATTACCTATGGGAGTCCTTTTACGATGTAAGCGTAGCCTGGCACAATTACGCCAGGGTATATATATCCTAAGCCTTCCGTTTGTAAACTTTTAACTTTCTTTTTTATAAATAAGAAGCACAAAGCGAATCTCCTTCACCGTTTCGAACTTCTTATCGTTATGGTACGCCGTAAAGCCTTTTTAACGCTTTAAACGTTGGAATAACGTATCTGGGTTGGTAGCTTTAAGCTGCTAATAGACACACTCTATATGTCGTGTGTCGCATCCGCGGCCGCGGGTAAATCTATTGGCGATTGCTATGAAAACAGGGGCCATTCGATTTGTTATCACCGTTACAAATGGAACGGTAACTCTTACGCCCCCGTTCCAGTGGTTTTGGGGCCGTGGACCGAGGCCGTATTACGTGCCCACTGACTTTTTAGTAAATTTTAACCGAGTCCTAAAAATATTTTTGGTAAAAATATTCGTTTAAGGCGTATCGAAAAAAAACCATTGTAAGTAACTAAAATAAGCCGATGTTAATTAATAATAGGCGTTAACCAGCGGACTAGAGAGACGGCAGCCACCATCGCCGCTTGGAAACAGGGCTTACGTATATACTATATAGGAAAGTTTAACAACGTTATTGCATGTCGCTACGAAGAGGGTAATTCCTCCATTATACCTTTGCCTATGGGTATAATTAATAAGGTGTAGGGTTATATCTTCGTTGTTATTAATAATATCGTTATCGGTGATAATGGTAACGTTAGTATAAAGGGAAAGGGCGATGGTGAGGATGTTGAGGACGCGGCAGCGTCGCTCTTTCCCTTTAGTATTGGATAAATAACTTTTCGGCCGGGTCGACGTATTCGGCCAAAATGTAATACGTTATATAGTAATTGTATAGCTTTTTATAAATTAAATGTTCAAAGTCATAAACATAATATAAAATACAAAATAAAAGACGTAATAGATTAAAATAAGTATATGAAATGTAAAATAAAAGAGGTAATGTATTAAAATAGGTGCGAATAGTTGTATTGGGTAAAGGTAAAATGTAAATCGGCGCGAAATATATTGATAAGCTGATCCAAGTTGTCGAAAAATCGGTATAATGGCTTATTAGGGTTGTAAGACTTTTTTTAATAACCATAATAAACAATATATTTTTTGATATAAGTGTTTTGAAAGCGCCTTTCGGTGTCTCCTTCATTATTACATGTATTAGGTTTAACTTTCTATTAATTTATTTGATTTCCTCGATTTCCAGACGTTCATATAATTTGTGTAAAGCTATAATATTAATCATTCGTCGTTCTTCGTTCGTTATAACTAGTTTAACGAGACATTCATAAAGCGAAAAGGAATTAATATAAAGAACAGAGGAATAAGACGTGAACTAAGGTTAAAAATAATTATCCAGACTGTTATCGCTATAATAATATCCGAATCGAAACCTCCAACCATATTATAAATTTTCAAAGCGAAGATGTTTTTCTTAACCCTCTTATACTTAGTAAATTTTTAATGGACGATATTTTTACTAAAAGTAAAACCGTTTCGAGCCAGCGATTCATTACTGAGAATGAGGACGAAGCTGATTTGTAAATTAAAGTTGTTGCTATTAATGAAAGAGCCGTTAATAAAAATAAATAGCTTTGTAGTACTATATTTAACGGTATAAATTGTATATTTTCTATAAAAGGCGTTTGTTAAGCGTTTTACATATATCGTCTATTAGGTTAGTTTGGTATTATGCGGCTTTAAAAAGGTTAAATACTGCTTTTGGTTATGTTATAAAGGTAACCTAAACGCCACATACACGTTAATATTTGTATTCGTCAGCTTGTTTTACGTTATTCAAGGTAATGAGGGTAATTTTTCCTAGTTTTCCCTTTTACATAAGAATCAAAATACTGTTTCGGAGGGTAATCGTAGCATTATTAAAGTTGATTACGTCGTTTTTTGTCAGGAACGTTTCAAATTTGGCTTTTAAACTATCTTTTAAAAGTTTCTTTTTTTAGATGCGGAAAACGAGGAGTTATACAGCGTCAAGGTGTAGTTTATCTATATATCCATTAATGTAAAGCCTTTCGAACGGGCTGTTAATACTAAAAGGTATGAGTAGAAAGTAAAGCTAGTTATTTCGAACTATTCCTTATAGTATGTTTAATAGGTATCGTACCAGTAAATAACAGCTTCAGTTAAGTCATAAAGTGGTTTTAAAATACGTAAGATCGTTTTAGGTAGGTAATATTGTTTAAGGTTTTTGGGTATATCGGCGTAAATCCGTTATTTCAGCTGTTTTTTCGAATTAGGTGTAAGTTTGCGTTATATTTCGAAGTTTAATATGTAAGCTATATGGAATATTGAAAGAGGCAACGAGAATAAGGATTAAGCGATAGCTGATCCGTTGTAATATGAGTAATTAAGTTATAATATTCTTTTTACCTTTTTCGTTATAGCCTTTTATAACCGAGCGGGTCTTTTCGTAAGTTTTTCCGGTTTTATCCTTCACTTTATAGATAAAGCGAGTTAAAAAGATCTTATAGGTGTCGTAAATGATTAGGTTAAAACATTTAAAACGAAATACACTTTAATTGATGAAGGCTAAGATTTACGTTTAGGTAAATTATGCGAATAAGGCACTTAGGGTGGTGATAATTCCCTCGCGGCGGAGTTTTAGGCTAAACTCGTGATTTACCATTTCCTTTTATATAATAAAATAATTCGTGGAAAAAATTTAAGGCGTTTTTTAGTTTTAAAGCCGAAAAAGCGTTCTCGAGGACGAAGTTTTGGAGGGTTTAATATAGATAAGCTGATTTCATTTAGCGTAGTTGGGTTAAATTCGCGTTTTAGAGGTAAATTTAAAGCTAAAGTCGGTTTAAATTCTTTGTTTTAGGTATTATTTTGTAGGCGGTTTTATTTGTGTTACGTGTTTGGGCCGGTTTTTTATTTTTTGCCTTTCTTTTTTATTTTCATACTATTGTTTACCAAAAATGATTCGTTTCGTTTAATAAATTAACGAGTATATTATAGCCCCTAAATCTGTTAATCTTTTTAAGGCCAATCAATCAATTTTTAGTTTTTCAAATTAAAACTTCAAAATGTAATAATAGGTTTAAGAGGTAAGTTTTACGTAAACCATTTGTTATGGTAAACGCCTTAAATATATATATTTACTCGTAGTAAGCGTAGGGCCACCATAACTTTGGCTATAGTATTAGCCCTATATACTGTAAATTAGAATAGGACAAAGTTTTTATGGATCCTCCGGTAGATATTAAAGACAAAGAGCGTAAAGATAAGCCCACTTGAGCCAAAATTGTTATTAACAGCGCTAACCTTTATCTAAAGAATATATTTTTCAAAACTAATACCCTTTAGATTTTTTGCTAATACTATATACGTTTTTTTCAGTAGTTTATAGTATCGTTTACACTTTCTAATACCTTATAAGACTTTTACTGGAATTTGTTTACATTCATTACCGGTTATCCAAGCTTTCGTATACCGTTCAGTGAAATTGAAAGCCATGTCGGCGTCGTATGTAATCCAGTTTAAAGGCCTAAAATAAAAGTTTGACTAATAGTTAATTAAAGCGTTTTAATAGTTTTAAGTAAAAGCGTTTCGTGTGAATTTAGCGGCCTGAAATAATGTAGCTATATCGACGACGTAAAGAACCGATTGGTCATTTAGGTATATAATATTAATTATTACTTTGTAATTAAAGTTTGTATTGTTTTAAAGGCGGAATTTAAACCGTTGTAGGGTCAGGCTTATAAGTAAAGCTGGCATTTATAATAAACCTTTTCGATAGCTTTGAATACGTTTTTCCCTACATTTATATGACCGGTGGCATAAATTAGACGTAAAAAGAGTTTAATAGCTAGGTATCTGAAAATTCGGTATGAAGATCGTAATTTTGGTTAAAATAAGTAAATAACCTTCATTATACGTGTTTCCAAAAAGAATTACAAGTAACCTAACTTTAGCTTAAGCGGTACAAATACGTTATCTAAGGCGCGGACAAGCTAATTAGTTGTATTTCGGACCTTAATTCCGAACTTGTTTATATTAGCTAATAAAAGCAGAAATTGTATTTTAAAATCTATTACATAAAACTTAATCGATCCGAAACGCGTATTTATAACGACTATTCCAAACGATATTGCCTTATCTTTACTAAATAGGAGCTTTCGGTGTTTTTTATCCGGTTTAGCCGAAATATTAGAAATTTCGACGTAAATACATTGAATTGTCGTTCTTCGGCCGTCGATATTTCGACTATATTAGTGTTAGGTAAAATAATATAAAATCTGGTTTCGAATTTACTAAAAAGGGTAAATTACGACGTTATATTAGCGTTGAATTCTTTGTTTACGTAATTTAAGACTATAATATATAAAAAAAGCATTTTAGAAGCCGTTTAAAATATGCTAAGCGTTTTTATTGTTGTGGGTTAATAAATAGGTATCGTTTTATTTAAGGTCGTTTTTCAAATATATTTTCATCAGAGTATACGTTGACTTTATTATCTATACCTTCGTATTCAGCTACATATATTGTAAAATCAACTTTTAATCGATTTTAAAAATTATACTCGGCCGAAAATTATTGTTTAATTCGAATTTATTCGTAAGCGGGGTAATTTGTAAACTAATAACCAACTTTGTCGTATACTATACATCGTTTTTACAAACCTATTGGGCGTCGTATATCTTTTCGTAAGTATTATTATAGTTTCGATATGTTTCTTCCATTTACAAACGATAGTCTTTGTTTTTTAATATTAATGCTTTCTTTTTAGTATCTATATTTTAGGCCCTCGTTTTACCTCGGGTAAACTTTGAATCTACGGTTTAAAATATGTTATATTGTTTCGGCAAGGTTTATTTCAATAATTAAAGCTCCGTTTCTGATTTCATTAGTTACAAATACTAATCTGAAGCTTGCTTATCGATGTATAAAAGTCTCGAGCGATATTTCAAGGTTTGTATAAAAGGTCTTTAAGTCTTTTTTCGGGTTAAAAAGTATAAGGTCGAAATTTAGGGTTTTACAGAAAGTTTTTGTTACTATTTAAATAAATAGTTTATTGCATTTATATTTCGGTCCGAGGGGCTCTTAACACTTTCAGAACTTCGTCAATAGGGCGGTAAGGATTTATTAAGGGTTTTATCGATATTTTCCTACTGTTTTTTTTTAAATTTCCACGTTGTATTGGTTTAATTCCTATCGTATATTCTATGATTCATTTTGGTATTGAAGTGGAATTAAAAGAGGTTATAACATTCGGCGAATATATCTATTTATACAAGGTAATATATCTACTATTTCTTAGTTTGCCCTGAAAGTATACCAGGTAAAACAACGTAGAATTATAATAGCTTAATATTTAGCTTTTTACATATATTTAATGTAACGCTTATTTTATTATCTAGTACGTTGTTCGGCTCGTTGCTGTAGTTATTATCCTCATCTTATAACCTGGTCAAATTTGTTAACTTTGTAGGGTCGCTTTTATCCATATAGAAGCGATATGGTAGGAGGTCGCGATAAGGGTTATAGTTAAAATGTATTGGTCCGTATAGTAAGTATTGACGTTTTAAGTTACTCGTTATCTACTAGGTTGAGTTGTTTTTTATGTTCCGGTTAATTGTCGATTCCTGGAGCGGGTTATTCTTTCCGTTTCGGTTAACTTTGCTATTGCTCGTCGGTTTGTTTTTTGCATTTAGGCCGACTCCGTTATAGTCGTTTGGGTTATTTTCTACGTTTCGGCCGATGTATTTATAGACAGTCGGGTTGTTTTTATGTTTGGAGAGTGATTTGGTATTCGGTTTTACGTTACAATGTAAACCGGTATAGGGGTGTATTATATTTATGTGGTGAATAAAGATCGTAGGCGTTTTTCTTCCTTGTGGTTCCCACTTTTAGCTTAGAGTATAGGATTATACCGTCTTACGCGTAGTCCCCTTTATTTTAATAATAGTCTATTTGGTTCCGTAAGGTAATACCCTTTTATAAAGTCCGTAAGATATAAATATTTTTCCTTTTAATTTGGTACGTTGGTAAGTTATACTGTTTCAAATAGGGTTTTTATAAGGCGCCTATTTCTACCTTTTAGGGTATTGATTCCTTTGTTCGTAGTTGGATTCGTAAGGCTTTGGCAATAATAGGGTTTACCCTTTGTCATATTTTCAACGTCCAAACCGAAAAATTGTTATGAAATTCGTTTAGTAAGTTAGGTTTTTCGATTTGTTCCCCCTAATAATGGTATATAGCGGCCAAGATATATATATATGCGTTATAGGGGTCTAATTCCTCAACTGGTAAATCGATAATATTGTCCTCAAAGCCCAGTTCGATTTCCTATATTATAGCCTTTTTAATTCCTATATATTTAACTAAGATGTTAAAAGAAACGTTAGCTTTCTTTAGTATTATTGGATTTAGGTCTATAATTGCGATTTTCTTAAGGCGTTCAGGCGATACGTTAAAGTATGGTAATTTTGTTATATGTTTCAGTATATCCAAAGCTTAGAGTAATCTAACGAATACAAAACGAATAAAATAATTCAAACTATCGAAATAGTATTTATTAACGTTTGCTAATACGAATGAATTTCAATCGGTACGTAAATAAGGCATAACTACAAACTATTTGAACTTTTAGAATTAGTTTCATTAACGTTAATAGTGTTTTACTAGCTAAGTGATATAGAAAAATTAAAACGTTACAGGTACTAAATTTAGGAAATACAAGGTGAATGTAGGTAAATTTAAAACAATTAAGGCGAATGTGGAAAATTGGATAATGTAAGAGAACTTTCGAGTTATTATATGTTTCGGGATATGGTAGTTTATCCGTATTAAGGTGTTATAGTAAACCTTAGTAAAAGGAATCGGTTGGTTACTTGTTATGTAACCGATTTTGGTAAGGCGGTTGGGTTGTTAATTTATATATAACCGATCGTGGATTTTTTAAAACAAGTAGTTCATAAAAAAAATCAAATGGGTCCTAACGAAGGGTTCCTAAACTTGGTGGTTTTAGCTTATGTAGTCTGATACGTGATAGGAAGTTTTCCAAAAAGTGCCTAGGAACTTTAAAGCATCAAATAAGAGTTGATAGTAGCATAACGGGGCTTTTAATAAATAAAGCGCCAAATAAGGGTTAATGATATCGTATTAAAGTATTCTTTTTTTAAGTTACTTAATCTTTATAGTCTTTATATACGTAGGCGTGTGATTTTTGTAAAACGAAATGTTAAAGTATAAATAGTTGGGATCGTTATAGTATCCCACTATAGGTATTTAACGTGTATTTATCTCTTTTTTTCTAAGCTATTTATAGTCGACTGAGTCGGCTACTAATTAGTGTCGGTAAGGTCTAAGTACTTATTTACGTAAAAAAAAGCAAGTAAAATATTAATTAAAAGATAATTGGTATTGTAGTAAAGTAAGTTAAGATAGTCCAAAAAAAGAATTCAGAGGTGTACGCTCCAAGTGAGAGCTTATAAGCCTTCCATCCAAAGCGTATCACTCTGGAATACTCCTTCTCAACCGATCTACACATTGCCGTCGGCCTGGAATAGTATTCCAAACCGATCTATGCATGATGCACTTTGCGTCTTGCAAGAGTGCAGTCTACAGCGTGACACGTTATCGTGCACCTTGCAGGAGTACACCCTGCAATAAAGTGCACTGCCCTTTGATCTATGTATACTATCTGTAAGGGTATATAGTAATATCCACAATAGGTATTATACCAGTAAACACCAGCTTTAGACAAGACGTAAAGTGGTTTTATAATACGTAAAATCGTTTTAGGTAGGTAATATTACCTGAAATCTTTTGGTATGTCGACATAAATTCGTCGTTTAAGCTGTTTTTCAAATTAGGTGTATATCTATATAATATCTTAATTTCCGATATATAGATTATACGGCACGCTGAATAAGGATATAAGTGTAAAAATGAAACGGTAACTAGTTCGTTATAATATAGGCGATTAAGTTATAATATCTTTTTTACCTTCGTCATTATATCCTTTAATAACTAGGCGGGTTTTTTTGTAAGGTTTTCCGGTTTTATTTTTAACCTCGTAAACGAAACAGGTTGGAAAAATTCTATAGGTATCGTGAATAATGTTATGGTCCGACCTACGATGGTAAGCCAAGTAGGTGCCAAATGATATTTAATATTAAGGTACAGAAGAAGACTAGAAGAGGCTACCGTGGCCCAATATGCAGGGTCCTTTGGCAGAGCTAATACCTAGCCCGTTACGTGCCTTTACACGTATCGTATATGGACCGTGTCCTGTCCGTACACGGACCGTATCCAGCTTATACCCGGTCCACGCTCAGGCTAGTCCTAGGCCCATCCCGTTATGTACATAGTAACGTAACCTATAGGCTTAATAATCAACAGCCTAAGTCTATAATATACCCCCTTTTCCCCAGATGCTGTAAGGGTTTCGGCGCTCTTTTAAATAAATACCGAACGTGAGCCGTACCCACCCAATACGTGGATCGAACGTAAGCCAGTAATACTACGCCTATTATATTGTATAATGTTTCGGCCGGTTTACCTTATATCGCTAGCGCCATATAACGTATCCACTAAGTTGCCGTATAAAGCCTCCTTTTTACCGCTGGCGCCGTATAACGCATCCGTTAACGCGCTGTAAAAGGAATTTTTCTTACTGCTGGCGCCGTATAATGTACCCATTAATGTATTGTAACGCACCATGTAAAGTATCTCTTTTACCGTCGGCGCCGAATAATGCGTCCGTTAACGTATCATATAAAGTTGCGCCCTTATTTTCAATATCGAATAACGCGCCTCATATAACAAGTAACTCTAACTGAATTTAGTCCGCCAATACCTATAAATACGGCCACCCCTACGTAGCCTTTAAAACTTTCTTCTTTTCTTTTTTACACTATCGCCCCCCCCCCCCTTTACCAACTACCTTATTGTAACTTTTCCCACTTTCTTCTATATAAGTTAACTAGTTATTTAAGCTTACATATCTTTATCTTGTCTCCTAACTTATTATTATAGCCGATGTATTTAACGGGTTTAGCTTAGATTACATTATTGCCGGCGTCTCCAAATAAGATGACAAGCTTTTATATAAGGTATATTATCTTATAACTTCCTAATCCCTTACTATTAGTTACATATTATAACCTTTTCGCGTTATAGTAAATTCTCTAATCCTCAGCGATAATAAATATAAAAATATGCTTCCTTTACCATAGGTTAAGAACGCTTATATATCATATATTAATCGGGTTTTAAACTTTAACGTTTCCCTATTTTACGTTCGAGTTTATCGTATATAAAAGTATCGCGTATATCGAAAGGTTTATAATAAGGTAAGTGAATAAAAAATCCTTACGAAAAGCTGACCGATAATTAACTCCTTTTTATAATGTATTTAAAAGATAAACTTACTTACGGCTCTACCCAGTTTACGTGTTTTTTGACGTTAATTAGTTATTACGATAAAGGATAAGGATTATATCCTGTTCTTTATACATAAACATTAAGGAAATATCTCGAGTTATCGACCCGTTTTTACCCCCGTTTTTTCCGAACTAATTAATTAGTTTACCCGGTTTCGTAATATCGTTCGAACGTAGAAAGTTTTCACTATACCGGCCGTATAAGCCGTTAATCCATTAACTATACACCTATACCGCCCTCTCCTTTCGGATCTGTATTTAGCCCAGACCCCTTCGTCGCTTTTTAATATATCGTTTATTTATAAAGATAAAACTCCTTCGGTTAACCAAACTTTAATGCGTCACGTCTTCGCCCCGGCTCTTTTTAATTATCGTCGAATACCTTGACGTAATTTTAACTTAAAGGTCTAAAATGATATAGTTACTTAGGTCATTTTTTTTTATAATTAATCAAGGTTACGGTTTACAAAATGTTACGAGTAACGTCCAAGGCTTAATTATACGATCTCTGATTTCTTCCATATCCTATTTATTAACTTTTCATAAAAACGGGCTAATCGGGCTGACCGCGAGCGGGCGTAGGATTGTACTCAAGTTAATCGAGTTACCCGAGCCTAAACTAACGTGTTATAGTTTTTGATAACCCGTCTAAAGGGTTATTCCCCCCACTCCGCCCCTCGTTTTACTTCTCGTTTACCGTTTGTCGACCTTATTTAACGCACATCCCTTTTAATATTATCCTCCATCGTTGGCCTCCCCTAACGTTTGTCTTTACTCGAATGATTCTTTATTGGACTCTTTTAACTCCCGCCTCTTTTCGCGTTATCTGCCCTTTTCAACATCGCCTCACGTACAGCATGCCTCTTTCCAACCCCCCTTTTCTGCTTCCACCAGTTTTTAATATACCTTTTACTATCCCCCTCCCCTCTTATTTTCTAACGTTCGAAACTAGTTACAATAAAGCCTCTAACGTTACTAACACCAGTACTCGTTAAACCTAAATAAAGATAATAATAATAAGAAGGTAAAATTTTGTTAGAATATAGTAAAAGCTGTTTTAAGGTCGGATGTTATTTAAAATAATCGGGTAATATTTTTTTGACCTTACCTAATATATTATAACCTCGTTTAATAATAAAACCCCCCTTTTATTCACTAACAAAGTATTATTTCGGGGTATAAGCGGTTTTATTTATACATATTGCTTAACGTAAACTTAACGCCATCGTCGAAATATCGGGCTATCGTAAACTTGAGTATTTCCCTATTTCGCTTCAAATTTATTTAACATTATAATATATTAATAACTCTATAGCAATTTTCATTCCGGCTTATTATAACTCTTTTACTTCATTAACAAGTAATAAACCCTGTTCTTCCCCGTTTTTGCCGCGAAGATATTTTATAATTTAAATTCCAAATATTGACCTTTCTTTATATCGTCCGATACTAAAACTAATCCCGGACGAATATTAAAAAAGACCTGCGAAGGAAAAGAGTCTGAGGCCGTACATTTAATTAAATTTATATAAAATACCGGATACTTATTAGGAATATTTAATACAATATTTAATGGATTCGAAATACCGACTATTCGATATTAGTTATAAAGCTCATTGTGCTTTTTATTGAGGAAATTGGTTTTAATATTACTAAGGCTTAGCTAAATCTAATTTCCTACCTTATATAGCTTCGTCAAACGTCGCTTACAATTCGCCGCCGTTTCCATTTACTATTGGATATAAACTATTAATGTCTAAGCTAATTCCATCACCTTGCGTAAATAAGCTAAAAACGTAATAACTTATCCTATCGAACTAATTAACGATTTCGTATCCCTATTTACTTTCGGGATTAGTAATATTTCGTACTTATTTACCAAAGAGTTTTTGTTAAACCCAGTAACCGTTAACTCCCGGTTATTTAACGTAAATTAATAAATGAGTAAATATAAAGCCTAATCGTATTATAAAAAAGCGATCATGATACGTAAATACTTTTAAACCTCTTAATTTACTCATTTAATATCGTCATTTGTTTATAAGTAATACGCCGTGAATAAAAGTTATTTGACTTTTACCAAGGAATAAAATGTCTTTTAAAATACGCCCACATAATTCGAACTGCAGTTACTAATAATAAAAACTATAAACCTATAAAATCTCCACTATATATTCCGAAAGCTATTCGCGTACGTATTCCTTACTATAAACTATATAACCTCTAATTCAATGAACTTAGAAAAGCGATTCGTAATAACTGATAAATATCGAAGGCTACGATTAATAGTTAATAAGTCGATTATAAAGTCAACCAAAATATACGTTGAATATCAATCGAAAATAGAGAAAGGTTAAAATAGGTCTTATCGTAAAGTAAGATAAGGTTTCGTCCCATAAAATTACATGTATATTTGATATAAACGTCGAATATCTACAACTATCTCCTTTTAATAGAAATATCGTCAAAAAACGCGAAATAAAATATTTCATCCGAATAACCTATAATAAGCGAGTTGTAGGTTGACTATAATAACCTTATTATTAATGGTTTTCAGTTTAATAACTATAAACGACTACGGTAACGTAATACTCCCTATAGGTTAATCTTGTAATTTACAATTTATACTAACTGTTTTACCTTAAGTAAAAAACGCCCAACGCCCTTAAAAACCGCTAAAACGCGAACCTTATATAACAACTCGTTTGTTACTCCTTAATCCTATAATTCCGCTAATGTACCTAGATCGAAAATAAGGGAACTACTCGAAATTAACGATACCAGCAAGCCTAACGCGGGCTGGGCTTGCGATGGTACTACCGGCGCCGCCGTATCGAAATCCCTTAACATTATTTCCGATAACGACCCGTGCGCGGGCCGGGCCTGGGGCGGTACCGCCTTCGGCGGCCCTTCGAAAGCCCCCAACCCCCCTTAAAAATAAATATCGTCGTAATTTAATAGCCAAACCTCTGTCTCGTCAAACTTCTTTACCTAACCCGCCGTAATTTGTATTCTTTTGATGTATAAGTTTATTAATATTACGGTTAATATAGTAATAGAAATAGGTTAAGAGACTTGTACGCGACATTTTTTTATTTCGGATTTATTTTATAGCCTATAAGTAAACCTATCCGGGCAGACGCTTTAATTTACGGGCCTATATTTCAAATGGTATTAAAAAAGAAAAAGGACTTCAGCCTATTTAACCTAACGTTTCGAAATTAATCGTAATAAAGAAAAATACTCCAATATTTCATAATTCGTTAAAACCGTAAGCGGTATACGGATACTACTTAGCTTAAAGAAACACATTTTTAAATAGGATATTACCGCGAGGAGTTTCTTATCGTAAATAATATAATTACGTTGCGTATCCGTAAATCGTACGAAGTAGTAAGTTATTATCTCCTAAGATACTATTCTCCTCCTATTGCGACAAATACCTTTTTAACGCCGTTTTCGAAACAATTAATTTTTACCACTATTGACCGATTTGAATCCCAATATGCCAAAATCGGTGCTATAAAAAAGGCATTTTTTAAGTTTTAAAATGCCTATTCCTCCTGCTTCGTCTAAGCCTAACGAATGTCTTATTTCGTTAAGCGGACGAAATAATCTATTAACTTTGAAAAATTACTAATAAAATCGCGATAAAAGTTGGCAAAACTTAGAAAACTTCGAATCTTCCGGACTGTATGTGGTAACTTTTACTCGCGGATTACCCGAGCTTTTTTGAGGTCGGCTTAAATACCTACTACTACCGTTATAATAAAGCTCAGGTATATTACCTCCTTAATTACGAAGTTCTACTTTTATAAATTTAGATTTCGTTTCATATTGAGAAAACATCTTGAAACCATGCGACCGTTTGCTATGTAATTTTAATTAATACCCAAAAACAAAAACCAGCAATTCATCTCAATACGTAATAACGAAATTCTCCAAAATATCCGTTATTATATAATTAATATATCGCTAAAACGTCACCGGCGTTCCCGCTAGCCTAAAAAGGGTAATGAACTATTTAAATAACCCGAATCGCGTACGAAACGCCGTTAATTCCTTTTACTTAGGTGTTATTCAAATATAGTAAAATGCCGTTTGAACATTTAATTTCGTAAATTATATCGACTTCAATAACGTACGTAAGGTCTCCTTAATTAAAGGTAAAGTAAAACAGTTTTACTTTGTAATTTTATTCAATACTTAATAATTGATATAAAACCGCTATCCCCCTCTCAGTTTACGAATTAATAATACCGACGTCGTCACCGATAAAAAGTTCGTTTAAACCTGACTTTTAGTTACTAGTTTCGTAACCTATCGTTAAAGTTTAAAAAGTTAATTCTTTAATATTAAATATAATAACCTTTAAAGTCGTTTTAGTAAAACTCTATCTTTATTGGGTTGAATATAAATATAATAGTCGAATTTCCCCTTATGTAAAGGCAAGGTTATAACCTATCTTTATCTAATAGATTTTAAAATACCGTTGGTTTCGGTAAAAAAAGCGAATAACTTTTTCCTTAACCGTAATTGTCGCCGTTTCTGATAAAATCCGCCGTATTTAGCCAAAGTTTATAACATAAGTTATTCAGAACGGGTCCCCTATACGTCATACCTCTTGGTACGAACGTTACACTAACTCGAGAAAACCGAATTTATCACGTCTTATATATCTCCTATCCTAAAACATATCGATATTATATCGATAATCAAACCTCTTTAACCTTAAATTAATAAACGGTCATTACCCGCGTTTAAAGTTACTTATTTGTATCGTATCCAAGGTATTCCAAAAGTCATATCACGCGTTATTTCAGAAATAATATATATTAATATCGGGTTTAACTATTTATTAATGATCATACGAAACTTGGCTATTAAGATAATACGCCTACTTCAACGTGACCCTAATATCGTCCCAAAATTTTTCCAATATAATAGCTGAATCCATTTTAACCTTAACCATTACACCAAAGTCTCATTTATAATATAATAATAATTATAGCCAAAATCGATCTAAGCATTTAAAAAGTAGGTATTATTAAGAAGTATAATAATAAGAAATAGTTTCTTATTTATATATATTTCAATTAAATTAAACTCCTTTTAATTTGATTTTAAAATTACAATATTAAAGCTATATGACTTGTAAACGAAATTATATCCAGAAGTTAGACGTCTTCCATCGCCTTTAATAAAATATCTTCCTCTAATTTTTGAATTTAAACCGTATATAACTACGTAAAAGGTAATGCCGGGCAAAAGTCGTAATTATATTAAGAATGGTTTAGTAAATTATAACATATATAACTCTCTGAAATAAACCTAGCTAATCATTTCTTTATCGTTCATATCGCTTTACATTCCTGATTTTAAATACGTACCGAACGGGTTTATTAAAATGAATAACCGCGGAATCGAAAAAAACTAATCGCGATTACTACAGCCTTTTAACGAAAGTATTTTAAAAACGTTAACTTTTGTTATAACTGTATTATCATCTGGCCGTTAAACTTAAACAAGTTTCGCTAAATAATAACCAAAATTCCATTTTAAGTTTAAAAAATCCAACTTGTTGGTAAGTTCGCGATACTTTTCTAGGGTTACTATATAGTTCACCCGGCTAACATCTATTGTAATAAATTTGTTGCGGATACGTAACGATACGCGAAAGCGTAAGTAATTACACTTTACGGCCGGAGGCCAATCCAAGCTGCTTATTTAAGTCAAAAGTATTTCGAATCTAATGGAAAATAGTATTCATAAGTCCTTATTACTTATAACCAAACCTTTAAATTCTACCAATATTTTATCTGCGCGGTAAGGGTCGCCGAAAGCCGTTTTGATGTAATCGACAAACTTTTTTACATTATACCTGCCTTAGTATCCTCCGGCTTTGTAATAAGCTGTAACCGTTTACTTTACTATCGTTGTAAAATATTTCTACACGTAAAGAAACGCGTGTCAACTTTTTTCGATTAACATTTTATTCTCTTTTAATATAAATTCGATCGTTTGGCGCGTCGTCGCCTACGTAACAGCAGATCCGTTAAATTGCGGTCAGTCATGTTATTTTTTTCCGCCTTAAACCGGTGGAAACCTAACGCTAATCGCGACTAATTTGGTTTTGAATTTTTAAATCTTCGCGATGACCTAAACGAAGTTGGACGTAAGGCCGATAATTGAAGACAATTGACCCGGTTATTATAATTGTTTAATAATCGATGTAATATAACTTACGGTATTTTATGAACGAAATATATCGGCCTTAGTCGGCCCTAAAATAGTTGAATGTGTATCTATAAATGTAAATGATTAGGTATTCACCGACGACGTATTTTCTACAATAACGTTAAAATGTAACGCCGAATTATTAACGTTTATTATCGATTCGTTGATTATAAGTAATATTTTTTGAAAGAATAAAAGAAAACTTTAATAATATATTATAATTGGACCTACAATAGTAAGCCAAATAGTTGTCAAATTGGATTTACTATTAAAGTGTAAAAAAAACTAGAAAGGGTTAACATACCCTAACGTATAAGTCTCTTGAGCAGAGCCAATACCTAGCCCGTCACGTACCCTTACACGTACCATATACGGACTATGCTCTGTCCGTATACGGACCGTATCCGGCCTATATCCGGTCCGTACCCAGGCCTAGCTTAGGCTCATCCCGTTGCGTACACAGTTACTTAACCTATAGGATTAATGGCTAACGGCTTGAGTCCATGACAAATAACCAAGTCAAAGCATTTGAAACGAAATACGACTTAGTCGATAAAAGCTAATATTTCCATTTGGATAAATTATATAAATAAGGTATTTGAAGTTGTAATAATACCCTCGTAACGGAAGTTTAAGTTAAGTTCGCGATTTGTCATTTACTTTTACGTAATAAAGGAGTTTATGATTATGTTTTAGGACGTTTTTTAGTTTTAGAGCCGAAAGGGCGCCTTTAGCGACGAGGTTTTAATAGGATTAGTATAAATAGGTCGTTTTTATCTAACGTGGTCAGGTTGGAATCTTGTTTTAGGGGTAAGCTTAAAGTTGTTTTCGACTTAAATTCGCCGTTTTTTGGTAATATATTATAAGCGGTTTCATTCTTTCCGCGGTTTCAGGTCGATTTTATTTACCTCTCTTTTATATTCGCGTATCATTAATTAGCGAAAAGAACTTATACCGTTTGGGAAGTTAACAAGTATATTATAGCCTTTAAACCCGTTAATCCATTAAAGGCTAATCCATTTATCCTTTTTTTTCCAAGTTAAAACTTTAGATTATAATGGTAAATCCAAAACGCGAACTTTACATGGGTTATTCTTTATAGCTAACGATTTAGATATATCGTTTTTTCCCTGTAAATAGAGTAATACCATTATGGCTTTCTTGATAACATTAGCCCTTTATACTGTGAATGGTGATAGAGTAAAGTCTGTATAAATCCTCGGATAGTTACCAAGGACAAAAAGTGTAGGGATGAGCTTATTTATGATAAAAGTGTTATTAATGTTGCTAACTGTTATTTAAAGGATAAATTACTTAAAATTGGTACTTTTTAGTTTTTCCAATAAATTTATGTACGCTTTTTTAAATAGTTTGTGGTACCGTTTACACTTTTTAATACCCTATAAAGCTTTTATTAAAATCTGTTCATATTTGTTACCGGTTATCTAAAACTTAATACGATATTCAGTAAAGATGAAGGCTATATTAACGTCGTATATAATTTAATTTGGGGGCCTTGAGTAAAGGTTAAATTAATAATAAACCAAAGCGTTCTAATAATTTATAACGGAAACGCTTTATATGAATTTGATGACCTCAAACAACGTTGTTGCTTCGATGATGTAAAAGACCGGTTAACTGTTTAAATATATAATATTAACAATTATTTCGTAATTAAAGTCTATATCGTTTTAAAGGCGAAACTTAAGCCGTTATAAGCCTTATAAGTGTAACTAGTATCTATGGTAAAACTTTTCGATAACTTCAAGTATGTCTTTTCCTATATCCGTATAGCTTATAACATGAAATAGGTATAAAAGACGTTTTACAACCGGATGTTTCAATCGCCGGTATAAAGTCCGTAATTCCGATTAAGTTAAGTAAATAACCTTAATCATAGGTATTTCTAAAAAAAAACAATAAATGACCGAATTTAAACCGGTATAGTATGAATACGTTATTTAAGGCGCGGCTAAGTTAATTAGTCATCTTCCGGATCTTAATTTCGAATTTAGCTATATCAGTTCATAAAAGTAAAAATAATATTTTAACGTCTATTGCATAAAATATAATCGGTTCGAAACAAGTATTTACAACGACCGTTTCGAACGACGACGCTTTATCTTTACTAAATAAGAATATTTAGTGTTTTTTTATTGGGTTTGGCCGAAACTCCGGAAACTTCGCTATAAGCGTGTCGAATTGCCGCTTTCCGGCTATTAAAATTTCAGTTGCACTAATATTAGGCATAATTCCTTGAAACCTGTTTTCGCATTTGTTAGAACACGTGAATTGCGACGTTATATGGGTGTTAAGCACTTCGTTTACGTAGTACAGGCCTGTAATATGTATAAAATAGGCGTTTTGCAGGCTGAAGAATATGCGTTAGGCGTTTTTATCGTCGTAGGCTAATAGGTAGGCCTTATTATGCTTAAGGTCGTTTTTTTCTGGATATGTCTTTGTAAGGGTAAGCGTCGAATGCATTATTTGTACCTTTTTACTTGGCTACGTATATTATGAAATTAGCCTCTATTCGATACTTAAATTTACACCAGGCTTAAAATTATCGTTTGGTTCGAATTTACTCGTAAATAAGGTGGTTTATAAATTAGTAATCGACTTTGCCATATACAATACACCGCTTTTATCAACATACAAGGATTTATATATATTTTCGTAAGTATCGCTATAATTTTGATACGTTTCTTTCATTTCAAAATAATCGCCCCTATTTCTTATTATTAAGTTTTTTTTAATATATATTTTGGATTCTCGTTTTATTTAGGTAAAACTTAAATCTTCGATATAAAACGTAGTGAATAGTTTCGGCGAGGTTGTTTTTAGTAATTTGACCTTTTCCTTTAGTTTTATCAGTTATGAATGTTGATGAGAAGCTTTCCTATCGGTGTATTAAAGTTTTAAACGATGTTTCAAGGCTTGTATGAAAGGCCTTGAGATCCCTTCTCAGTTTAAAAGGTATAAAGTTGAAATCTGGGTTTTCGCGATAGGCTTTTATCAATATTCAGATAAATAGTTCATTGCCTTTATATTTCGATTTAAAGGCTGCCTAGAACTTTCGAAACTTAGTTGATAGGGTGGTAAGGATTTTCTATAAGTATTTATCGGCATTTTTTCATTAATTCTTTACGGATTTCCAGGTCGTACCAATCCAATCCATATCGTGAGGTTCGTGTTTAATCTCCGTATCGAAGTGGAATTTAAGTAGATTATAATACTTCGAAAATATATTAATTTACATAAGGTGATATATATACTATTCCTCAACTTAACTGGAAAAAGTACCGTGTAAAATAATATAAAATTCAAATAATTAGATTTTTTTTCATATATTAAATATAACGCGTATTTCATTATTAAGTACGTTGTACAGTTTATCGTTATAATTATTGTTCTTATTCCAAAGCTTGGTAAAGTTTTTTTTAGCTTCATAGGGTAACTTTCATTAATGGGAAAACAATATAGTGGAAGGTTACGGTAAGGGTTGTAGTTAACGAGCATTAATTTGTAAGGTGCTTATTAGTGTTTTATGTTGCTCTTCAATTCCTAAGGCGGGTTATTTTTTATATTTCGACCGATCGTCGTTTTCTGGGTCGGGTTGTTGTTTGTATTTCGACTGATCCCATTATAGTTGAGCTGGTTATTTCCAGTATTCGGCGCGTAGTTCGGTATTTGGTTTTATTCTACAGTAGATATTGGTATAGGGGTATATTATACTTATATAATAAATAAAGACTAGTCCTTTTTATTTTTTCTATCTTTTTCTTAAGTTATAGGTATAGGATTAGGTCGTCTTATGCCTCGTCCTCATCATTCTAATAATAGTCTCTTTTACTTCGTAAAGTAACACCTCTTTACAAATTCCGTTGGTACAAATCTTTATTTTCCTATTCCGATACGTTGGTAAGTTACGTTATTTCGAATTGGGCTTTTATAAGGCGGCTATTCCTACCCCCTAGAGTATTAATACCTTTGATTCTTGGATGGATACGTAAGGCTTTGGTAATGGTAGGATTTACTATTTGCTATATATCCAACGTCTAATTCGAAAGAAATTCGTAGAAATTATCTAGTAAGTTAGGTTTTTGGATTTTTCCCTCCCAGTAGCGAAATATAACGGCTAAGATATATGTATTTACGATATATGGTTTTATTTCCCCAACTAAAGAATCGATAGTGTTGCCCCAAAGGCCCAGGTCGATTTTATACATAATAGCTTTTTTGATTCCCATATATTCGACCAGTTAGTCGAAGTAAACGCTGGTTTCCTCCAATGTTATTAGTTTTGGGACCATAACTATAAGTGTCTCAGAGTAGTTGGGAATAGTGGTTTCTGTACGTACTTGGTATATTAAAACGGTTTAAGTTAGTAATTTCGGGCTGATATTAAATTTAGGTACTTATAAACGGCAAACGTACAGTAAAAGAAAAGATGAAAGTGGGCAAAATAAGGCTTACTAACTCTTATTGATACGAGGAAACATTAAATAATACATGAATAAGACGTAACCATAAACTTATTAATCGTTTTAAATTAAGTTTATCAAGGTTTAGGAACGCTACATTAACTTAGTGGATATGAAAGTTTAAACTTTTTAGGTACTAAACTAAAATACACTTGAAAACACATAGTCCAAGTATAAAGGAGGAAGAAAAAGTAAAGGGAGTGTAATTATATGATCCGGTGTTTAAAATATGTTTAGGTAATCGGTTCGAATTAGCGTGTCGTAACCGAACTTAGTAAAGGGATCGATTTAGTTATTTGGTTCGTAACCGATTTTACTAAAATGATTGGTTATGTTATTTAATTGGCAACTGAATTTAAATTAAACGAATGGTGTCAATTATAAAAATTGAATAAGTTCCAATAGAAGGTTTCGAAACTTGGTGGTTACGTGGCTTGGTACATAATAAAACGCTTTCTAAGAAGTGCCCGGGTACGTTAGAACGCCAAATAAGGTTTAATAGTAGCGTAACGAAGGTTTTTAGTTAATAAATCTCTAAATAAACGTTAATAGTATCGTACTAAAGTATTTCTCTTTAAAGTCACTTAGTCTTTATAGTCTTTATATATGTCGGCGTATAGTTCTTATAAAAACGAAGTGTTAAAGTATAAATAGTTAAAACCGTTATAATATCCCGCTATAATTATTTAACTTGTATCTGTCTTTTTTCTCTAAGCTATTTATAGTCGACCGAATCGGTTACTAATTAGTATCGATAAGGTTTAAAGCTTATTTACATAAAAAAAGGTATTCATAAAAGTAATCATTAAATTGGTATAGTTATAGTAAAAGATAATAATCAAAGAAGAAGCATCTAGATGCGCACGCCACGGGTGAGGGCTTATAAGCCCTCGCTCAGAGCGTACCACTCCAAACCTCTCCACGCATTACCGCTCGGTTTGATATAACCATTAAAAACCGATCTATACATTAACGTTTGGTTCCATTCCAAACCGATCCATACATTAATGTTCGGTTAGGTATAGTCATTCCAGAACGATCCATACATAATGCACTTTATGTCTTGCAAAAGTGCAGCCTACAGCGTGATACGTTATCGTGCACTCTGTAGGAGTGCACTCTGCAACACAGTATAATACTACTAGACCTATGTATACTATCTATGAGGGTATATAGTAATATCCACAGTTTGTAAAGGATCCATTCGTAAAGATTGTTAATTTTAAGTTGGATAAGTCGATGAAAATCATATTAACACCTCGGTTTAGGTTCCGTATTTATTATTCAAACTTTTCTTTAGCCGGTTAAAGTAGTTATTTATTAGGTTTTGTATTTATACCGCCAAAAATAGGTCCTAAAATAACTTCGGTTGGTAAAAAAGTAGCAATATAATTGTTATATGTACATTATTTTCGGTATCGTTAGGGTTTACTTATGTTAATTTTATAGATTATAATCAAATTAGCACCTTAGCTTTTTTAACGAAAACTAAGGCTGGAATTAATATGAAGTATACGGATTAACGATCTATTGAAGTTAAATTGATTATCTTTCGCTAATATTGTGACCCGTTTATAATTTTAGAATTTGGAGTTTTTAATAGCTTTTTATTCCGATATTATAAAACTAAACGTTTTAACGAAAAGGGTATCATTAGTTTGTATACTCATTAATCCGATTTTTTTTTATGTTATTAGTAAGTATGAGATATATATTTAAGATTTTATATCCAGCCATAATTTAAAGTGTAATTAGTAGACAAGGAACCAATGAATGTTTGTTTGAACTAATCAGTATAAAGGCCTAATATATCGTATTACCGTCCCTGAAGAGTAAATAGACCGTAGTTCTTATGATAATTTTAGTAATATAATCCGTTATAAATTTATTGTTAATTACGTATAGGTTTGCGTTATATTTCAGGTATAAAGCGAAAATTTACCTTTTGTTTAAGTTAGCAATCCTACTGTTAAGGCAATTATTAAGTGTTAACTAATTTTTTAATCGTTAGTGATTACTTAATGATTTAGCTTTTGTTCTTTTTTGCCGTATTCTTAAACAATCAGGTGTAATTTTTCGTACGGCTGCCCTAAAGTTTTGCTTTCAACTTTGTAGATTATTCTTAACCTTAAAATCGTAACATTTGAGTTTCAAAAGTGAAAGTCGGCCTTCGGTACGAATTTTACAACTTATTGGGTTAATAAGCCGTTAATTTTGACTTTGTCGCTTTTTTGAAAGAGTTTACTGGGTTTTAACAATTATTTATATTTGAAGCTTTAGTGCTAAGTTTTTGTCATCCTTTTTTCAATTACCTAAATAGTATTATAAATGCATCCCGGTATGTATTCCTCCTTTTTAATATTTCTTTTTTTTAGGGGTTGTTCATGCCGCCGGCGTTTTATCGGTTTATCGATAACGGGTAGAGGAGGTTCCTATTGGCTCGGTCGTTTGGATTAAGGGCTTTTATTGTTAGTAACCCCAGTATAAAGTTTGACTTAAGTAGTACCAAAGGTTATAAAACGGTTAGTAATTTTAATGACTAATTTAAAGTGAGCGATACTTCAAGTTTTGTATAAGCCATTTTTTTTACCTGGATTCCGCTATACGAAGACTTTAATTTGTAACGGTAAAGTAACTACATTGATAATCGTAGAGCCGTTCTTAGTATTAGGGGTATCGTTAACTTGGCGGCGTGCTAATTTCTTCCATGGTTTTTTTTAGTGCTTTGCTATATATTATAACTCATTTTGAGGTACTTATCGATAACAGAGATTTACTTATTAAAAGTAGGTACCTTTTAAAGATTAGTAACATTGGTGTTAAGCCTTTAGGGTTTATAATATTGTTTAGGTCATTCACCATTATTTAAAGGCGTGCCTTTGGATCCGTAAAACTTCTAATCTCTTACATAAGGATGTTATACGTTCGGTGAAGTAGTACGTATACCCTTTTAACCTTTCTAATACTTTAGTGAACTTTTATAAGCATCTATTTGTACTGGATACCTAATATCTTGGCATTCTCCTAAAATCCCGACGCCGCAAAATTAGTGCCCATATTGTAAACAACGACGTTAAGTAGGTCTAAATATGTATCAGTCCATAATATCTTTAGGGTTTCCCACGTATCATTTTCCGAAAGGTATTTGAAAAACTTAACTTCGAAAAAAGAGTTTATGAAGTTAACGATGTAAAAAATAAGCTTATTATTTAAATAAAATATTTTAATAAAATCCTCGTAATCAAAGTCTTCTATGGATATTACTATATACCCTCACAGCTAGTATACATAGGCCAAGTGACAGTGCACTGTATTGCAAGATGCACTCCTACAGAGTACACGATAACGTGTCACGCTGCAGGCTGCACCCTTGCAAGACGCAAAGTGCATCATGCATGGAGCGGTCTAGAATAGGTATTCCAAAGCGCACAGTAAAAGAGCCACTGCCCGGATAGGAGGTTTATAACCTTTTATCTGTGGCATGTACTCTCTGAAATACTTCTTCCGATCTATTTATCTTTTAATATAATAATAACAATCTTATCAATACTCTTTTACTATTTTTACTTTACGTAAAATAAGCCGAGACCTTACCAACACTGATTAGTAACCAACTCGATCGATTATAAATAACCTAGGAAAAAAGAGATCAATATAAATTAAATAACTATAATAGGATGTTATAATGGCATAACTATTTATATTTTCATAATACGTTTTTATGAAAATGACACGGAATATATATGAAGATTATAAAATTTAAGTAATTTTGAAAAGAATAATTTCAATACCATATTATTAACTTTTATTTGGTGTTTCATTTACTAAAAACCCCATTACGTCACTATTTACCATTATTTGGTGTTTCAATGTACCCGGGTACTTTTTTGAGAACGTCTTATTACGTACCAGACCACTTAAACCAAAACCACCAAGTTTCGGAATCTTTAGTTAGAACACGTCCGATTCAAATTCGATATTCAAACCGCTTACGAAATTCAAAAACGGTTACGAACATAGAATCCAAACCACTTACGAAATCTAAAAGCGGCGACAAACGGAATAACCAAACTGTTCGTTTTAATAAAAGCGCTTACAACACGACAATCCGAAACGCTTACTAAATACGAACTAAAACCTATATACCGGATATACAATATGCCTCCTTATATCCATATTCACTTTCTCTTTTACGTTTTATATATCCGCTTTTTTATGTTCGCGTTATATATTTTAAGTTTAGCCCTTATAACATTGAAGTTGTATTAACCGTTTAATTAGTGTAATGTTATCAAACATTAATTAAACCAATTTAAGACGCCTGACTAGGTTGTAGTTACGTTTTAGTTATGTATCGTTTGAAATTTATTTATACTAGTAAACGTTAGTAGATTTACTTCAATCGTTTTATTTATTTATTAACTTTGTATTTTCCGTTTGTAAAACGAATCACTTCGAACTTTGAAATTTGAGCGTACCTAAATTCAAATAGGACACGAAACTACCAATTTACGCCGCTTTAATAGACCAGGTATATATAAGAATAACTATTCCCAACCGCCTTAAAATACTTACAACTATAGCCCTAATACCAGCGATACTGGAGAAGGCTAACGTTAACTTCGACATTTGAGTCGAATATATGGTAATTAGAAAGGCTATAATATATAAAATAAACCTAGGTCTTTGGAATAATACCATCGATTTACTAGTTGAAAAACTAAATTTATACACAGCAAATACGTAAATCTTTACCGTAATTTTTCGTTACTAGAAGGAAACAACCAAAGGACCTAATATATTAGATAATGTTTATAAAAGGTTTTCGAATTGTATGTTATTTATTTGATAAAAATTAAACCCATTTATCTCTAAAGCCTTACGAATTTAATTGCAAATTAAAGGTATTAATACCCTAAAAGGAAGAAATAACCGCCTTATAAAAGCCTCATTCGAAATAATACAACCTAACGACTTATTAAATTAAAAGGATGAAAATATGTATTAAACGGAATTTGTAAATAGATATTACTTAATGAAATATAAGAAATAAGTAGTAAAATATATATGGACGAAACGACGAATATAAGGTATGTGACAACCCAATATTATACCCGTACCTTAAGTTAAAAATACAGACCTCGAAAAAGAAGAAATACGACAATAATGCCTATTTATCATACGCGTATAATGCACCCCTATACCGGCATACATTTTGAAATAAAACTAAATACCAAAACATTTTCTAAACATGGTTAATACCCCGTTTGCTTATAATGGAAGCGGTCGAAATACCGAAAACAGCCCGTATCAGGAAACGATGAGCGGCGTAAAACGCTAATACATACCTTACGGACTAATTCTTTCCAATCACAATCCCTACCGTAACTTTTGACCGTACCGTTTTCCCACTAATAAAAGAGATTTTATAAAGCTTACCAACTTCGCCAAGCTTTAATATAAGGACGAAAACTATAACGATAAACTACAAAAAATACTCCATAACAAAATACGTATTATGTTTAATATATATAAAAGATGAAATATAAAATTATCCTAATTTTATGTTATTTTACAGGGTATTCAATTTAGGTAAGCTAAAAATGATATATATACCACTTTATGAAAGTGGATATACCTGCAACTTATTACAACTGTTTAAAACATCACTTCGATATAAAAATTAATTATAAACTTTATAATAAGGACTAAACTGGAATAATTTAGGAATCCGTCGAAAACTAATAAGAAAACGCCGATAAAAACCTATAGAAGGATTTTTTCGCATTATTAGTTCAATTCCGAAAGTGTTAGGCAACCTTTAAACCGAAGTACAAAGGTGTTGAATTATTTATCCAAGGGATATATAAAATATATCGCGGGAATCCGGATTTCGACCTTTTATGCTTTAAGCCTAAAAAGGATTTAAATATCTTTATATAAGTTTTAGTATATCGTTCAAGATATTTATAAACCGATAGACAAGCATAGGATTAACATTTAAAGTTTATAAAAGTAAAGATAAAGTTTAAATTACCGAAGTCAACCTCGTCGAAAATATTTACCATGTTTTGAATTGAAAATTTAAAGTATAGCTAAAGTAAAACGAACGCCTAAAGTACAGGTATTAAGAAAGGAACTCTAGTAACAAAAAACAGGGACAATCGTTCGGAAATAGGCGAAACGTACCGCGGCTATAATAATACTTGCGAAAAGGTATATGAAGCCTCGTGTAATGATCACACTAAATACCCGTGAGTATAGAGAAAGTGTCAGAGGGTTTATGTTATCAAGAAGGTAGCAGAGGTGCTGAGTGAACAATATCGCAACCATGCAAGTAATGATCAAAAGCCGTGAGGCTATTCAGAATATACTGAGACTGAATACTTAGATTGATAACTGAAGAGCTATGAAGGAAATGCTATCTATGTGGTGATGACCGTGTCCTTAAATATCCGTGCCTTCATACCGTTTTCAGTACTGGATCACTTGGATCAGTCCTGATTCCACTGATCCTAATCACATGGTTGGTTTAGTCATTTCCGCTAACAAAGGAAAGGTGTTCCCCGCCTGATGTGTTGGACTTCGGGCTCAGCTGCACACTGGCTTGCTTCCTGACCTGCTATCATGCTTGGGTCGTGACACCTCGCGGATTTGTGGAAACGTTGTATCGTATACGGTAAAATCGGTTACTAATTTACTAACTACCCCACTTATAAGTAAATTCGGATTGAACAATAATTTTAGGCTTATTATATATTTAAAGACCAGATAACAGCCAATTTTACGTTATACATAGTTAAATGCAAAGGCGTAAATAATTGTTTTAAGCTTACTTATAGGAATATATATCTGTAAAAAAAACCCTTCAAAGGTAATAATACCTATTTAATAGCCTAAAACTATAAGACCGCCTAAAGTATTTTCGTAAGCTTATAAATCGCCTTCTTTCTATATATAACAGGCGTGGACTACGTAAACAGAGTGTTTAATACCTATATAACGTTATAATTTACGTTTTGAAATAAATTTAATAACCTGTTTTAGGGTATTATACCTATAACTAGTATAGCCGAAATCTCAACGACCGGAAAACGATAATTCCAAAAGCTCGCGGCGAGGTTTCCAAAGTTTTAGCTAAACCGAATAAGAAAATACCGAAAGGTTTTGTTTAGTAAGGGCAACACATTATCGTTCAAAACGGTCGTTATAAACATACTCTTCGGACAGGTTAAGTTTTACGTAATAAAATCTAAAACATTATTCGTACTATTATTATATAATATAAATAAGTTTGAAACTAAAGTCCGGAATTCGATTAACTAGCTTATTCGCGCCTCGGATAACGTATTCGTAACACTCCAGTTTAAGTTCGACTACTTATAATTCTCCACAGAAATACTTATAATTTAGGTTATTTACTTTAAATAACCGGAATTACGGATATTATATCGCCGATTCGAACATCCGGTTGTAAAACGACTTTTACAATTACTTTACGTCGTAAGCTACATGAATATGAAAAAAAACCTACTTTAAATATATGAAAAGTTTTTGCTATAAATGCTATCTATACTTACAAGCCCTATGCCGGTTTTAGTTTCGCTTTTGAGATGATATAAACTTGAATTATAAGGTAATTGTTAATATTATACATTTAAATATGTAACCAGTTATTTATGCCGTTAACGCGGTAATATTATTCTAAACCACTAAGTTCATACGTAACGCTTCCACTTTAAATTACTCAAACGTTTTGGTTAATTGCTAATAAAAAGTTTATTTAGGAACCCTAAAGTACATTATATAAAACTTTAACACGGCCTTCGAATTTACCGAATAATGTATCCAAGCTTAGATAACCGGAAATAAATATAAGTAAATTTTAGTAAAACTCCTATAAGATATTGGAAAATGTAAACAATATTATATACCATTTAAAAAAACGTATACCGTGTTATATAAAAACCTAAAGGGTATTAATTCAAAGGAATTAATCTTTTAGATAACGGTTTATGTTATTAATGATACTTTTGGCCTAAATAGGCTTTTTTTTACGGTTATTGTTTTTAAAACTTATTCGAGGATCTACATTGACTTTATACCATTACCAATTACAGTATAAATGTCGAATTCTGTGACGAAGGCTATGATAGCATTACTTTCGTTATGGTTTAAAAACGATATATCCAAAGCGTTAATCACAAGGAATAACCGACGCGAAACTAACGTTCTAAACCTACCGTTGTAACCTAAGGTCCATATTTGGAAAAGGAAAAACGGATAAACTAACCTTTAAAAATTAACGGGTTTAAAAGAATAATATACACGTTAATCTATTAAACAGTAAATATTTGTTTCGTTGGATAATAGTACAAAAGTATAGAAAAGAAATAAAAAGGAGTGACTCAAAACCGCAATCCTAATAAAATCATTAACGAAATACCCCCTAAAATAACGAATCAAAACGGTACCCAGTTCTAATCCACCCCCCGAATTATATATCTGGCTCGCTCCTACCAAGCGAAAACAGCCCGCTTATACCAACCCTATTAACATCTCGTCACCATGGCCGCCCCTTTAGTTAGAAAACTAAAAAACGCCCCGAAACCTTTACCATAAACTCCTTTATTATATTACAGGAAATGGCAAACCGAGAGTTTAGACTTAAACTTTGATACGACGATATTATTACTACCCCAAATACCCCATTGGAATAATCCATCTAAATAGAAATTTTTATCCTCATCGACTAAGGCGTATTTTGTTTTAAACGGTTCGACTAGGTAATCTATGATACCTATAGAATTTTTATTAATCGCCTCGTTTACTAAATGAAAGATAAAACAGAAAACCCTTACGAAAAGACTCGCCTAGTTATTAAAGGTTATAACGACGATAGAAAAAAAATATTATAACCTAATTACCTACCTTATAATAAGATAACTACCACTTAATTCTTATATTTCAAACCACCTTTAATATACCATATAGCTTACATATTGAACTGCGTAATATAACATAAATATATACTGAATTTAAAAAGAGGCTCAAACGATGTATTCATATCGATATGCCCAAAGATTTTAAAAAATACCACCTACTTAAAACGATTTTACGTACTATGAAAACAATTAATAACATAATAGAGTAGGTATTTACTAGTATAGCACCTATTAAAGGCATTATAAAAAACGGCTTAAGATAACCAGCTCAACTTTTAACCTGTGCCTATTAATATTAATAGCCCGTTTA
This sequence comes from Anisogramma anomala, assembly GCA_038502455.1. Lineage (NCBI taxonomy): Eukaryota > Fungi > Ascomycota > Sordariomycetes > Diaporthales > Gnomoniaceae > Anisogramma > Anisogramma anomala. Next base: position 19,746,792 of record JASMMZ010000004.1, on the reverse strand, counting down.
AAGCGCTTTACACTAATATATATGTAAACGGAAAATATACTAACGTTATATAACGCTTCGTTTTCCGTATTTAAAAAAAGAAACCTTTAAAAGCCGGCCTAAAGAAAAATCCTAAAATGTACCTGACGAAGGATCACATAAATAACCTTAATAATACTACCATCACTTTTTGGAACGGCGTTTTAGGCCTTATACAAAAGGAGTAATTAGATAAAGTTACTTTTATCGTTTTAAATAGCGTAAAAAAGCCAAATGATATAAATACTAACGCTTATGTGGTGTTTAAATTGCATACTAGAAAGCGATATTGAACCTTTTAGTCGACGCGTAATGCTAAATCGCCCCGTCGAATAATATATATAAAGCGCTTAATAAACAACTCTTATAGAAAATATACAATTGAAAGTGCGGGTTAAAATTTGTACCGCTATATATGTATTATAAAGATATTCTTATTTATTAATAGCGTTTTCGATAATAATAACGACTATAATTCGTAAATAGGCTTCGCTTTAGTCTTTGGTAACGAAATAGAGGCTTGAAACGACTTTACGCTACGTGTAAATATTTTCTATTAGAGTTTTACCAAATATAAAAGGGTTATAAAAAGAGTTTTAGCCTCAAAAATCTATGATATAGTTAAAGGTTTCGATTCGGGTATTAATATATAAATAACGATTCGAATAATTATTTCCAACTTTAATTTACGTCTTATCCCTTTTATAGCATATACTAACTCTTTTTCGCTTTATGAATATTTGGTGAAATTATGTATTACGAACGAAAAACGCTTCATAATCGATATATTAGCTTTACGCGAATTATATGAACGCCGAAAAAGAAAGGAAATGAAATAGATCAATAGAAAATCCAATTTAACGGACGTAATAACCAAAACTACTTCGAACGAATTATTAAAAACACTAATATTGATAAATTTACTATTGATTAAGGTTACTGGAAAGGTTTTGAGACCCTAAAAAGCTATTACACTACTTCTAACAATTTAAAGCGGTCTGAAATCCGCTATTTACGCCGCTTTCCGATTTGTACCCTTATTTAACCCTACTATTTCGCGCTGCTCCCAATATTCTCTCACTTTTTATTTTATACACCTCGACCCTACCGAATTTACAATTTTATCATTTCTTTCTTAGAATTTACCGTTTCGCGCCGCTCCTGAAATATCGTTATATTTTGATTTACATCCTTCAGCCCAATTATTTCTTTCCCTATTTTCCTTCCTCGGTTCGAATATATAACTTCGCACCGCTTCTAAAATACTTTTACCCTTTTTTTTTATCTACTTCGAACCTACTAGATATTTTATTATTCACATTTTTCTGTTTCGATCTACGATATCGTATCGATTTGGTATATTACTTCTTTTCATTTTATATACCTCAAGTTATATGTTTTACTTATAAGTAATTATTCTTAAGTAAAGTAATAACATTAACGTGGCCGAGTGCGCTGGTCTGACCGTAAGGGGTAGCTAGTTACTGTTAAAAGGAAAGGGAAAGGGCAACGCTATCGCGTCCCTACTATCTTCCCCGAAGCCCTCCCCTTTTGTATTAACGTCACCGCCATCACCCCTATCGACATTATTAACGATAGTAAGGATAAATCCCTACACTTTAGATCGTATACCCTTAGGTAAAGGCGTAAAGTAGTTTTACCCTTTTTATAGCGACGCGTAATGACGTCGTTAAGCTCGCCTATATAATATATATGCAGGCCACATTTCTAGGAAATAATCACGGTTACCGACTCTTTAGTCCGCCGATTAACGCCTACTACTAATTAGTATCGACTTTTTTTAGTTATTTACAACCGCGGTTATTTTTTCGAAACGACTCGGATATTGTTGTTTTAATAATGTATATTTTTAGAAATCGGTTAAAACTTACTATAAAGCTGTCAGGCACTTAACACGGCCTCGGCTTACGGCCTTAAGACTAATAGAACGGGGGTGTATCCGTTATTAGTCCGTTTGTAACGGTGGCAGCAGGCCGAACAACCCCCTATTTTATAACAATTGTTAACGGACTTACCCGAGGCTACCAACGCGACATACGACATGCAAAGCGTATCTATTAGTGGCTAGGGGCTACGGACTAGAGTATGCTGTTCTAACGCTTTATACGTTAAAGAGGCTTCGTAACGTACCTTAACAATACGAAGCTCCAAGCGATAAAACAGTTACGCCGCTTACTTCTCATTTGCAAAAACATTAGAAAAATATATACAGGTGGATTTAGGTAATATAAACCGCGGAAAAGCTCTGCAAGGTTAAGTTTACGGCACCGGGGAGCCCCCGCGGGTAAGGGGGTTTTTACCCACAGGGRAAGGAKAAGGTTTATAACCTTAAAAGCCTCCTGTTTCTCTCCKTAGAAACTTAAGGGGARGGGGGAAAGGGAAAGGGAAAAGGGGGGGGGGGGTAGCGGTGGCAAAGGCAGGTGAGGCTGAAAAGGGGGKGGTGGTGGCGGGGCTTAATGAGGCCAGAGGGGAGGCGGCGGCGGCGGGGAAAGGCGGGGCTAAAGGGGTGGTAGCGATAATGAGGGTAATAGCTAGAGATAAAATTACGCCCGATAAGGGTGGGTTATTAGTAATAGTGGTGATAGCGATTGCGACGGCGGCGGCGGCAATGCAGCGGCGCTTTCGCGTCAAATGGCGTTTAACTAACATGTTTTTATACAGAATTTATTTAAAAAGGAGGTTACTATATAGATATCGGTTAATTAACCTGCCTATGAAAACGGTTTGGTTTAATAAATTACAAAAAAGGTTCAATTAGAATAGGAACTAGAATTAGCTTAGACTACATACATTTAAAGAAAAAGGAAAAAAGCTTTACCCTAATCGATAACAATATATCTTCTTATATTAACCTAACACATAACAACTTTATGACCCCTACGTAATTACCTTGGAAACAATTACGAAATTACACTCTTGTCGGAAATCACAAACGGCGTTGTTAAGAACTATATCGCTACCATTTAATTATACTAACCAGACTCTTACTATAATCACTACCGCAGCTAAAAATTACTAATTCGAACTTTTGCAACGAATACCGCAAACATATTATCGTTACAAAAACTGCTAATTTGTATCTTTACAACTAATGCCATAACTACACTTTCATTACAGGACTACATATATGGAATCATTACAAATAAACTATTGTTACTAAGTTATGGGTACGAAACACATGAACAAAAAGAAAAGATTGCTTATGTTGATACTACTATATACCCTTATAGCTAGTATATATAAGCCAAGTGGTAGTACATTATATTATAAGGTGCATTCTTGCAAAGTATACGATAACGTTTCACGCTGCAGGTTGTACTTTTACAAGACGTTAAGTGCATTATGCGTGGAATAGTCTGGAATGAGTATTCCAGAACGTACGGAAATGCATGGAGCAGTCTGTAATGGGTATTCCAAAGCGCACGGCAAAAGGTCCACTACCCGAATGAGAGGTTTATAACATTTCATCCGTCGCATGTAATCTCTAATACTTCTTCCAACCTATCTATCTTTTACTACAGCAATACAAATATTATGAATAATCGTCTACTCTTTTTACTTCAAATGAAATAGGTAGAGATCTTACCGACATCTTCATCGTCTTTTAGTATAAATTCAAATTTTGGGGTGGTATAAACATATATTTGGTAATAATAATAATGATTTTCGATAACTATCGAGGCGAAATATTTTACATCTTAATATCTTGCAGAATTTAGGATTTTCAATAACTTGCTAACGGTTAGGTAATTAAAACGCTGGTGAAATTAACTTATTTCTAGCTTAATCAGGTTCAATATCATTAACTTTCAGCTTCAAAGATAAAATTATAAGTACTTCCATTTAAAAACGAGGGGAAACCTTTAGTCGTTTTTAACTAGCTCGTTGGCGTCAACGTTAAAGTTAACACTGAGGGTTTTTATATTTTCCAAGTAAAAGAGAAAAGGTGTAGGAGACTTAAGGTTGTAAAATGTAATCGACCTAAAAACAGTTTAAACTACCATTATTCTTAATAACAATATTCTTTCGCCTGGTACAAGGTAAACTTTGGCTTTATTAGTATCGTAACAATTGATTTAAGTAGTCGTAGTGCTTTCCCTTCACAGTACTACGTATTATGGATAGCTTTCTATTAAGTTTCATATTGCTTTTGTATCTGGCATAATACCTTAAAACGTGTAGTCCTTGTAACGATCGCGAAAATTAAAGGATTATAAGGGATTATGGGTTTGATCAGGTCAAAGGTAAGGATTTTAACCGTTCAAACAGTATAAAAAGGCGTAGTCAACTAATTATTAAGCCACGTTAGGAGTTGTATCTTTATATTATTTGATTTGTTCGAGATTATTGTTTCTGTCAATTGGCTCATTAAATTTAAAGTCTGTAATTTATTTTCAATAATCCTGTTTCAAAGTAGTAGGGTACTAAATGTAGTATATTACCTTTTTATTGTTTCGTTTAGCGGGGTTGTAATAAGTTAATTAGTAGTTAGGCTTATCGAAAATTTGATTTTTCTATTACTATTACGACGATAGTTTTTACGGATAATAAGTTCGTTTAAATCTCAACTTTATTAATGTTAACGTAACTATTACCTCTAATCTAGAGTGTATAGGCTAAAACTTAGGCGTTAGGCGCGCCCGTAACTATACTTACGATTGACTTAATCAATTATGGTAAAGTTTTCCTTATTTACATTAATAAGTTACCAGTTTGAAGGTATATATTAAACGATTTTAGTACACGCGTTATTACAATTATAATAGTAGAGCTCAATTAGTAAAAAAAGTCTTTATAGGTGGTATTTTGGCATTATAAGACGTATTTAAACTCGTTAACACTCGTAATGACTACCTGTACCTGTTTGTGAAATGTAGTTTAATTAACATAAACTTTCAATATAACTTAATAGTATAATATCAACTTGTTAAATATTTGATTCAGTATATTTATTGGTGTTTTCTCTCCTTTCCCCCATTATTATTGTAATGTAATTTGTAGTAGCCTAATTCGTATTATATTGGATCAAGTAAACATCGTGTTCCAAGTGGCTTTTTATATTCTTGTAAACTTGGCGAAAGGTGGTTATTCGGGTTAAAAAATTTAGGTAGTAATTCTTAGTGTACCCTATAAGGATTCTGGGAAATAGTAAGTAAAAACTAGAAAAGAGGACTTCTATTTACTTACAAATGTTTAAAAAGAGCATTATCTTTGTATCGAGGAGGTTATAAAGCTTTCTATTATACTTTTCTATCTTGTTTTCAACTTTAGTGAATTTTGTAAGGGGTTTATAGGTAATATGAACTACGATAATACTTTTTAGAGAAAATTCGCGATAATTATCCTAGTCTTTATTAATATTGTTTCCTTGTAGTTTAAGCTTTGGAACCTCGAAAACACGATGTTAAGGGTGATTGCCAATCGCTTGGACTAAGGGGTAAAGTCCTATGGTAAAACCTGTGGTTGGCTCGCATATATAAGCAAACCTATCATAAACAGGCTTTTAATAGGTTTGGCGGTTTTGATTAAAGTTTTAAAGAGTAATAAGGGCTTAGAGGTTTTAAATTATTTAACGATTTTACTCAATTAATTAGTATAAAACATCGACGTTAATACCTTTTGTCGCGTTAGTAGCTGCTGCTTCGCGCGCTTTATCTTCGTTAAGGACGTATTCTACACTGTTATATGGAGTTGTTAGACTGCCAAATAAGTTAATAGGTTCCTTATCATCAGCGTGTAAAAAGGCTTGAATTAGTTAAGGATAAAGGGGGGGTCTTCTAAAACAAGTGTAAAGGTATTAAAATTTTTTGACGCTTTAATCCTTCCTTTGGGAATTTGAGTATTGAAATTTTAAGGGGGGTCTTTACGTTAAAATAGTTAAAAAAAGGGTTGGGTTAGTCCTAACGATTTTTTGAGGAATATAAATTCCACAGCGGGTAACCTCTTTTTTTAGCTTAGTTTTGACTGTACGTTGGATTATCTTTTATATACGAAAAATCCAGTGATTCAAAAAGTACGGAAACATTAAAAATACGGGAGTTATGGCCTTAATAGTTACTGAGATCCGCGATGATAATGTATTAGTTAACGTAATTAATTAGGTGGGCTCTAGTCAAGGTTTCGTTAATATCCATAATCCAAAGCTATTCGTTATAGTAATCAACAAAGACGGTTTCAAGGGTTTAAACTTTTTATATATATTTTCAACTTTATGATATCTCAATGTTCTAGCTATTATGGGACGTATAGGGTAAAGAACTTGGTTATCTTCAAGCCTAGAGACTTGGTGTTTCAGCGTAAAGTTGCGTGTGAACTTGACGACTTGGCGTTGGGTCGCGCAACGTGGTTTTCTTAGTGTAACTTAGCGATTCTTGGTGTTTTAGCTTAAAGTAGCGAATTTAACGATTAAATTGGCGTAGGGAAAAAGAAAAGAGTAAAGTAGAAGCAAAGGCTTAGTATAAAGGGTAAGGTCGAAAGTTGTTATTGGTAAAGGTTAAATGATAAAAGTTATAGGCCATAGGACTTAGTCGTTTTTGTAGTAGTAGCACCCTAAATAGTATTAACTTAGCCGTTTTCCAACCTATCGTTTAAGAATTTTAGCGGTCAATCTCAACATTTTTTAAAAGGGATCTTTAGTAAAGATTTCATAGTAATTTCGATAGCAATACTGTCGATACCTCTAAGCTGCTATAAATACTAACGCAGCCTAAAAGCTTTTTATACTTACTGCCATGAAAACCAATGTAGCAGTAGAGGTCCTTCGCAAGGATCTTTTCTCTACCTTAGTCTTTTATGAAGCGTAACCGGAAAGTAGCTTATTCTTCTACTTAACTTATCTATGCTTAGCATAATAAGCACTGATCAGTATTATTAGGGCTTTAGATGTTGAAATATTGTCGATTCGATTGATTGAAGTAATAATAGTATTACATGGTCAAGTGGTAGATATCTTGTTCTAGGTTTGACAGAACGCTAGCCGGTCTACACAGTAATTTGTATGACCAATTGCTTGGTTCGTGCCCTAGTGTAAAGTGGCCGCATATTGTACTTGCTTTGCAGCCAATACAGTAGGCACACACAAAATAATACACTCAACTTGCAGTTAGTATAGTCAACTTTACTGTAAGTAAAGTTGATCTACTGCACTGCAATTACTATTATTCTAACAGTAAACCTTTTTAATTTGATATAGTAGGTTTTCGGCATAATGTTTTATGCCTTATATCCAATCTAAAACTCTTTAATTATGGCGGGTTAACTTTAACCTATTCATATACTTACGATTAGACCATTTATTATATGTTTTTTGCGACGGCTGGTAAATTCATTACAAATTGCCTCCTTATTTTCCTGCGATCCTGCAAAAGCTGCCGCTAACTATTTTTGGTCCATATTTAACATTAGCTTATTAACTTTTCTCGAAACCTTTACCGGTAATCCCAATATAATTATTAACGATATGTATCTCAGGTTTCTCACAAGCCTTTTGTTAATTACTTTCACAATGCTTGAAATTAATCTCAATTGCTCCTCAAATCCCAAGTATTCTAGTTTATAAACTTATTTTTAAAAATCAATTTGAATCATATTCTAGAACCTTTTGATTAATACCAATAATATGATTATATATATAGGTGTATTTATAACCTCCATCACTACTTTAACAAACAACTTCATGGTCGGCAAATGTTTGAAGAATTTGGCGTTATCGAAATAATATTGTTAAAATACAAAAATATATCCGTAATAAGGTTTTACGTTTTTTTTTTACCCGTTGGTTCATTTTTGGTGTTATAAAATAACAATCTCCAGAAATAGTTTACCAATATATATAAATTGGTGTTACCTTCTGTCTTTTTTAGGCTTATCTTTCTAGAAAAGTCTATACCTATAGTATCTTATAATCAGCATATCATTATAGGTATAGAATTGACGTTAACTAGCCAAATGACACTAGTTGATACGTATGGTTTACATATTTGGATATATTTCTTAGCATTCCTATATTATATTAGCTATTATAATATGTCTTTCAACTTTTATATAATTTAAGTTACCGCGAAATTTCTATAATAATGATAAGCTCATCTTCAAACTCGAGTCACCTTATTTCAATTTATATATACGGTGTTTTAAAAAACTAGTTTACGTTTGAGCAACATTTTATTTTGAATATAAAATGTACTATATTTTGTTTTACTTTTCTCCTTTTTTGTTTTCGTGAATTTGTCATTTTTTATAGTAGTTTATAAGATACCTTATAATATCTCTTTACTAGTTTTTTCAATCGATAAATACAGTCGTCAACGTTACTTTCAGTTGGATTATACTTTTTATATTAAATTTATATAGGTAGCAGAGTCAATGTACTCGATTACTGTAACATTATCAATAACATAAGTAAATAATTTCCAATATATGATTTCGATAGTTTAATAGTTGTGTCTAATAGCTTTAATCTTTTATACTATTAAAACATTAGTTAATTTCATAACAGTTATTCAACTATACTATTACATAAGTTGAGTATTCTGAATGCAAGCCGATTGTATTATTTTGTGAGTTGATTGTATTGAATGTATAATTAAGTACAGTATGTTCCCATTGAATACTAGGGCACGGGCTAATAAATTGACCATACAAATTAGTATGTAGACCTGTTAGCGGTCTGCTAAACCTAGAATAATATATATACCACTTGACCACTCAATACTACGGTTATTTCAATCACGATTTGAATTGACAACGTTATAACGTCTCAATACCTATAATTAGCAAGGCTTATCAACATTAGTAGTACTTATCACGTTGAATTTATATTGAATATGTATAAAAGAAGTCTACTTTCTGGTTATACTTCGTAAAGAACAAGGTAAAGGATAGATTATTACCAAAGGCTTTTACTAACTACCTTGGTTTTCATGATAGTAAGTTAAACATAATTTTAGATTGCGTTGGTCCTTATAGTAACCTAGAGGTGGCAATGGTATCCCCATTGAAAACACTGGGAAATCTTGATTACATTATTTTTCATAAAATTAAAATTGATTGTTAAAGTTTCAAATCGTCAAAAAATTAACTACCAAGTTGCCAAAAATTTTACAGTTAATAAACAAGCTAAGTTTCTACTATTAATATAACCGTTAATCGTTTAGTCTAAGACCCATGTAATAAATGGAGATTTAAACAACAAACAACCTTAATCTTTAATCCTCTACACTAACTTTTACCTTTTATATCAAAATTTCCCTTTTGAATCACAGGATCATTAATCAGACATAGTAATAAATACTTCAAGGTCCTCATTCCAAACTAAAACACCAAAAATAGCCAAGTTGCACCAAGAAAACCATGTTATGCGACCCCACACCAAATCGACAAATCTCCACATTCCTAAAACGCTAAGTTCCCTTACTTAGTTAGGCCACCAAATTCCTATACCACCTAAATTACCATTAATTTTCAAACCAAAACGTTAAAATAGACTGATTAAGAACGAATAATGGAAATCAGAGCCCTCGAATCTATTTTTTTGAACATAATAACAAAAACCCTTAGTTTAAAGATACTTAAGAATTTTAAATTAAAAAAAATAAGAAATTACGGTAATAAATACATCTTCAACACGAACGTTGGCGAAAACCTTGGCCGAGGCGCCCGAACCATCCAAAAGTTGAGTAATTTTATCAACCAATGGATGATTCATAATGAAAGATAATTGAATATACCGTTAAAAACAAATTAAAAGTAAAAATCAATCTACGAGGAATCTTCGTCCTAAAAAACATTTCTAAGATGAGTAAAAACAATACTCGAATTAGCTTAAGGACTTCATTTAAAATCCTTCAATTCAAAACTCATAAAGAAAAAAAAGGTATTAATGACCATTAACGCCTTTACATATATTTAAGAGGACTACCGCCTCCTAATTCTCAGTTAAATCAAATCTTTAACTTTTTGGATAACTATTTTTTATACGTTAATGATGAGGAACCTATTAATTTTCTCGACAATTCAGGTAAAGCGCGCGACAGCGCGAAATACGCGCTCGGCAGAGAAAAAGCGCGTAAAGAAACAGCTGTTAACGTGATAGGAGGAATTAACGTTGACGCCATCTAGCGGTCAATTAAACAAAATCGTTAAGTTCCTTAAGCCTCTCCAACTCCTTAAACCACTTAATATTTCTCTTAAAACCGTTAATTCCTCTAACGCGAAATTTATTATAGTAAATACACTTACATACGTGAATCTACCAAAGGTCTTACTATAAGACTATACCCCTTAAGCCAAACGACTAACTACTAAATCAAATATTGTAACTTTAAATGCTCAAGACTTAAATTATAAAGAAATACCATCTACGTTTAGAATAATTATCATGATTTTCCTCTTAAACTAGTTAAAATATTTAATATTAATTACAAATTCCTTACGGATTTCACTAAAATTCGGAATAATGTACAGAATTGTAACGGTAAATTTAATAGTCTGTTTCCTACGAAGATGATAAAATTTATTCAAATTTGCAAATGAATCGAGGCTCCCTAACCAGGTTTCTACTTACTATTCCCAGAAATTAAAATAGTTTAAATTAAAAGTATTACTAAATCTTCCTAACTAAAGAAAAACATCTCATAAAGATTACTATAGTATGAAAATTTATTTTGAATACAATATCCACTATATGTAATATTATATGGATTGGGTTATGATGAAATGAATGAGGATTATAGTTAAGAAGAAAGAGGAGAAAATTCCAATAGAATTTTTTTACCAAATGCGTTCAAAGTTGATGTTGTACCAGTAAATAATATAGAAAGTATATGTTGGTAAAACCACACTTCGCGAGTAGGTACGGGTATCTATTACGAATGTTAGTAAGTATGAATACGCTTTATAATGTTTAAATACCACCTGTAGAGGATTTTTTAACCAGTTGCAGTTTTCGATTTCAACTTTAATAGCGCATACTATGAAAGGACTGAGCCAGAGCTATCTCTTAAGGAGGTCTGATACTGTCGATAATTCTCGATAAAGAAAAGAAGGAGAAACCCCTACTAAAAAACTACTATAGAGCTAGTGAAAAGGGGTGGCTAAGTTACGTAATTAGTGTAAAGAAATGCTTATAAGCGGTTTAGGAGCAGCTTCGGAGCTTCGTAGAAGTATAGTAATCGCCAAGGTAAAATCTCTAGTAACTACTAACTCACGCACCAGCTTCTAACATTACCACCGCCACATCTTAAAAACTTTCCAGCGTTTTATAAAAGTTGATAAAGGGCGTAGGAGATGTGTGAAAGGTACCTTCCTGCCGTAAAAAGTTTTAAAATGTACGTAATAACCGTTTAAAAACAGTGTGAAACTTTATAACAACGTATGAAAGGTTTTTGCCATCGATCGCTTTGGCCTATTGTGAAAGGTTACGGCGCTAGTTCTTACCGGCCTTCTTATAAATAATCTTTGTAGGCCCTTAAAATACTGAAACTTTTCCTTTTATTAACAACTTTCTTTCTCATTTAGCAATATCATACCTCTCTGCTACACACAACACATTATTTACTAGTTTCAACCCTTTTCAACGTTTTTTTGAATTTTATTATTGTTCTTGTAGGCTTAGTGGCCTCTTTAAACAATGGATTTTATTATATTTATTGAGGTTCACAAGTCCATTCACAACGTTAATTGTACTATGTTAAAGCTGTTCATTCCATTTGAACAAACGTATAGTTCATATATATACACCTGATTAATATATATTTTAGTGGTATCCATTACTAAGATTATTCTAAATAATTTTACAAAGTAATGTATAATTAACATAAGTTTTATTAATAATCCGAAAATAAGCATAAACCAAAATAACACTTAAGGGCACATCAAAAAAGAGTTAAATACTGGTGTCAAATACCGCCTTCATGTCGTTAACTTTATAAGCTGGAGTTTAAATTATGTATTTAACCCTTAAAACCTTGATACTAATATAAAAAAGGTACTTATGAATTTTCAAAAACGTGTTTTACGTTTGATACCCAAAATTGAAATAAGTAATCCGGATTTTCAACCGCTTTTTCAATATTAATAAAAGGCTAAATAACAAACATACAAAGGTGTTTACCATAATAAAGCTATGAAAACTCATTGTGTTAATTCACGTAAGGTTAATATACGGGATGGTACTAGCTTCGTAATATTTACGCCAATTCGTTCGAATAATCTACGTACTATACAAATTCTTGATAAAAAGTATAGTAGCTAGGTAAAAAAAGGAGTAGCTTAGTCATAAGTGTAGATGTAGCGGTTAACGAGCGGATAGGGATTTTAGTTGAACGGGATGAAGGAATTTTTCAAGGCTATTAAAAGTATTGATAAAACTTTAGGTAAATTCGTTAATATAGGGGAGAAGTTATCCGTTAAAAAAGGTTCAAATGTGGATTTGGACGATGGTAATGGCAAGAATAAAGGTAAGATTTAATACCTATAATCGTCATAGTAATACAAATTTATATACCGTATTTAATATTTGTAAAGTAAAAGGTTTGAAACAGCTCGATAATGAATATTAATTAAATTGAACCCGTTTACGGGTTGGTCTGGAAGGTCTGTCGTTAATTTCAGTTGAACCGTAACGTAATTTCGAAAGGTTGAAAGCCTCGATATTCGAAAAGCATAAGAAATACATTCAAATCAGGTAAATATAACTTATTTATTTAATTGCAACTTATTACGTAAAGATGTTCCCAGTACGAGGGCGGCTTATTTAAGGTTCATTTCGGGTTTATAAAATGTTTTTGATATGTTATTCAGGTTTGAGTTTATTATTATTATCAAAAATGTTAGCGGCGTATGGTTAAAAATCACGGACCTATTAACTCAAAAACGGGTTGAAAAAGGCTTGAATAAGCTATTTTACGTGAAACCGGAAGTATTTTCTATTAGAAATATTAAATTCGACGTCTGTTGGTAAGCCTTTATCGTTGCAATGTAGTCGATTCGAATCTCTATGGTCGAAGTAACTGGTGCTACATTGAAAGTAATGATGTTTTTCCTTCTAAGTTTCGCAGACCGCTAGCCTGCCTATACAATAAATTGTATGGCTAATTTCTTTGGCCTGGACCCCTCTTCGAAGTCAATATCTACTGCACTTGAATTGTAGTTAATGCAGTCAAATTCCACCAATTACAGTCAATTATTGGTTAGTACAATCAACTACTCGTAGATGTAGTTAACGTAATTTTATTGTAATTGACTGTTATTTCAATATTTGCCGCTTTTTTGTACCTATACATTAGCATGACCAACTTCTAATAGCTAGTAATCTTTTAAACGCCTTCTTAATCAATATGTCAAACCCCTATAAATTTTAGTCAATTTATACCAAAATTGATACCAATTATTACCCTTTACCCTATATTTTCGATTCCTTCATTCCTTAACTCCCGTAATTAGTTTGTTCGCCATAGATTTGCGCATATTACATATTCCACCAATTACGCACATTTTGTCGATAGTTTCATTTACTATTATTATTGTTATTATTACCGTTACCCTAACATTTTTAGAGTTTGCTAGGGTATTTCTGTTCCTTCACGTTACTTTGCGAGTGGTTTACGTAGACTTTGATTCATAAGTTTAGCGTATTATTATTTATAATTTTTTTTAGGGTGATATTGGGCGTAGCGTTAGTTATAATGTTATTAGAGTAATATTCACCATTAATTTACCGAAATTGATCTATTTTCCAGGCTTTGTATATTTCTCTTAAGGCTATTACGTTTATTATTAAAGGTTTTTATTAGTTGTACCTAGCTTTAACAGGTACTAGTAAAGGCTTCGGAAGTCTATATATATAAATACAGGTATTGAAGACAGTCCCAGCTGTTTAGTGATAATCTTCAATGTAGTATCAGTTACTATGCTGATATCGAAGCCTATCATTTTGCCGTAAACTTTTAAAGCTAGTAAGTTTTGTATTATACGTTTACAATTGAGGTATGTCCAGTATATAAGGTTCTCAGTAACTATAAACTGACTATGAATCCTTTTATCGTTGATAAGTATTATAAGAAACTCAATTTGCGATATAAGGTTAGTATTATTCGTAAAGAACCCTTTTGTAAAAATTATTAATTTTGTTGTTGTTAAGTTCATTACAACCATGTCAGTATAATTTTTAAAAATCGTTAATTTTTTATTGAATTCTTTTAATGAATTCGTTAAAGTCCTTATTATATAAATATTGTTTTTACGTTGTAATTGACAGGTTGTACGATGTACCCGGTTGGTATATCGTAGCAATGTAGGCCATGTAAGTCTATGATCTTGTTAATTGTCGTTTAATTTATAACTTATTCTTTTCAGTATAGACTCATATACGTTTCAAGGGCATTTTTATCAGTTTCAATACTATAAATTCGGAATCACGATTTATAAAAGTTTAGTTGTATGTTTTTGGCTAAGGTTTTAATAGGCTTATATTTTCAGGGGCCCAATCTTTCGATAATATGTTTTTCTCCGCCATAAACTTTGTGCTTTCGTGGAAAAAGGTATTGTTAGTTTTTATGTTAACGATACCCAAGTTTTTTCCTTATGTAATAAATAAATACGGGTCAAAAGTCGAAATTTTGATACCTAACCTATTTCTAAAATGAGTTTGGTACGCTAAGAACTAATGGATACCTGTTTTGGCAAGACTATATAAAAGTTTAATACAATGTATTACCGTTCTGGCCGGAAACTTATTCCCCAGTTTTTGCGGTAATTCTAATAATATAATCCGTTGAATATCGGTGGTAAATTGTGTTTACGTTTATGTTATATTACGACAAGTAAATGTAAATTCATCTCTTGCTCCAGCTGTTAAATTAGTAGCAACTACAATGATTAAATGTTAGCTTATTTCCTTGATTATAAGCGATAAAGTAAGAATTTAAGTTTTAGCATTATTAACATATCCTCAGGCAATCAGCCGTAACTTTTCATATAGCCGGTTTATGGTTTTTCCCTTGACTTTGTAAATTATTCTTAATTTAGGGATTATTACTTGTGAGGTTTTCAATTGAATGAATGGTATAAGTCAAGAAACGCCTTGTAGAAAATGTCTGTCGATCTTCACTTGGTAGCTTTCCTTAAAAAATTTACCCGGTATGTTAATAATGCTTTTAATACGTAATTTAAAGGCAAATTTTCCATAGTGTATTCTTGGTATTAAGGGTATTATTGATTTAGCGTCGTGCCGATTCATTCCTCAGTTTCTTTAGAGCTTTGTTGTATATTATAAAACGCTTTTGTGTGTTTAACGATGACGGCTATTCAGTCATTATGCAAGGGTAGGCTTCAAATACGAGAAAAGTTGGTATAAAACTATTAAGGATAATATTATCGCTGAGGCCTTTCATAGTTATCCAAAGCCATAACTCTTAATTTGTAAAACTTTTAGTCTTTAGAGTTAGTATATTGTAGACCGTTTTCAAAAGTATGTAGATATTTTCAATCTTATTGATAACTTAATAAAATGTTACAGAGTTCTGTTCATGTTTAATCCCTATAAATTGAATATTAGTTTAAATTTTCATTGTGGAAAAATTGTTACAGATATCATAAGCTATAATATTTGGTGGTACTAGGTACGTTTCAATCTATAAAGTATGTAACGCCTTTAATATTTCTTTCGCCATAATAGTTTCAAGAAACTTAACGCTATCAAAATATGTTGCAGAGTTAATAACTTAAAGTATTAGCTTACCCTGGAGGTAAAATAAGTTTACAAACACTTTATGGTTAGCGTTTCATTTTTTTTTTTTTGGAAAAAAATTAAATATTAAAGTGGTTTAGAAGTATATTTGGTAGTGATACTAAAATCATTTAATTAGCTTTAACGTTGTTAATTCTACATTCTAGTAATAAATCACCCTAAGGTTTTTATATAGCTTGTTAGTCACCGGGTAATTAAACCGTATATATAGTTAATAAAGTGCTGACTTTGTTAGATTTGATACCACTGCCTCTAACCTTTAGAGGTGAAACCAAAGGTACCCCTATTTAAATTGAGTGGGAACTTCAGGCCTTCCGTAATCTTAACTAGTTTATTAGTTTAAGTATTCACTTTAATACCGAGGGGTTTTATGTTTTTCAATTAAAGGAAGAAGGGGGTATGTGATTCTTAGAGGTGAAAAACAATAGGGTTTACAACGGTAATAATAGTCGTCATTATATTTAAAGGTTTTTTTTCCAAGACTAAATTCAAATTTTACTTGAAAAGTAGTCGTATGGTCAAGTTTTATAATATTATTAATATCCTTTTGTAACACGACGAATTAAAAATAGCCTCCAGTTAAATACTATATTGTTCCAGTGTTTGGCATAAACCTTAAAATATTTACTTTGTGTAACGATATTAAATAGTAAATAAGTAAGTAGAGTTGGGGCTTTTATTGTTATGATGATAATAGGGGTTTTCATCTATTAGGTGATATAAAAAGGTGTATTTGGAGAGTTATTATATTGTTTTCGCACCAGTTTCAATATCCTTATATTAACCGATGGTCATAGGCTTATTTTTTTTGTCGTTGACCTCCTTACCTTTAAAGTATGCAACGTGTTGAACGTATTTCTAATTGGAGGTAAAGGGTTGTTATATATGGTATATTACAAGTTTCGATTTACGTTTAGTAATAATCTTATCTATTCATTCATAGCTTTATTTACCATAAATCCAATTTTTTTGTTTTTGAAAGGGAATTTACGTAATTGATTGGAAAATAACCCAAAGGAAAATATTCTTTTCCTTATATGACTTCGTAATCACATACCCTGGTCCGGGCCTTTCGTTAGCTGTATTAGCTGGACCTACTATACTTGCGATCGATATAGTATATTTGAAAAAGATTTTTATTGTCATCGTTTAAATTTGAAACTTAGAGGTATATATTAGTCGAGTTTGAGACCCATGCTATTACAATTGTCAACAAAAAACGTAATTAGTTCAGCAAACACTTCATAAATAACATTAGGGCATTATAAAGCGTATTGAAACTCCTATTAATCCGTTACGCCTTCACGGACTTGCTAACATAACATAACTTTACCTGCTTCAATATGGTCTATTACTTATTGGAAAAACATTAACCTATTAAATATCTAATTAGAGAAATCTGTTTTACTTTCCGACTCTTACTTATAATTCAATATATAAACAACTTAATGATAGTATAATTTATGTAATATAAGACAAGGTTGACATCGTGTTCAAAATCACTTTGAAAACCATCGTAGATCTTTCGAAACGAGGAGAAATTCGTCAAGTATTGAAGGTCATATTCCTCGGTTCAACCAGTAAAAATACTAGGAAACAACGACTAAAAACCTAGTAATTTAATCCTTCTCTAGGTATAAACGTTAAAGAATGGGCGCAACTTAACATTGAGAAGTTTATACAACTTACCATTATACTTCTTTCCTCTACAAATTCTAACAAACATAGTAATTACTGCGTAATCTGCATCCATCATAAGAATATCTTGGTGGGGGGGGGGGGTACCATATCGTTCGTAAGGACCCTTTGGATACCTCGCCTAGTATCAGGAAAGATATTGGTATTGGTAGGCAGGATAGTCACTATTGGCCGAATTTAGAGGGCAAAAGCTAGTTGTGATACCTATGATCGATTCGCATGTAAAACCGCTTCTGCCTTAATTTGCCTTCTAAAACTGGATGTGTTAAAGGGTTGAGGGGAAGGAAATTTATTAGTGTCTGTAGGGGACTTAGTAATAAGTATTTTGGTGTTAAGAGGTACATCAAAGTTTTTATTTAATCAATGAGTAAACTTAAGACCTTGTTCTACACGAATCAATCAATTTGTGATAGAAAGTAGTATTAAAGAGTCAACTAACTTGGGTAAATGGGGTTATAGAATTTATTTAGGTTTAAGTAAAATATTGCGAACGTGTTTGAGAGCGTTAAGAGATGTTGTCGTTAACAATACCTTTGCCTTTTTCCTTGTAAGCCTATTCAGGATCTTTTTCAGTGGCGTATTCATATAATACGTTTGCCAGATTACCCTCGTTTCCCTTTTTCGTGTGAAGATCGACGCTTCGGTTTGTGAGCTTAGTTTTCATCCTGATTTTAACCTATTTGTTTATATTTTTCCATATATATAAGGTCTAGTCTTGAAATGACTTTTGAAAATTATCAAGTATCTCTAGGCTTCAAACGGTTCCAATAGAATTTGAGTCGAGGATGTAAAAGCCGATTATGTTGGTAAATCAATTAATCAAAGAGTCGTCGTCGACGTTCGTAAACTAGAGGTTTTAGTTGTAATTCTTTGTAAAAACAACGCTGAAATATCTGATTATAATGATATTATTAAGTTAATCCAAACCGGTTAGGGTGGTTTCCACAAGATTATGTGGGTCACCCTCTTAACCATTAGGCTAAAAGTACTAATAATCTAGAACGCTTCTGGATTATGCCAACCACACTATAAGTGGAGGGGACATAACAAGATACAACATCATGAAAAACCATATGACTCAGACTGTACAGCTCACAGCCTAAGTCCATAACACTCATTACATCTTTTCTAGCAGGATTATCAACGATTAAAATTTCGGCGTGTTTTGAAGCTATAGTAACGAATCTCAAAGGGTATATGGGAAAAAAAGTTATGCAAAAAAAGTTGTGCTGTAGGTTTACCGTGAAATTTATTATTTATCAAGGGTTTTTGAACTTAGTCTTTTCTACTATTTAAAATTTATAGTAATAGTATCTGTAATAGTAATAGCCGAAATAGTATTAACTTAGTCGTTTGCTAACTTAACGACTTAGTAATATTTGAGACTTTTAAGCGGTTAGCAACAATGCTTTCTTCCAAGACTAGTATAATGAAGGGTTTTTAGTGTTTTCGATAATACTAGTGATACCGTCGCCACTTATAAACTGCCGCAAACAACTGCATAGTCTATAATCATTCCCTACTTGCTACCGCAAACAACTTTACAACGTATAAGGGCACTTTGTAAAAATCTTTCGTTTAACTTACCTAAACAAAGTGTAATAACTAGAAAGTAGCTTCTTCTTTACTTAGATTATATGAAATTACCCTAGTAAGCACTAATTAATATTGGTAGGTCTTTATCGTTGCAACGTAGTTGATTCTAATCTCTCTGGTCGAAGTAAAAAGTGTTTCATTGAAAGAAGTGATTTTCTTCTTTCTAAGTTTGGCAAACTGCTAGCTGGTTTGTACACTAATTTATATAGCCAATTGCTTTAGCCTGTACTCTACTAAGAAGTGAGCATCTACTGCACTTGATATGCAGTTAATGCAGTCATATCGTATAAACTATACTTCATTTTCAAGCAGTATAATCAACTAACTGTAAGTATAGTTGACTTGCCTGTACTAAAATTGACTGCTATTCTAACAAATACATAAAAATTGATAATATATATAAGATGATGTTTGTTATGAAGGTAACTTGGATCTTTTTTTTAAAAAGAAATCGGCCTGTACTTTTCCAACAGAGTTAAAAGTTATCATCAAATCGAAATCGTTCCAAAAAAAAGAGCTATTAATTAACGGTTTACTCTATATATTACTTCGTGACCGCTATTACATCTTGTGTCAATTTCGTAATTACGCGAAAATGTTGGACGATCTTTTGAAATTTTATACGTAATTTGTAACTGTGATAAATAAAAGTCAGACGGGTTTTATAAGATTATCGTAGGAATTATATATGATAAGAAACTGAGTAATATCGATTGTAATAATATTTTCATTATTTACTCCAATTAGAATTCAGATCATAAACATCTCAAATTGAATTAAATAAAAACAAAAACAACATGGAAATATATTAAAACTTTTCAATCAACGCATTTAGTAGCATTATTCTTTTTCAAGTATAATATGATGTTGAAGCATTGCTGTAATCATATCGCAAAGGCGTTTTCACAATCAACTCGTCCAATTGGAATATTAAGTAGTAATAATAACGTAATGAACCCTGGAAAATCTTTAATAGTAATCAAAAAACCTCTTCATATAATCTTCAGCATCCATAATATTTATTACTTTTGAAGTAAAGGTTTTATTTCAGCGATTTCAAATAACTTTATGGTAACGTGAGCCATTAGATTGTTCCTAAGGTAAGTCGATTATAACGTCAACGAAAAGCTTATTTCAAAACAACTTGAGAATTAATAGGGGTTTCAAAAATCCATTTTATCAATATTGCTAATGAACCATTCATCTACAAACATTATAATTACAGTAAAAATAGTGAACCGCCTTGTATAACCCGGGTTAAAAATACGGTTTAAATAAATTGGCGATAGTAGCTTCGCGGACCAGGTGGCTTATATAGAGCAAATCATGTATATCTTTTATCAACACAATAGACACAATAGTAAACTAATTATAAACGGGGATCTAAACTTGGTTAGGAAAACGTAAAATGCTATTATCGTCTTCTGAACATTTTGAAAAAGAAACCTTGAATACTTAGTCGTAGTCAATACGAATATAAGAAAGAAAGTTACGGTTGTTTATACGTATCGCGCGAATTAGTCGAAATCAAGTAGTGTTTTACATAATAACAGTATTGTAGTCATTTTAAAGGTTGGTATTAATAAAAAGTTTGTAACCTTTCGATATAGACTTGTTAACAACGGTTAATAGAACAACGTACGCTTTTGAAAAAGGGGTAAAAACGATTGATTCGATATGAAAAAACCGAGGTTCATAATTTAAAAGGTTAATATTAGTAAAACCTATAAAAATATTCAAATTTCGTGGAAATAATGTAACGGGTTGTATATATGGACTTCCTTCTCATGAAATAGTTGAAAATAGAATTAGTAACGTCGTTTGAATTAAAAGACTAGTCGTTTAGAGAGCCGTCGAATAATTATAAAGTATTTCAAATTCTTATAATTCATGAAAATAATGAACTAACAGGGTTTACCTTAAAACTCCGCGTTTTATATTGTCAAATAGCTCATGATTAGTTATAATTCCTTGATCTAGATTTTATAATTATATTAACCAGGTAACAAAAACAAAAATAATGCGTTATTGGGCGAAGATTTTTTTTTTTCATTGCGTTGAAATAAGTAACCTTCTGAGGTTTAATCTCAACAGTTCGACTTTATAAAGATTTTCCGGTTAGTTTTTCATTAGGATAAAATATTTTTTAGAAGAAAGGCTTAAGTTATTGAAACGCAATTTTCTTCTCGGGTTCACAAAAAATGATAACCTTATTGATTAACCGAATTAAGGGGCTAGTTATTACGAAATAATTCAAAATAAATTACCGGTAAAAGTAAGTAAAGCCAAGAAAATCTCGTACCCCTTATATGGACATAAAAAAATGTTTACTTCTAGATAACGCGTAATTTTTCTGGGTATATACATACCTTAACTTTTGTTTCAATAACGAACTCTAAATAATTAGTCTTTTGAAAGCCAAAATCGTATTTGTATATATCGAGGTTTAGTTCCTCTAAGTTTAAAATTCTTAATATCTGTTTGATCTTAATGTCATAGTTGTGAGGAGTCTTATTACAATTTATTAATATATTTTCAAAGTAGGTGAAATGGAAAATGTCGAGAATTGAATCCAAATAATTATTGATTTATTATTAAATAGTAGTCGGTATACAGAACAAACCGAAAAGGTTAATTAGCTACTAAATAAGATCGAAAAGTATACGGAACGTAATTTATTACTCGTCGTCTTTTTCAATACCGAGTTCACAAAAAGTCGTTTTAATGTCGAGTTTGGTAAATTACTTAACTCTTAGAACATTTGTAAACGTGGTTTTTTTATCAGTTGAAAGTCATAAGGGTCTGTTTTCTTAATAACAGTAAGTTTATAGGAATCTATATGAAAAGCTAAACCATTTTTGAGTTTTGGAATGAAAAAATATAGGGTAACCCGTTTAAAAGTTGTTCATACGAATATAAACTTAATCCAACTATTTAATTAACGTGTTTCATAATAGTATAATCCTTTCCTATAACATACTATACAATGAGCCTTGAAAGATCTCTAAAGGCTGATTATAATTATCGTTTTGAAGGATAATTTCGTGATTTGTTTCAAAGCAGTAACAAAGTAACTTACCTCTCATGGTTTGTCGAGTAAAAACAAAAATTTATTAAACGTACTAGGAAGTTTTTCGTTAATAGTAACGGATAACTTTGAGGCTAATGTACTATTAATATTTTCGAGAAAGATGGTGGCAAGCCGCATAAATGCAGTTTGATTCTTATAAGCCTTGCGGAGTAAAGCGTGAAAGGTGGCAATACTAATACCCTTAGGTGGCTTTTATACTAGCGCGAATTTCGGTTTCTATACACGATGATTACTCGCTCTTTCCAAAAGTAATACATGTTTTGGAGCGGAGTAAGTTATCCATTCGTACTTTATTTAAGGTTAATTAAAAAAAAAAAAAACGTCGTAATATAAATAAGGATTGATATAGGTTTCACTAAATTGTCAGTATCTATCGAGGTGAGTATTGAAATAAGTTATGGAAAAAATAAACCGTATGCTAGTCTTAGATACGTAAAGTGTTGGAACAGCAATCAAATGCAGAGTTAAGTTAACTTTACTGCAAGTAAAGTTGATTGTACATACGGCAAATTGACTGTGGTTTGTGGGACTGCACTTCAAGTGCAGTGCAGTAGGTACCTACTTCAAAGTGAGGCACATTCCAAAGCATTTGACTTTATAAATTAGTATGCAGACCGGCTAGCGGTCTGCTAAACTTAGAACTTACACCTAAAATCAATCAACAATATCAACGCAACACCAGTTACTTCCACCATAGTAATTCGAATCAACTACGTTGCAACAATAAAAGCCTACCAACATAAAGGATAGTTTCATTAAGTCGTTAGAGTAAAATTAAAATGAACGGAAATTGTAATCGACGGGTAAATTATTTAGTTTTTACTTTATAATATTTATGACTTATATCAATTCAAATATTCATTAATTAAATGAAATTGAAAGGTGAATTTATTATAAACGAGGAGTTATTTAGGAGGTAAGGGTAAGCTATTAGATCGAATTAAAGTTTTTCCAAGTTTAATATGCAATTATATATAAAAGTTATGGTTTAATCTTTTCAAAGTCGATAAAATCATCGGTAAAAGAAAAGTAAATATTCGTAGTAGCCTTGTTATCAAAGCTATTCGGGCGTTTAATTGGATTCAATAGTTAAATTCGAAATTGAAAACCGTTTGCGTTGTATTTTAGGTATAACCCCTGTTTTACCCTTATCGCTCCCTTCTCACTTTTAATTTTTTTGGGTATAAATTCTCTTGTTATTTCAATTAATGTGAGTTTACTCTCCTATTCATGTCATTTAACTCACGTGAGTTTACTTGCTTATTGCTATTATCGGCTATCTCAATCAATGTGAGTTAACCCGTTTATTGTTGCCACTTTACTCATGTGAGTTAACTAGCCTGTTCTTCTTACTAGTCTATATCGGTCAATTCACTTATTATTGTTATGAACCCATGGAGGTTAATCTCTTTACTATTGAGGAACCATAGAGTAAAGGCTTCCAAACAGTCTGGTGACTGGTAAAAAATGAAATTAAGTTAAATCAGTTGGCATGTTAGGAAGGAAGGCTTGTTTTTTCCAAAAGTTAAGCCTTAAAGGGATTCTAAAGCGTCAAACGTCGCCGTATTCAAGAAGTTTGATAGTGGTTTTCAATTCGTATGTATATAACCAACTTATTGGATCAAGACTTGTTGTTTTGTAGAGTCATTAATACGAGAGCGATTTACCCAAGGCTTATTCCGGGTTTGTAAGATATTTTTAACATGAAATTTAGGTTTGGTTTCGTTATTATTATCAATAAAGTCGATACCGGGTGTTTAATAGTCGTGAACTTCTTCGTTCAGGAGTGGATCAAAAGTGGTTCGAATAAGTTGGTCGATGTGAAATCAGAGGTAGTTTCTACCCGGAATATCAAGTTCGATAACATGGGAATCAACTATATATATAATACAATATTTTTTATAAAATTGACCTAGTTTTTCCTCTTTTGAAAATAAATTTAATTCATAATTTTAAAGAAAAGCTCGACGTTATCGTCGACCTAAAACCGTTTTATAGGAAAATATTATTCATCAGCGGTTCTTTTAAACGCTATAGAGTAGTTGTAATTACAATTTATATGAATTTCGTAACGTTTCGAATACGTTGGATAAAGGTTTCAATTTTTACGTGTGATTTCATAACTGAGACAAGTAAAAGTTGGATAGGTTACATAAGCTTAACTTAATGATTTTATTTTACAAGGAACTGTTCAACATTAATTGTAGTAATATTTTCATCATTTAAAGTTCATTGGTAACTAGATAATAAGCTGTTTTAATCGAATTGGGTATAAATTGCGAGAAAAAATAGGTATATTACGACGTTTCCATTAGCGTGTTTGGTAGCATCATGTGTTTTATGGTAGAATGTGGTGTTTAGATGTTTCTCCACACCAGTTAAGTTGTAAAGGTATTTTCAAAGCATATTAATGCAATTAGAACTATAGTTAATAATAATAACATGAAAAATTCTTAAAATTGTTAATAGTATTTTAAAAACCGTTCTGTATAACTTTCGGTGTTTATGATATTTATTACTTTTAAAATCATGATTTATTGAAACTATCTTCAATAACTATAAAGTAATATAAGTCATTAGTTCTTTTTTTAGCGGAAGATCTATGATAACATCAATACAAAGTTTGTTCAATCGTTGTTCAAAAATTGGTAATTGTTTCAAAAGTTCTCTTCAACTATATCTTTAATAAATTGTTCTCTTATAAATATCTTGATTTGAATAAAAACGTCGAATCGTATAGTACAATTTTGGTTCAAAGTTCTTTTTGAATAAAATAGCAATGATAACATTGCGGCCTAGGAAACCTATAAAAATTCAATCGTGTATTGTTTAAATTGAATAATTAATAAGTGGTTTGTAAATATAAAACTCAATACAATTACAAAACCGCAAAATGTAATCATTGTTCATTTGATATTTAGAAATAAAAACTTCAAGTATTTGGTTGTTGTTAACATAAATATCGGTAGCAAAACCTTGGCTATTTATACGTATTACGTGAATTAATCCGGGGTAAGTAACGTTTCAGGCAATAGCGACGTTTTGGTTGTTTCAAAGGTTGACGTTAGTAAAAAGTTTATATTTTTTCTGAAATGGATTCGCTAGTGACAATAAGTCAGACGATTCATATATATTAGAGTGGTTCAAAAGTGATTTATTCGGGGTAAAGTAGTTCTAGTTTCTGGGTTAAAAGATGGAGGCTCAAGAGGGTTTTGAGAATATCCTCATTTCGATTTAATATTGTATTTGGTTCTACGTAATTTTCCTTTTTATTATAAATCAATTTACAAATGAATTAGGAAATACGTTCAAATTAGTGGATTCATAATTATAAAAGTCTTCGGGTATCTATGAAGTATTTCAAAAGTTAATAGTTTTCAAGAATATTAAACAGACAGGACATACCTCTAAGTTTCATGTTTTATTCTTTTAAATATTTTATAATCCCTGGTAGTTTTTGTCATGGATTTCGTAATTATATTTGGCGGGTGATAAATGAAGAGAGTAATATGTTATTAGTTATAGGGTGTCGGAATCGTACTGTTGGAGTAAATAGCTTTTTAAAGCCTAATCGGAACAGTTGTTCTTTAAAAAAGTTTTCTGGTCAGGGTTTTACTAAGTGAGAACTGGTTTTAAAAGTAAGGAAAGTTTAAGTCGTTCGAAAATGGATTTTTTCTTGGGCCCTTAACGGAAAGCGGCCCTTTTTTGTTAAACGAATTAAGGTATTGTTGATTATAAAGTAGTCTCGAATGAATCGCCATTGACATTAAATGAAGTTGAGAAAATCTCGTACCTTTAATATAAACGTAGGAGTCGTTGATTCCTAGATAGTACATAGGTTTTCTGGTTTTATATTGATTTCAATTCCCGTTTCTATAATAAACCTGGAATACGTTTTTATATTGTACTTAAACTTGAAGATATCAAGGTTTAAATTAACAGCTTTCAATGCGTTTAGTATCTATTTAATTTTCAAGTTATATCTATGAAAAGTGTTCTTTAATTATATTTGAATATCTTTCATGTAAGCGGAATGAAAAATATTGAGAAATTGGTGTAACAAATTGTTGATATGATTTCAAAATACAATTGATATTCTGGAAAGATAGAAATTGGTGATTAGTTATTCGACAAGTCTAAAAAGTATGGGGAACTTAGTTTTCTACTCATTGTGTTCTTTGATACGAAGTTTGTAAAAAATGGATTTAACGTCATGTTTGGTAAATTATTTCATACGTGAAATATTTGTGAATATTTTTGTTCAATAAGAGAAATGGAATAACTGTCATCTTTCAAAAAAGCGATAAGTTTACAGTAATCTATATAACATCATAAGTTATTGTCGGTTTTTTTAACGAAGAGTACGGAGGTATTTTTGGAGTAGTCATTTACGCGAATGTAACTTTAATTTAATAACTCAAGCAACTTTTCGCTCAACACTGGGAATTTTTCCTATAATAGGTCGTATAATAAACCTTAAAGGGATTTCAAAAGCTAGTTCTAATTTTCGTTTCAAAAGATAATTTCGTAATTGGTTCTAAAATGGTAAAGAATAAATTTATTTCTTATAGTTTTATTGAATAAAAACCCGAATATCTTAAAGTTATCTAAAAGTTTATTGTTTACGGAAACGGGCAACTTTAAGGTTAACGTCTTATTAATATTTTCAAAGTAGACGATGGTAAGTCTCGTAATGATGGGTTAGTCCTTACTAGCCGTGCGGAATAGAATATGGAAGGTGGAGGTATTGATATATTTAGATTCTTTTTATATCGGCGTAAAACTCTGTCCCTATATACCGTGATTACCAATGTATCCTAGAAATAAAATATACCTCGGGACGAAGTAATTCACCCGTTAATATTTTATCTAAGTTTACTTAAAATAACGTTATATTACAAACAAGAAATAATGTTGGCCCAAATTCGATATCGGTACTTATCGAGGTGAATGTTTAAACAAATTCTAAAAGAAATAAGTTGTGGATTAGTTTGAGATACAGACCGGGTAATTTCGTTAAGTTGCCGAGGTTGGATATGACCACGCGGTAAATTCAATTGACGGGAAATATATTTGTTTGCAATGTTATAATATTTGTAATCAATACTTATGAAAACTTCAATCAATTAACTAGACTTATGAAGTAAAATTACCATAAATAGGAAATCATTTAAAAGTTAGGGGTAAGTTATAAGGTTGAATTAAAGTCCTTCTAATTTTATACGTCACTATTTATATGAGTCACTATTTTCTCTTTTTTTAAAGTCGATAAAATCGTTGGTAAAGATGAGATAAATTCCCATATTAGCCTTGATATCGAAGTCATTTGGGCGTTACGAGGGGTCCAATGGGAAGGTATAAATACGATAACTATTCGCATCATATTTTAGGTATAAACTGAGGTTTTTACGGCGGAACAGTTTAGAGTGGTTAACCTAGGTCACGTTCTATTTCATATCGGTTTGAAAAGAGTTTACTCCGGATATAATAATATTTTCTTAATTATTGTAATCGGGTGCATCGCTGTTGTAATTTCTTTTACATATTGTATTAGCAGAATTTATATCATTAATATTATTAGTGTTCCCGTGTCAAGTGCAGAGGTTTTGGAGTTGTTTATTAATTAGTTAGATGCGGGTGACCTATTTATTGTAATCTACGGGTATTAAAAATGATAATAACGTATTCGCTAGTATATAGTTAATAGTTTCTTTTGAAATAACGGGTTTGGCAGCGTATTTTCAAATTATGTCGTCAACTTTTATAATTAAGGCCTTCTAAACATTTGAGAAGACGGTTAATAGTTTTCAAGCCTTTTAATTTCAATTTGTAAGCCGATAGATAACGTTTGAAATCGCGTTTGAGTTGTAGTAGTACACGTGAAGTATTGCTATAAAGATGTTAAGATCGTTATTATTGCCTTCGTTACCGCGAATATAATGATTTTTAGGATGGTTTTACTAAAATCTTTTGGTTATTGAAATGATACATAGTAAATTTTTATGTTCATAAATTTTCGGGTTTCGCGTAATTCACATAATATAATAGCTTTTTCTACCGAAAAACGTAATTTAACGTCTTAAAACGGAAATAGTTAGGTAAAGGATTTACATTTAGGTCGTTAATGATTCATATTACTGGGTTGTTCGTTAATATCGTAATTGGAGTTGGGGGAGTTCGGGTCGTCGTCATCGTTAGGTAAGTTGATGTAGTTTCCGATAGAGAATGGCGCTGTAATTAAATTGTTTGTAAATAGTGTAAAAGTAGGATCCATTTTTAGGGAAGGTTGTTTCGAGGACTTGGACGTGTTGATAATTACTTTAAGATGTCCTATTATGTTTATTAACATGGTTAGTACTTCAATATTGCATTATTATAGATATAAAGCGTGTTTACGAGTAGTTTAGTTCTGCTCGACAAGCTTTACGCGTACGGTTCTGGTAAATTGTTCGTGTTAAGCGGTTAAATGACCATATTGTGTTGTTGAAACGTTTTGGAGTTGGATTCTTATACGTATTTCGAGGAATTTCCTTAAATCCTAGAGATTAAGGTTCAAAAAGTTGGATGATATAGCCTTAGGTTGCAACTATGTATAAATATACAAGATACTGTTGATGGAAAAGATCTAGGATTATATATGAAGATATCAAGTTAAATTTGTCGTTTAAGACGGTCGAATACTGTTAATCATCTTCGATGAAGAACAAGGGGGAAGGAACCTCTATTAAGAAACTATTAAAAAGTTATATAAATAGGGGTGGCCCGGTTACAATAAAGGTGTAAGGTCATGCCCCTAAGCAGTTTTAGAGCATTGTAGAAGCATGGTAACCGCCAGAGCAAGATCCTTAGTGACTACTAGCCCAGGCACCAGCTTGTAACAATTTCTTTCGTAAAATTTGAGTTTATGAATAGGTATCGTAAATTCGGTATTTATTGATATAAAATAAAGCTATTCTTACATTGGAGGAATACTTATAATAATCAATAATCTTATGAACCTTTATAAGGCTGATAACTCAGTTGTGTTTAATTTTTTACAAATTGGCGCGACCTTGATACACCTTTATAAGGAAAGGTTTGCGTTTTACAAACCCAACGCTTTGTGGGAATATCGCGTTCACCTTTTTTACATAATAATGAAGTCGATCGAGTTTAGGTATTTACCACTTCGTAACCTTTTTGTAAACCTTACTAAGTTTATTAACCGCATGTAAAACGTTTACATATAGTTGAGCAAATGTACCCGCTTACGTATATATAGAAGTTAGGTTGGTAATCTTGGTTATGAGTGGTAATAAAGCGATTGTAATAACAATTACATCACTTTACCCAAACAAGTTAGTTTCCAGTACTTCAATGCGGGTAATTAGGGTTATAAAGAACCCTAAATATATAATTATAGTTAACAATACTTTTTAATTTCAGTTTTTCTGGAAACTTCATCGTACCGCCATAATGACCTCATTAATATGTATGAATATATAGTCGAAAACGTATCCCAAAATGTAAGTAAAGACTTTTACCTCCCCATTAAGATATATATCAGTTATCAAGACCTGGCTATTTGAAGATTCCCTCCTATATATAGTACCTAAAATTATTTTTTTCCGGTCATATGAAAAGTTCCAATATTTGTAAGCGATATTTTAAACATAAATACGTGATTATCAATTTCAGCTAATACGATGTCAATGAAGTAATCAAGATAGACGTTTACTATATAGATCGAATTGAAGTAAAAATATTCCATCCCCTCCCCCAAAACCGTTTTAAGATTATATAAAGGTTATGAAAGCATCTTTCCTAATGAGGAGAAGGACTCGTAGCCTAATAATTAAAAAGAACTCGCGCCAAACCTTCCATATAAAATCATTGTCACCATAATGACAAACAAGGAGAGAAAAATTAATTAGGATACAGTTATGTAAATCTATATCCCCTATATTTTTACTGCACTAAAATTTATATATATTAATAATTTCGGCGCCCTTCACAAAAAAACCAATAAACATAATATAATATACAAGAATTGTTTTACCCGCGATTATATACACGATTATACACCCCATATTTATTCTCAGTGCTTGGCAACGTTTAATTGATTCATTTAAAATCTAAAGTAATATAACTTACATTTCGAAACGTTAGTAACAGTCGATCCTGAACTAGCGGAAAAGTTATAGTTTGTTAGGTCGTTCCAGTTTAAGTATTTAATAAAAGCTAGCTGGTAGGTCGAAACAATAAATAAAACGTAAAATCAGATAAAAGAGTAACCGATTTTATAATCATAATAACTCTGATGTGCAAAACCTTAGCCGTGATAGATATTACATGTTATAACTTGACTACAAAGATTTTAAAACCTTTAAAACTCGTTTTCGTAATCTTGAAAACTTTTTAATCCGAATTACGGGTTTCAAAAACCGTAATGATCTCATTAGGTACAAAAACATGAATTACGTGGATTATTATAAAAATATTATTACCTATGGTCTAAACACCTTTCGTTTAAGTTTTAAAATCATTGGGGCTTTTTATGAAATTAATAGGGTTTTCGATGTTACTCGTTAAGCTAATTAAGTTACCGGATTTTATGCAGTGTACGCTTAACGTTTATAGTATATTGGTAGCCACGTTTATCGTGAATGTGGTGAGTTTTAGCGTAAGTATAACACGCGGAGGGACAGAGTTTATGTATATGGCCGCGGGGCTAGAAGGACCGAGGACTCAAAAGTAAAACGTAGGTTGTTTCGCGTCCTTATTGTCGAGATTTGAACGGATAATAATATAATAAAACTGGATTTTCCGGTCTCTTTTTTTACCAGGCGGGAACTTTTATTAACGGGAACGGTTGCGGTGATCTTTTTAGTTAAAGCTTATGTTACTAACTTTATATTACAACGAATTCAATCAATATTTAGTATTGTTTCTAACCAACGTCCGAAAAATTGAATATGTTTTTCTTCCCCTTGTTTCGAAACTGTTATGTGATCGATGTATATCAAAGGGAAATAGTTACAACAGTTAAAACATTGAGACACCGATCTACAAGGTCCTAAGATGTAATTTCTTGCTAGAATCGCATAATTGAAACGCTTCACTGGAAACAAGTATCGCTAATTAACACACTATTGTAGGCAACCCACACCCTCAAAACAAATTTTATACCGTTTTAATATCGCTTATAATTACTTATTATTACAAGATAAACGGAAAGATTTAAAAGAATTAAA
Organism: Anisogramma anomala; assembly: GCA_038502455.1. Taxonomy (NCBI): domain Eukaryota; kingdom Fungi; phylum Ascomycota; class Sordariomycetes; order Diaporthales; family Gnomoniaceae; genus Anisogramma; species Anisogramma anomala. The sequence goes on along the minus strand of JASMMZ010000004.1, from coordinate 19,715,387 downwards.
AAAGAAACGATCCAGATTATGAAACCCGTGTAAATATTCTAATTGTTTATCGAAGGATACGTATCAACTAGTATAAACATGGCTTCAATAACGATTTTGTTGGTAGGCCTTTATCGTTGCAAGGTATTCGATTCGAATCACTGTGGTCGAAGTAACTAGTGCTGCGTTGATATTGTTGATTGATGTGTAAGTTCTAAGTTTGGCAGACTGCTAGTAGGTCTGCACACTAATTAGTATAACCAAACGCTTTGGCTTGTGCCTAACTTTGAAGTGGGCACCTACTGCACTACACTTGTAGTACAATGTATTTAAATCCCACAAATTGAAGTCAATTTGCAGTACGTACAAACAATCTTACTGCAAGTGAAGTTGACTTGAGTATACTGCACTTAACTGCTATTCCAACAGATTTCGCTTTTTATGACTTGAGGAACCTCGATCGGGATCTCTTCAAAATGGGTAGAAATTACATCGTAAACCCCTTTCATTATGAAATATATAAGGACTAGCATATCAAAGTAAAGGTCTTTTAAAACAGTAAAAGGGCTTTGATATTTTTTTTTTCAAAGAAGCCTACTTTTCATGACAGTATACTTACAATTTATGGCGAACCTTGTATAAGTTTTTCCCACCGTTATTATAACTCATGAGTTTAATTATATGCGTTTAACAAAGGTATATTGGAGGTTGTATCTCTTGCTGTCGCGTTTTGGGCTTTTCGGAACATTCACAAAAACCTGTAGGTCCGTTTCCTCCGCTATTTTTTAAAGAACGTTTTGTTGAAGAAGGTGGTATTTTAGGTGGTTGCAAACAGTGCCTTATAGCCTCCATTTAAGCAAAAAAACTGATTTGAGAGTTAAACTAACTGGTAACCTATTTCGAACCTTTACGATAATTTATATTACCCTTTCGTTATGACCCAAGAACATCGGAGGGTCAGAAAATAGGCCAGTATGGGGCTAAGCCACTAAGAACCTGATGTTCCACACATCAGGTGAGGATGTCTCTTATGTCAACAACCTTAGGGTTAGGGTTACGCACTAAGGATCATTGAGATCATGTTTTGATCCAACATGATCCAACACTGAAGGCGTATGAAGGATTAAGGATATAAGGACACGGTCAGCACCACATAGATAGTATTTCCTTCATAACTCTTCAGTTGTCAATCTAAGTATTCAGTCTCAGTATATTCTGAATAGCCTCACGGCTTTTGATCATTACTTTCACGGTTGCGATATTGTTCACTCAGCACCTCTGCTACCTTATTCATAAAATAAACCCTCTGACACCTTCTATATACTCAAGGGTATTTAGTGTGATCATTACTCCTTTATATAAACGTAATATAGAGTTTGAGTGTGGGGAGTCTTCAAAGGATTTGGGAAGGATCGAATCGGATTGTTGTTAAGTCTCATTCAAATATAGTGTATAAAGATCCCTCTGACTCCATAGTTATACTCTTTATGACACTGGGAAGCCATTTCCCTAGTACGAATCATCTTAAGTATATATCCTAATCATTGGACTATTATCTCACACCTAATTAATGGATGACTAAGGCCTTGGGGCCATATATAAACAAGGAAAATGAAGTGATAACTAAAAGGTAAAATAGAATGCTAAGTAAAATGATGGTGATATTTAAGAGTAAAGTAGTCAACGGGAAAATTGAAAAATGGAAGAAGGAGGTTGAATGAAAAAAAATTAAAGTAAAAATAAAGTAAAAGAAGGTGGAGTTAAAAAGAAGGTGTTTGGTTTCTCATTCGAGTGGCGAAATACGAGTAGCGAAAATCTAGAAGCGAGTTGCGAGCAGCAAGAAGAGAAAAGCGAGACGTGAGTAGCAAGAAGCAATAAATGAAACATAAGACGTCAGACGTGAGATGTGGAACGTGAGAAATGATAGGTTTGTCTCGTCCACATGTTTACGATGGTCAACTTTTTTACATTAACATTTTGGAAAATTTACGTTTGAAGTGAGTGTAAATTGTGGAGTAGGTAGTTTGTTTATATTGATAAACCTTGGTAAAAATTGAATTTATTGTCATTTTCTTTGAATACAATCTAATTATCATCGTTATTATCATCTTTTATAAACGGTATACTTCGAAACTCGTCGTTCATCAAAATTTTCTCTTTTTTAATATATGGTTTCAAGAATTTGATAAAACATTTCTGTCGTTTTCCTTTGGTAGTCGAGTTAAATATTTAGATTGAAATAGACGATATAAATTGGTCAACTTCCTACATTTTGGTTGATCTTCGTTTCAATATTGGTGTTAGAATATTCTTGAGGGTTTTCTTTCGATTGTTAATAAAAATATTTTAGTCCAATATTATCAGTTTTTGTTAGAATCTATCGATTATAATCTTTAACTTCAAATTTGTTATTATTATTTTCATTTTAGGTTTTGTTAATTTCAGCTGTGATTTATTAAATCATTTATAGTTTTACTGTTGACCTATAAATACCTTCACAGATACTAGCGAATTAGTTGTAAATTGTTGTCCTATCTACTTGTAACTTGAAAAAACAAAATCGTCAATTGTTCTCGGTTAACGTTCAACACTAGCTTTACAATAGCCTCCAAAGAATATGGTTTAACTGTATAATTTAATATGATTGGCAATGAAGTGTAAGGAAAACTTTATACAATTTAGTTGTTAATTTCCCCTATAATATTAGTGATTACTACACGCTACGCTTCGAGTCTTCTGTATTTACGTGAGCAAGCAATTTCTTACATCTATTTTTAAATAATTTTACAAACCCCTCAATTAACCCTATTAATCTAATTAAGTAAACAAATGTATTTATTATCTTCGTTTTTCTATTTGCCAAAAACTTCACCATTGACGGACATTTAAAGTATTTCACGTTATTCAGATAATTTTTTTCAAGGTAACTAAATATATTTGCAATAGGTTTCTATATTCGATACAGTTTCTTACTTATCAGTTCACTTGTTATCCGGTAAAATAAGAATCCTGAGAAATATTCAATTGCGACGTATTAATAGGGTTCGTCGCCAATTCATGTTAGGTTCATTTTCCTTGTAATGTTTATTCCGATAATTCACTATGGTTTCGAAAACACTATAGGTATAGGGTTGAAGTTAAATACTTTGATTATATTAGATAATACGTATAGCTCGTATGTATTACTATATTTGTTGGTATTATCGTAAAGTATAGGTTATTACAATATATTTTTTAATTGCTAAAGTGCTAATTCCACCGCAGAATGTCTATAATAATCGTAAGCCTACCTCAACGTGCGAGACACTTCTTCTTTTTTCATATGAATAATATACTCGTTACCAAGTTCGCCTCTTGGAAAAACACCTTTTTAGATACAAAATTATATGATATTACACTTTCCTTTTCTATTTATTTACGTTAAAACGTTCCAAATTGTTGCATGACTATTAATGAGATGTCAAACAATATTCACATACTAATATATCTCGTCGATATATATGATAGCTATCGTTAAACCTTATCGTAATATTCGCCCTAGGTTTAACACTCCCATAGATAAGCGAATTCCTGTATCTAGGCCTCTTAACATTACTAGTTGCACGAATAAGTATTCTACTATCCACAGTATTTTTTTCATACCTGAATATTCCTATATTTCATTTTGATAGATTAATAGTTCATTATTATAACTTCAAAATTTCATTACAGGTTTTAATTACTTTGTTTGAATTAGAAAAATAAACGATTTTCTAGCGATCAATCCAAAAACATTCGTTTATTACACAATTCTCCCGGTATGTATTGTTAGACTCGGTAAATATAAAATCAAGTTGGTATCATTAGTATAAACAATCGTTGCAAAAGGAGACTTAATCACATATAGTCGCACTTTTTTAAACATTTTACTATAACTGACGCTTTATTTTCTTCGAGGGAATATCGCTTTTCAATATCATTAAATTTATAAAAACAAAACTAGGATTGTTATGTAAATCAATACTTTATTAACAATCCAAGTGCCTACAGGTAACCATTTAATTTAAAAGTAATACCATAGATTCCTTTACTAGAAACATTTATAGTGAGGTTATATTATAGCAGACAATCTAAAGCCGTCTCCTCATTCTGATGAATTTCCAAATATATCGTTATAAATGTCCGAATATACTCTTGTCGTCATTCGAATCTTGCAAGAACACACTACATTTACTTCGAAACTTCCTCCATCGAGGTTATTTTGAGTAGTTTTCTCATACAGAATGTCTTCAAAATCACAGTCCACAATATTTTGTTATTAATGAATTGTGCAGCATATGGTGTAAGGTAAATGAATTTATTGAATATCTTTGATAAATTAGGGTAATTTTGATATTTCGCGTATATTTAGAGTCTTTTCTGGTAGGTTTAAAACGGTCTAACCTATCGTCGAAAAAACTATAAAATGAATGAGTAAATATAACTTTCGAAAAAATTGAGTTTTTTTGAAAATAGAATTAATGCTCTCTAATACGAAACGAGAAAAATATTAAAAGTATAAAAATTTCAATATTGTTCCGAACCCATACAATATCACGTTATAATCGTCTATATACTTGTAGAAGTCTGTATTCCCAACTTAATTATACCCTATTTATATGGAAAACGTTAATTCACTAATTCTTAAATCATTTTGATTATTTCATAATAACTATTCACCAAATGTTATATTATTGAATACGTAACATGTATATCTATTCCCCGTTGTGTTCAAGGCATTTTGAACCTCAAATATTATATGTTTGGCGTAATCAACTTCGTTTTATACTTATATATTAGTGTAATTGAAATGCCTTAGTACGTATTTGTTACGTTACTATAAAAAAATTGTAATATCTTTAGAAAACAGTATCTAATACCTTATGTAATAAGTATATAAGCTATTAAGATCCAATTGTACAACTATTAACGGGTATATAATTAGAAAATAATCGATATTGACTTTTTCAACAGATAACATAAATATACACTTTATTTTAATTATACTGGTATCGAAAACCAAATAATCTTCATTTTAGGGTAGAATCGTTGTTTTAAAGCAACCTTCCCTTACAAGTATTTAGATTGTTTTAGTTGAAATAGTCGACTATTCGGATCGAACTCGATGGAATAGGTGACTTGATGAATAACTCGCACATTTTTCAAGCAAAATACGAATATGTTCCTTCAAGTATATGCTGGTTTCTTAACTAGCGCGAGTTCTCATTTTCCTTCTTCTTTCTCAACATATTATGTATATTCCTTGCTAACGAATACATCAACCTCGTTCATTTTGCATATATATCTAGCATTAATACCAAAAGACTCGAACTATCTTTTAACAAAGTTTTATAATACATCGCTCAAATCTCTCTGTTCAAGGTGTTGTTCGATATTTCTATCGATTTTTATATTCTATACCATTAGTATCAGTTTTTTACGCCATCTTTTATATAAGTTTCTGCGTCCTTCAATTTTTTCTCAACTTTTATTCTTCTTTCTTTTACACATTTTCACTATAGCTGATGTTTATATAATGATACACTTAAAAAACCCTCCATATCCTTCTTAATATCTAACGAATACAACGCGATAATATCATTATTTTATCATTCAATTCCTAATTGGTTGCTTCGTTCTAATAAATAATCAATAAATCTGCATTTGAGGATAGTTTCACAAAGAAATAAAAAAAACTTTGTTAATTATCCTCTCCTCAAACTCTAAACTAATACGTGTGAAACAGGTAAACGTAATAAATAATCGACAACATCAAGGTGTCTTTAAATAAGTGACTTTTTTATTTCATTAAACGCGATAAATTTCTCGAATTTCTTTCTTTCCCCCGTTTCTTTATTTTATAACCAACATTATCGGTCTCTTTTTTCGGTTTTATGCGTCGTCGTCTTGTTCTCATTCACCTCTTCATTCTTTTTGTTTTCCAATTTAAATATAATCAGAACACTTCTCAAAAGTACCTTTTTAATAATATTGAATTTCCTTGAGGCTTTTCTTTTGCGAAAGGTTTCCCTCCAATATAAGACCCGCAATATTTTAGGTATTTCTCTTGTTAAGTATATTGAATGAAGTTTCAAAATTCGTTTCATTTTCGTAAGCACTTTTATTATTCCTTGCAGATACTCAATTTTTCCTTGTTTTCGCTGTTACTTTCCTCTTTATCTAACAACAAACTGTTGTCTCCATTTCTACTCAATTCCCCTGAAGATTCATAAAGTTGTTGAGACCAATGGCGAATATCTGATAGAATCCGGTTCATATAATCTAGTTATATATTAACATATAATGGTTTTACGCGGCGTTCCACAAGCGTAATAACTTAATACCCGCATTCACTAATAAGAACAAAAACATTGTTAGTACAATTGTTGACGGTTGAGTAGCGTATGAGCTAATTACGATTAAATAACAAATTATATAAATGATAGTTGGCTGTGACGAATATGCTGATCAAGAACAAGATACCACTAACAACAAAGGGGAATAAAACGTAATTAAATAACGTCGTACAACTTTCATGAGATATCTTAAATATTATAAGCGGGTTAGTTGTTTGATAATCACTTCCAGAAGAGTTATTATATTTAGTATAACCAATTCAACAAAAAAAAAACATTATTCCTCAAATATTAGCTGATATAGAAATTGTAAATATCGCTATAAATGTACCCAAATTATGTTTTATCGTTCTTGATATCGCTTAATATATTACTATTATTATCAAATCCATATACATGGAATTCGTACAATTACGTTTCTTCCATAGCTTTCTAGGTTTTTTTTACCTATTTTTATTTCTCAATCGGTATTAAGCCCACACCTTCGCGCTATCTGCTTATGTAATATTGGGTTTCGATTCCACATTTTTTTAAATGTAATTGGGGGATAAATATTACTTTAGATTTCAGTTAAATTCAAGCGTATTTAAGGCGATATAAAAATGCTATACAAGAACAATATCTTTTTTTCCGAATGGTATTTTCTCCATAATTCTTTTGCATCGCCTTACGAAATTCAATAAAGGCCTTGAGAAATCGTTTTTTAACCTGATTAATCGAAGGTATTGTTTATAACTGCAAGTTTTTCAATAATGGGGTTCAAAACTACAAGGTTTTTGGATAAGAAGAGTTTTATTTCGTAGAGATATAAACAACGTTTAGGCGAATAACCATTTTCCCTATTCATTATCAACGTAAATATATAAGTTTGTTGGTTTTACTACTCTAATACAGCGTTCGGCGGCTATGAAAGTCATCATATACATTTATTCTTTGTCTTTATTTTAGTTTTTCCAAAAATATTGAAGTTTTTCGCGAATTTAATGATGTTTCTTGGTCTCGGTTTATATATCCTATATATTATCACTTAATCTCACGAAACGAACCACATATAATCAATAAACAAGATTATTATCAACATCGAATACGGAATAAAAGTCTCTATATCCGGTTTTATTTATCGATATTATATATAAAAGCTTATCTTTCTTTGTGCTTTATTCGTTCATTTTCCAATTCTTGTTACTATCATCAAGCTGTGCAATTAATATAATGTAAGATCAGCTGCTACGAAATGATCTTGTACATTCCAGCAGGAGGGATCGAAATTAGGATCCACTGTAGGCCTGTAAATTCCCCCGGGGTTTCTTACTATCCTTCCAATTAAAACTTTAAGGTTCTTTATAGTTTAGAGACCCGAAGGCGTGTAAATTGTAGGTTCAATCAGGCCGTAAAACGCGGTCTTTTTGATCCCTTCCCAGCGCCTGCTTACACTGAAGATACAATTTTGTGGCCCTTTAAGAAAAGAGCCCTATAATGTATATATATAGAAAATTGATCAATGTAAAAAACGTAAGTAAAATACGAAAAAGTGGCGTATAAATATCATGGGTTATTGTATAGTAATTATGATTAGGAGACCCTATACACGTGCAGTAACCCGTGCGTCGCATTCCTAAAATAAATAATAAAAACCCCTTATTAAGAAAATTTCTAAACTTAAATCTTTCTCTGTATATTAATAAACCATCAACTAATTTAGTAAATCAATTTTCTTACCATGGCATACCCTTAAGTTACGTATTTGATACCTATGGTCCCTATATTTAATCAATAGTAGTACTATTATGCAAATATCGATTTTACAGGCTAAAATATGTTGCGTTTGAGCCTACGCAATAGAATCCTTAGACTCAAAAAGTGCCAAACGCGTATTAATTGAACCCGTCCCCCCTCCCCTTATATTTTTACCACTTTTCCTCCCTTTCCCTAATTTACGAAACTTCTAACTAACCCGATTTACCTAACATAAGGTAGCTTTATATAGGCTAAATACGATTCCTTTTTCATTGGAGCTAACAATGAGAGTTATATTAGTGAAGAGAGGGGGTGGTAAAAGCGTTGAATACGCTAATTACGTTCATAAAGACCTTAATACAATCTTCTTTTTTATATGAAAGGACACATACTAATAAATAGTAGTAATTAAGCGTAAAGATGAGTGTATCACTATTGACATTAACGCCATCAGGCCGTTAGCCGTTTATTGTATCGATGTCGCAGCTGAAACACCTTCTGGGTGTAATGATCACACTAAATACCCGTGAGTATAGAGAAGGTGTTAGAGGGTTTATGTTATCAAGAAGGTAGCAGAGGTGCTGAGTGAACAATATCGCAACCGTGCAAGTAATGATCAAAAGCCGTGAGGCTATTCAGAATATACTGAGACTGAATACTTAGATTGTCAACTGAAGAACTATGAAGGAAATGCTATCTGTGTGGTGATGACCGTGTCCTTAAATATCCGTGCCTTCATACCGTTTTCAGTACTGGATCACTTGGATCAGTTCTGATACCACTGATCCTAATCATATGATCGGTTTAGTCATTTCCGCTAACAAAGGAAAGGTGTTCCCCGCCTGATGTGTTGGATTTCAGGCTCAGCTGCACACTGGCTTGCTTCCTGACCCGCTATCATGCTTAGGTCGTAACACTAGGTGTCTAACTGCCTTACAACGGCCTTTTCCTACCATTGTTAAAGCGGTGAAGTGTGGCGCGATCCAGGTTACGACTGTAGCATTATTAAAGTGGAGAGGCTTTACTATTAGCGGGACTGGGGTTAATAACGGCGACGACGACGAGAAAATGGTAAGTAAACAAACTTTATCTCAAGTTAACACATTGCCTTTTCCTTCGTTATTATCCCCGCTACTCTTTTTGCTTCCAGATTTATTATCGCTCTTAATTTCTCCCCGGGGTTTTCCATGTTTTATCGATAAAGCCGAGCCCGCCGGGTGGTGACCATAAAGGCTTTAATGGTGGCTATAGTAAAACTAATACAATATTAAATTATAGTCGGTAATTACTGTTGTCATTTTGATTATTCAGGTTGTCGGAAATAAAAAGCGATTGTCATCTATGAGTGTAAAACGTTATTATTACCGGTGGGTAGAAAACGTAGGCCTTTTAAGCCATGATTCAATTTTTCTCTCTTAAAAAACAGTTCGTAACGAGGGTAAAAGTCCAGAAATTCCCAAAATCCGAAAGAACCTATGGTATATAATTTTCACGTACCCGTTTATCTAACGTATTTCCAAGCGGTCATGGCTAAAGTTTCCAGAACTTAAAAAAGGCCGGGCGGTGTACTGAATACATAGCGTCTCATTCTCTCTCTCACCGAATACAAAATCCGTCCGTTTTTTTTTTAAGAAAAAAAAACCGATAATATAGAATAAAGCCCTTATAACCATACTTTATCGTTCAAATCAATATGATAACGGTTGAGATAACGAAGGTAAAAATAAGAAAAAGTGTTGAAATAGTAGTTAATTACAGTACAGTCAAGTTAACTATACTGACAGTTAGTTGATTATACTGACTGCAAATTGACTGTAGTTTGTGGGATTTAACTACATCAACTGCAAGTCAAATGTACTAGGTTCCCACTTCAAAGTGAGGCATGTTCCAAAGCAGTTGACCATACAAATTGGTGTGCAGACCAGCTACTGATCTTCTAAACTTAGAAGTAAGATAATACCACTTTCAATGCAGCACTAGTAACTTCTACCACAGAGATTCGAATCGACTACGTTGCAAAAATAAAGGCCTACATTGACAATCAGGACTACAAACACTGTTAAATGATCATTATGTTAAGCATATATAAGCTAGGTAGAAGAAAAAGAACTTTCCGGTTGTTATACTTTATTTAGGCAAGGTAAAGGAAAGATTCTTGCGAAAGGCCCCGTTCTGCCACGTCAAATATTTACAGATAGCAAAGAAAAAGACTTTTCAAGTGTGTTTTCCGTTCATAGATACTGGAAAGTAACGATGGTATCGCTATTACTATTAAAAACTAAGAAATTAATATTGGAATAGCTTGGGAAGCATTAAGATTAACCGCCTGAAAGTCTTAAAAATCACCTACTCGTCAAGTTTACAAACGATTGAATCAATATTATTGCGTGTATTGATATTACGGGTACTATTATTCTGAATTCCACATATTAAAAATGATTAAATCTCACGAATTTTGATAAATGATAACTTTAACGGTAAACCTACGGCTTAATTTCCTTTTATACTACTTTTTCCCCCTGTATACCCTGAAACCTTTGTTTCGATAGCTTTAAAAGATACTGAAATTGATATTATCGCCCAAGCTATCAAAAAAAGGTAATTAGGTTTCTCGATATAACTTTCACCAAAAATTACGATAAAAACCTCTGGTTTGTGGACGTTGACGAAAACTTTTTGGTTGAATATCTTATCCATGTAACCGGATATTACATTTTCTAATTGTAACCTACTGAAATGAATCAAGGCCAAAAAGCGTTCGACGATTTTTGAAAGTAGTTCAGATACTAGATTTTCACCATGTAGAGATTATCAAACAAACATAGTAAATTAGATTAAAAACTGAACTTTCTAGCAGAGGCATTAAATTCCATATAAAAAGGAGAAAGATGGTAATCTAGCCAACGTATTTTACGAATACGCAACAAACGAAAACCCTCAATGGCTTTACAAAGATGAAATAAATGGTATCGCTAGTGATAACATCCCTTAATACCCTTAAACATGTTTTCAAAGTCACATCCAACCCCAGATAAGTTCCTTAAATCTTATTATACAAGATATTCAACAGGTTGATACTTCTCGTTGTAAGAGATTAATTAACTTGCTTAAGGAAAGTTCTCAAGTTTAATAGTTAATTAAGAAACAATATCGACGTATCACTTAATAACAAAATAAATACTACCAAGTTTCTTGTGAAAACCTTTAAATTACCTTCATCCTAACCTCAACACGCCCAGTTTTAACAGGAAAATTAAGGCAAAAGCGGCTTCATACGCAAGCTTTCTATAAGCACGACTACTGGCTTTTTACCTTTAAACTTAGTCAAAGGTAACTATCCTACCCACTAACACCAATAACTTCCCCAATATTAGTCGAGGGACCTAGGGGGTCAAAAATCACTTTTCACCCTCGAAATACTCCTATAATAGATTCGAATTATATAGCGATTACTACGTTTATTAAGATCTAAGGGAAAAAAGGGAAAGTATAACGGTAAACCATATAACTCCCTCAACGTTAAGTTACGCCTGTTTTTCAACATCTATCCCTAAATAAATATTAAACCGCCAAACTTTCACTCGTTATTTCTCAGTATCCTTACCGGCTAAGTCGAAGACTATTACTATCGGTACTTAAAAAATTGTTTTCGTTTCGAGATTTACGACGGTTTCGAAAGTTACTTCGAACACGATGTCAACCTTACTCAGTACTACATAAACTAAAACATTATAAAGTGGTTATATTGGCTGAATTGAAAGAAAAAGTCAGAAAGTAAAATATACCTCCTTAATTAGATGTTTGATAGACTGTCACAGGCTGGTACCTAGAATGGTAGTCACCAGGAATATAGCCCTGGCAGTTGCTATACTCCTACGATGCTCTGGAGTCGTTTTGCCAAGTAACCGGACCACCCCATTTCTACAGCCAGTAGTAATCCTTAGTAGAGATTTCTTATTCTTTCTTTCCATGAAAGATAATAAACAATATACGAACGTTATAAAAAACAACTTTAGCTTTATTCCTCTACATATTATCGCCGATTTGACTTTCCAACGGTGTCTTAAGTATTCATTAATAGTTATAATCTAAAGATATATTTTGTGAAATAATCAACATAAATCCTTAATATTTGAAACAATCCCTTAACGCGTGTGTTAAACCTAAGTTTAAAATACCTTAATAATATGACATAATGAATTAATTCCCTAATACTAACGACTTACTCAAACTTTACGTACGAAATTCGATAAGCAAAACTACGCCATTCGCGAATACGTTTTATATATTCAATAACGAGATAACTATATAATCCTTATGATAAAATAACGAAATATCGATATATTAACTAACTCAGTTAATCTAATCTAGCACTGGAGATTGTTATCTATATACCTACTCTTTTAACGAAAACCGCCTCCTAAAGGGGTTCTGCTTTTAAATTACACACAGACGATACAATTACGGTGTTACCTCTTACCAGAAACTGTATCGACGATTATAATAACCCGAACATCTTTAACTTCAATTATGATACTAATATCTTCTTCGATAATGCCGCACTTTAACAAATTAAATTAAAGCCCTTTTAAATAAAAGATGAAACTTTCCTACATCGAATTATGGTTTTTAATATAAAAAGCTACGATTTTACGCGAATTGTGGTAAAATTGTAAGTTTATTGACATAAAAAATCTTTTTTATCTTATTTTTAAATGACTTAAAGACTTGAAGTAAACTTTTATCTAAAGTTATTACACTCGTGATAACAACAGCGGTAATAATAACCCTATCGATTTTATAAAGATATTTCCCGCGTATTATTACGATCTCAACACGATAAAGGTTATTATCGTTCGACTTATAAATATAAAATAAAGGTCTTGTAAGCGATTTATGTTTTATTTAAGACTTGGAAAACCTTATTTACTATTGCCAATGATATAACCTAAAAATCTACCGTTCAACTCGTATCATTTTCAAAAAAATGTTCAAGATTTATTTTCCAACAACCTATTCACCCTCAATATACCCGCTAATTATAGAAAATGAGTTATCTATACACAATTTAATCATAGAAAATTTTCTAACCTTTGTATCTAGTACGGAAATTCCAGTTATGTTAATAATACTAGTACCGGCGGTATATTTTGTAATGGAAAGGGTAACGGCGACAGGCCCGTTTTCGATAATTAAGAAGATATTATGATTACCGACATAAACGACTTTAGAACTAATATCAAATAGCGCAATTTTTGGGTCAACCTTTCTAAACTTGCCCGCCATCAAGACTTTAGTTTATAACTATGATATAACGTATATAATTGACGTATATGTATCTACTTATTAGATCTCACATAACTCCCGAATAGCTTTATTACTAAGATTAATATGGGAATTTAACTTAAGTTTACCGATAATCTTATTAATCTTTGAAAGAAAAAAGCGTAACTTCTATATATAATCATGTATAAAAATTTGAAAAACTTTAATTCGACCCGGTAACTTACCCCGAATTCGAAAATAACTTCCCATTTATTATGAATTTAATTTATATTTCCATTCAATTTATTAATACCTTAACAAATATAGATTATAAAAAAATACAATATTGTAAATGAATAACTTGCCCGTCGATTTAAGTTACCACGTATCACCATTCTATCTTAACGTCTCATCGAAATTACCTATTATATACCTAATACTAGTTTATGGCTTATTTCGTTTATAATTTATTTAAACGTTAACCTTGACCAATACCTATATTAAATTTCAATTTATAGTATTTTTAAATAATGAGACAACGTTGTTTTAGGTGAACCTTAAATAAATCATAAGCAAGTAATGTACGGAATTTTAAGGTATATATTACTTTTGAAATCAATTCCAAATATCGTGTATAGAAATGGGTTTTATTCAAGCGTCAAAAATCCCTTAGGGTGTTGATACCGTTACCTTTCATATTGTATTCCGTAAAGCTCAAAGAAACTAAACTATTATTATATAACTTGCCGCTATTCCTGTCGAGAATATCAATATAACATTAACCTCAAAATTACCTATTTCCATTAACTACAAACTTTCCGATACTTTGAAGGAATTCACGCACCTTTTCGACAAAGCCCTAAAATAAAAACTGTTTTCCCATCGTTTCGAACTCGATTACGAAATCATATTTTAAAATAGTAATTGAGGCCAACTTTTCGATATCTCTTAAAAATGATTATATAATATATCACGTAAGAAACTTTTGATATTACGAAAAGAGTTGATGAAGTTACTAAAACAAAGCTATATTAATACGAATAGCTTCTTAAAGAGTGCCCTCATACTTTTCTTTAAGAAACTTGAAGACGGTCTACACTTTTGTGTAGATTACCGTAGGCTTAGCGTTATTGAGAAAACTGAATATTATCTCCTTTCTTTAATCAAGCGAGTAGTCGTAAATATTATAAAAATCAAATGATTTACCTAATTTGGTAGTGAAGCCGCTTTTCACGAACTACATATTTTAAAAACAACAAGTAAAAAACTACGTTCCGAAAAATTTTCAAACCATTGAAATAACTAATTACCCTTTCCAGCGATTTCGATACACTAATTACCTTTTAAAAATATATTCATAATTGGTTACGCTTATTCATCAACATTTTTAACTTTATTTATTCAAACTTTATTTCAAATGATTTAAATAATTATTTAAAAAAACGTAACGCTAAGGTTAAAAAATACTTGACGGCCTGAACACCGTTAGTTTAAACCTCAACATATCCAAATTTTAATTCAGCGTTTAAAAAACTAAGTATTTGGAATTAGTCATCTAAATTGGAATCCAAATGCATATAAACCCAGAAAAGCTACATAATTTTCAGTAATACGCGACTCTAGAGTTTGAATTAAAAATACAGTGTTTTTTAAACTTTATTTCCTTTTATCGATAATTGAGTCGGAATTCGTTTCTGATTGCCGTCCCCTCTATTCGTGTAACTAAAAAGTACGTTATTTTTCATTAAAGGCATGAGGAAAAACCTATTTTCGAACGGCTTAAAATTTCTTTTCTTTTTATGAAAGTTTTCGCTTAATAAATCCCTAACCAGAAAACTTTTTTGAAAACCAACTATTCAGTTTAAGCATTAAAAGACTACTTACTTTAACAAAAAGAGTTACAACAGCTTACTTCTATCAATAAAGTAAATTTATTATCTATCATCTGCTGAATGTAATACGAAATTCACCATAATAAACTACTAAGAGTTATACGTTATTAAGAAGTATCAAACTCGGAACTCCGGGATGCGAACCGTACGTTTACTATCCTTACAAATAATAAAAACTTGGAATTTTTTTAAAACTACCCGACGACTGTCCGAATGAAAAATCCGGTAATCAAAATAAAATTTCCAATTCCATTTTAAATTGATCTACTATAAAGGCGCTAATCATATACGGCTTAATACACTATCCCGACAAAATTAGGATATTTTCAAATACATTTTCGACCCCTATTAAATAAACCGAAGTTTATTAAAATTTTAAACCCTAAATGAATCTCTTTTCAACCGACCCCGCATACATACATCTCCAGGATTGTGTAGCTAATGAATACATTTCAAAAATTTATGAAACTTTTACAAACTTCGACATCCAAAACAACTGGGATGCTGTTATTACCCAGAATATTACCTACCACCATTTTAATCTATACGATACATATAAGCGACCAAAATTTCTCTACAGATATTTTCATCAATAACGAATAAATACTGAAACTGTTGGAATAGAAGTTTAATGCAGTGCATTAAAGTCAATTATACTTACACTTAATTGATTGTACTTACCGCAAATTGACTGTAGTTGGTTGGAGTGACTGCATATAAAGTTCAGTAGGTCCCTACTTCAAATTATAGTAGAGTCCAAAACATTTGGCCATACTAATTAGCGTATAGACTGGCTAGCGGTCTGTCAAACTTAGAACTTAAAAATAATTAATCAGAATTAATTTCAATGCAATACTAGTCACTTCAACCACAATAATTCGAATCAACTACATTGCAACGGTAAAAACCTACCAACACCAATCAGTGCTTATTAGATTAAACATAAATAAGCTAGGTAAAAAGAGAAGCTACTTTCCGGTTACGCTTGACGTTAAACAGAGGCCAAGGGTAGAGGAAAGGTTCTTGCGAAACGCCCCTATAGTAATATGTCAACTGTCGCGGCAATATATTGGGAAAACCTCTCGATTTTATCAGCTATCTCGTCAATTTAAGAGCAGGCATCGATATCGCTATTAAAAACACTAAAAAAACTTTACTTAACCAGTCCTAAAGAAAAAGAATTAATATTAACCTCTAAAAGTCTTAAAGTGAACTAAGTTGATAAGTTGGTCAACAGCTAAGTTAGTACTATTAAGGCTACTACTATGAAGAGTACTGCTACTACGAATTTTAAATCGTAAAAAACGACTAAGTTCTACAATCTTTAATTATACTAACTTTAACGGCAAACCTACGACCCACCACTTTACACTACTCTTTCCCCACT
Organism: Anisogramma anomala; assembly: GCA_038502455.1. NCBI lineage: Eukaryota > Fungi > Ascomycota > Sordariomycetes > Diaporthales > Gnomoniaceae > Anisogramma > Anisogramma anomala. The sequence goes on along the minus strand of JASMMZ010000004.1, from coordinate 19,698,753 downwards.
TACATTTCTCAATCATCGTTAAAATAAATTCAAATCACGTTGAAATTAACACCGTTAACGATACTGGCAACAATAAGGCAATTAAAAACCTTGGTGTTATATTCGTTAGGTACTACGACGATAACCTCTGGTTTACAGAACCTATCAAAAACTCTTTAATTAAGTACCCTACCAATGCAATCGGTTCCTATATTTTCGACTTAAATCCTACCGAAATCGTTTAAATCCCGAAAGAATTTAAATACGTTTAAAAATTCTTCTGAAAATTGAAACTCAAGATATAGACGATAGCCAACAAGCATGTCAAACTCAAGCTAAAAACCGAATTCGTAGACCAAGATGTTAAACCCCTTACTAAGAAAGGGAAAAAAGGTAACCTAACAAATGTACTTTATGAATACGCAATATATGAATAACATCAACAAATTAAGTCTAAAAGTAAAGTTATCACTGTTAACAGTATTCCTCAACAACCTTATATGCATTCGCAAGAACCTACCCAAACCTATATAAATTCCTTCAACCCTTTTTATCCCAAATCCGTAGTTCAATACAACTAGCCGTAATCAATTAATCAACCTACACATCGTAAACCCTTAATTCCACCAGTTAATTAAATAGGAACCTCTACGTAACCTTTAACAATAAGTGAACTATCACCAAGGCTCTTGCGGCGGAAACCCTCAAATCTATTTCTCCCAAGCTCCTTAATACGTCCAGTGTCAATAGCCAAATGAAAGAAAAAACGACTTTACATGTGAGCCTATTGTCGGCACCACTACTGGCTTTTCACCTCCAAACTAAGCTAAAAGTAATTATCTTACCCACCAACACCAGCTCCAATACCAGTCGAAGGACTTAAAGGATCGCTACGAATAATATATCATCCTTCCCCTTCAACACGTCTCTATAGTAGATATGGATTGCGCGGTAGTCACCATGTTTATTAAGATCTAAAAAGGAAAAAAAAGTATAAAAATACGCCATATAACCTTTTTAATGTTAAGTTGCGCCCGTTTTTTAACATCTGTCGTTAGATAATGATTGAATTTCCAGGTTTTTACTTGTTATTTCCTATTATTCTTACCGGCTAGGCTGAACATTATTATCTTCGGTACCTAACGAATTGTTTTTTTTTCCTGCGAAATCTATTATGGTTTTAAAAGCTACTTTAAATACGATATCAATTTTGGGTATTATTACACCGAATAAATTATTATTTAGTAGTATTACATGTTAGATTATAAGAAAGATATGAACAGAAAAATGGACCTTTTTAATCAGATACTTAATAGGTTTATTTTTTACCAATATTTAATGGGGAGCGTAAAAGCTGGCAATGACATACTCTGCTAACATATCCGCCAAGTTGTTACGGGTTACAAAAATTTTAAATACGTATTACAATACCCTAATGTCACTTATTAAGGGTTTTTTTACCTAGTTACTTTCTTTGATGTCAACCATAATAACTTGGATCTTAAGTTCAACTAATATGTACCCCTAAACTCCAAAGTTCAGCAACGATGAAAAAGACACATTTCACGTATATTACATAGACCGAAAGTACAAAAGTCCCCACTAGTACGTTTAATAGAAGGCTCGAACCTGAAAATGTAACTAAGTTACATACAGAAAAATGTATTCCTCTTTTGAAAAGTCGTAAAACTAATTAAAAAAATTTACTTTAAATATCAAGAAATATTGGATTTACGGTAAAAAAAATGCTGCTGATAAACACGCTATACTGATACCAAATACGATTTGAAACAGGTAATATATATTATGTATTTCTTATTTTCCTTGAACTAGAATTACGTTTTACGCATTATAAATCTTCAAGGTAATAAGTTGAAACAGGATTACAATAAGTCTAAGGCCATCGGTTAGCATAAAAATACTAATACCAGTTTCAAAGTAACGTAATAATTTGCCGACCACGTCTTTTATATCGCTCAAAAGATAAAGTTTACTATTACCGATATACTGATAAAAACCTTAGCCTTATATCCTTGTTGACTATTTTGCATCGTTACTTAAACTAATTTTTTTAGGGTATTATACCGGATATTAGAGTAATACAGTACTTAATAGGAGGTTATTCATAATACGTTGGGTTACAAAAGTATATCAATACTGTTATGAAACTTAATTATACGGATGTCGATAAAGCTAAAATAGACATTAAACTTTAAAAAAAGCTTTTTTTTTTGGATTGAAGATGGTTAAAATCGTTATCAACCCTATTATTTTTAACATCCTAAAATTCCTTACTTCGTTCTTTATTTACCTTAAAATCAATAATAATATCGGCGTTAACGTTAACGTTGAAATTAATAAAATAATTCAAGGTAAAGGGGGTAAAAGTTTTCCACTAGGACTTAAATAAAAATATCTTTGGTTTTACCTTTCAAGGTTAAAAGTAATATTGTTGAATCAAATAAATTCGGAACCTCGTAAATTGCATTGTATTTTTAACTACCTAACGACTAACAAGCTTTATAAGGTTTTGAAGGCAACTAATTACACATATAGGAACTTGCTAGCGCTGAAGGCAATGAAACAACTTAACTATTATTGCCAAATATATTCCTAAACACCTTTAAATTTAAAATTTATGTTAACAAACAATTGAAACTTTAATATTAATGTCTTTGTAAACGTATTTTACTTAAACGACACGCTAGAATTTCACGTTATAAAATCCGCCATGGCTTTTCACGGCGACAGGTTTCTTAAGACTATTATAAAAAAGACAAAACAAAAGTTATTACGTAATTTATAATCTAAGATGTACTTCGCACCACTAAATATATTCATTTATAACGTTGGCATTAACTTCATTAACATGAAATTCTTAATAAATACTAAATCGATATGAATTTCATAGAAATAGGATTACATTAGGATTAATTTAGGTGTCTGTAAGATTAATGGGTTTTACGTCCTATTACAAAAAGGCTAAGATATCTTTTCCTTGAAAATAAGCAGTTTTATAAGTTAAAAAATACGGCTTTAAATAACGGTGAAGAGCTTTCATAATATTATGGGCTTTAATAGCCTTATACTAACTTTATTGGTATTTGTGGCCTACCAACGTATAACGACAAAGTTACTATTATCGCCAAATTCTTAAAACTGTATTATAACATATAATAAAACCCTAAAGGAACTGAAGAAGGAATTAATAAGATGCTAGCAACGAAGATCTTAAAACTACGAACGAACCTTTAATAACAAAGGTATTATTCCTACCTCTTTAAAGTAAAGTCTTTGCGTGGCGAAAGCTAGGCAAAAGGGATAAGCCGTATAAAATATTAAGTATTAATAACCCAAACGTAGTAATTGAAAATATTTATGGCCCTATTACCTTTCGAACTACATAGGTTAAAACGTAAAAAAGACCCCTTAAGTATAATCAAAATCATAATGATAATAACCTCCAAGTCGGGCAGATTAGCTAATATAAACCTTTCTAGCCGATCTTTAATAAGCTAATAAAACTTTAACGGCGAAAAAACACTTAAAAGAACGATATATATACTAAAAAGAAGGATAGCAACGAGGAATATTGGCTTGGAAGGGTATATAGAACGGTGGAAGTATCTTAAAAAAAGTACGTTTAACGGAAAACATGCCTTTAAGTTACGTATCCAAGGAATTATTAATACGCACTGTAACCCTTTAGGGAAAACAACGAAATGAAAATCAAAAACCTTTTTATACGACAAGTTATTTAACTCGTACCATTGGCACAATTTGAAAATCAAAACGTTACTAGTTTTAAGTCGTAAATATATCATAAGGTTGAAGGTATAACCATGGTTTATCTGTAAAAAAGTCAAGGTTAATCGCTGAAAAATATGGTAATAAAGATGAAAACTAAACTCTTACCTAATCGTTTATAATTTAAAATATCAGTTCATGTTTAATCTTCGTGATTCCTATCATCTTAACTACTATCGTAAGCGGTGAGTTTACAATTAACTACCGGAATATAATGTAAACGTATATGTATTCTTTCACAAATATTTAGCGGATTATGCAATTAAAACTATCAAAAAAACTAAGGAATAAGTATCGGACCGATATAGTAATATATTGCATATAACATTTATATGGATTGGCTTAAATTGAGGTTTATTGGTTTTTAATGTACTAGGCGTACTTTAGAAATCGGCTGGATATAAAATCATTAACGTTTATTCCGTACTTATTAATAATGAAAGGTAAAGAGTTGGGCATCATAGCTATATAAACTAACGATACCCCTTTTCTCGAAAATACTGGGTTCATGACGGCAAAATAAAGTGGAATCGAGAATTTAGGCCTTGAAACGTGCAAGCTGATCGAAATGTAAGCGAAAAGTATATAACTTGACTAAAATATATCGTTAATCCGTATCCATGGAATTAAGGCCAAAAACGACACTTATATTGACCTACTTTGAAAAAGGAAATCTACGAGTTTAACGATTTTTAACAAGACCAACGAGGCAAAATTACAAAAATTCCTGAAGCAAACGGCCTATGCGGACTATATTGCCACGATATGCAAACCGAGGGCATTGTACGACCTATCTATTACGGGAAAAGTATAAAACCTGTAAAACGAAAGCGTTGACAGGTTAAATGGAAGGATTGAATAGAAATTGAAACATTTGAATGGAGGTATTAATATGATTTAAATAAATTTAACAAAGGCTAAGTTAATAATCTTTACATACAGTTTATTTGCTAATAATAATAACTTTTTATCGTGAATCGGGTTCCTTATAATGTTTGTTAACGAGAAAAGATCTAAAAAGTAGTTTACGATTACCGGAAACCTTGTATACTAGACATCTGTTAAGTATAAACATGTAATACGAAACGTATAGTCTTTAGATATCTATAACATAATAACAGGTTTTAATATCAATATAGTAACTAAAGGCATATTGATGATTATTAATAAGTAGATGAGATTACCCCCGATACCTATAATAGTATATTTAAACTCCTGAAGCCTTCAAGAAGACCTATTAAAGCCGGGTACGATTGATGAAAAACGTTTAATAAAACACGTAATATTTTTAAAAAGGTATACAAAATCCGGAAACCCGATAGGTTCCAGTAAATTAACGGCAACAACAACCCCGTTAACGTTATAACTAAGGCTATGCCTCATAGCGCTTTGGAAAGGTTTGTAGATAGCAATACGTTAATTGTAAGAATGGAAGGTTACACGAAACGCCTGGCATATAATTTGGAGGAACTGGGATATCCTAGCAAATTTAAAGACTGTTAAGGTAGTGATATTAACGGCAATATTGGTAAATAGAGTGGTGGTAATGCTAGTAGGTCAAACTACCGGTAAAAAGTACGTAAATGGTGAAATATATAATACGTATAGATTTGTGGTAAAGACCCTGTGCACGGGAGTTAAGCAATGGTGAGCTCGCAGATGGGAAGTAAAGGGCTGTAATTAATGTTAATTTTAGTATAAATCAATCAGAATTAATAGGGGTTTATCTTATTGACTAATGATGGATTTCAAAGTTTGGCACTGATTGATAGCAAGCCACGTTAGCGTAAAATTATAAATAAAATTTTTGCCAGTAATAGAATAGTAGTTGAATATAGTACAGCTCAGTTAATTATACTTATAATCAATTTATTGTGATTACTATAAATCGACTATATTTAGTAAGACTGAATGTAAGTGTATTATGAAAAGTGCCTACTTCAAAGTAAGGCACAGACTAAAGAATTTGGCTATATAAATAAGCGTTTAGACCAGCTGAAGGTTTGCACAATTTAAAACGTACAAATAATTAAATAAAATCAATTTCAATGTAGTACCAGTTACTTCGACTACTGTAATTCGAATCGACTACGTTACAACAGTAAAGGCGTACCAATAAACTGTTTATTTCGAAATATTGAATTAACAGCAATAATTTATTACTATTTCATAGCCGTATTTAGATTTTCATTTAAAACCCGTTTTTAACCGCGTTAATTTAAATTATATACGATTTACCTTTTACCAGCCATTTCAATTACAACTTTATTATTGTTATTATCACGACTTATTAGAGATATCGTCGGAAAAGACTTTCCCAGGCTTTATCAGTTTCCGTACGGCTTTATACCTGACTTTTGATTAACTTTATAATCGATCTCCTTTCAAAACGAGCTAATACCAAACATTAATTTATAATCATTGCGAACCTTAAAAGTAATGTTATTATTATAAAAACATTAAATACTATAAACGCAAAAACTTACAAAAAACGGGTTTTGAACTATTATGAGCTATTTTATGGATTCTCTTATACTATTATGAACGATAAAGGTTTAAATTAAACCAATAAGTTTCAAAAACACTTTCAAAATTTAATGGATAAAATAACAGTTAAATACCATATTTTTGTAATGATCACACTAAATACCCGTGAGTAAATAGAAGGTATCAGGGGGTTTATATTAGCTATATACCAATCACGAACGTTACGTAAAGTTGTTATTTAAAGGTATTATGTTATATATTTGGGTAATACGGTACTTCATAAAAGGTTATTCGTCATATATCGCGTTACGAAAAGATATTGATATTATTGTTGGTAGAGCTTTAGATATTACAACATTTCCGATTCAATTGATCGAAGTAACAGTAGTATTTCTTGGTCAAGTAGTGGATGTATTGTTCTAGGTTTGGCAGACTGCTAGCTGATCTACACAGTAATTTGTATAGCCAATTGCTTGGCCCGTGCCCTAGTGTGAAGTGGGCGCATACTGTATCTTCTTTACAGTTAATATAGTAGGCTCGCACAAAACAATACACTATACTTGCAGTCAATAAAGTCAACCTACCGCACTGCAAATACTAATATTCCAACAATTATTATAAATTTTTACTATGCGGATACCATTATAGCTAAAGATAATTTTAGCTTTGAAACAGATTTTTCTTTTACTAGGATGAACGATTATTACTATGGTTATTAACCTCATTGTCTTATATATTTCAAAATATTCCACCCATTTTATCTTTTTCCTTGCAAATACCAAAGATATTGGAGTTAGCATCAACTTTGAAATAATATATTTATGAAAATTAGGGCGGTTTGAGGTTTTCATTCAATTTGAAATCCAGGTAATCTTTATTTTACCCCTAAAGGTTAAAGTTCGTGGTATTGAATTTAGTAGAGTTGGAATTGAGTTAACTATATTAATGGCTTGATTACCCAGCGATTCTTATGTTATATTAATTACTTTAGGCGATGGGTTACGAAAATTTGGATTCATTAACATTAAAAGCAATTGAACATGTTTAGTATTGCTACCAAATATATTTATAACCCTTTTAAAATTTCAATTTACATTTGAGGAAAATTAAAATTTCAGGTTTAAAGTTTTCATTAATGTGTTTTAATTATACGGCAAGCTAATACTTTACTTGATCAACTCCGCTATAACGTTTCACGATATAAAATTCCTTAAAACTATTACGGCGAAAATATATTAAAATATATAATCAAAATGTAAATTGATGTATACCTCATACCAATGAATATATTAGTTGACCATACTATTATTCATTTCACCGCGAAATTGTTTCAAGTTAATATGAGAATAATAGGAAGTTGTTATGAATAGGTTTTCGATTAAATTTATTAAGGTATTAATATAGTAAAACGGGTTTACGCACTTTTTTTAAATCGCTTAATATATCATTGGGTTGTAAATCGAAGGCTTTGTATATTAATAAGTATAGCTTTAAATAATTGTAAAAGGTTTTTACAATTTCATTAACACTAATACCTATATATTAACTGAACCGATATATCAAAGTATATTTACGTAGAATACCTCAATCGTTACCATCGCTAAACACCTGAAAACGTATTATAATATATAATAAAGCCCGAAAAAAAACGAAGGGAAACACTGGTACGTCGTTTAATTATAGACGCTTCAAATATCAAAAAATAATTATTGATAATAAATATATTATCTTCATGTTAGAATAGTAATATTTGAAATCCAGAACATAAACTTTAATTACAGTAAAATCGACTATACTGACTGCAAGTTGAGTGTATTGTTCTGTGTAAGCCTACTGTATTGGCTGTAAGTCAAGTACAGTGTGTGCTAACTTAACACTAGGGTATGGGCCAAGCAATTAGCCATACAAATTACTGCGCAGACCGGCTAGCAGTTTTTGAAACCTAGAATAATACATCTACTACTTAAGGACGTAATACTATTGTAACTTCGACCAATCGAATCGAAAACGTTGTAATATATAACGTTCTACTAACACTGATCAGTGCTTATTAGGTTAAGCATAGATAAGTTAAGTATAAGAAAAAGCTATTTTCTGCTTACGCTTTACGTTAAACGGTGGCCAAGGTGAAGGAAAGAATTTGTGAAAAGCCTCTACAAATTGCGGCGGTTTTTACGGCAATGAGTAGAAAAGAAATTTAGGTTTACTGCGGTTTTTTACGGTAACTAAAAGGTAGTGACGCTATCACTATCAAAAACACTTAAAAATATTTACTAAAGATATTTTTAATGAGCGTTAAGATTAACCGCTAAAAGTCGTAAAACGATAATTTGACAAACATCTAAGTCAGTATTACTACAGGTGCTACTACTACTATAAAAACAATTCAATCTTTCAGCCTATAACTTTCAACCTTCGCCTTCCACCAATAATAAAAGACTTTCGACCTTACCCTTTTTATGAAACCTTTGCCTCTATTTCACTTTTTTCTCTTCTTTTACATTAATTTAATCGTTAAGATCGCTGTTTTAAGCGTAGATGTCGAAATACACTAAGTTGCACCAACAAAAGCTATTTTACGCGACCTAACACCAAGTTGCCAAGTTTCCACGCGACTCTATGTCAAAAATTCAAGTCTCTACCCTCCGAAATCGCCAAGTTCATTCTAAGCTACATTGCCAAGTCCTACAATATCCGGAACCTCAAAATAGCACCTTCCTAGAACCTATTAAGAACGATTGAAGTTTTCGAATCTGTCATTTTCAAGTAATATAACGAAGAATTGTAGGGCTAAGATGTCGGCTAAAACTTAACGGAAAAGCATCTGGTTAACTTTATCGATTTTAATATCGTTAAATATAACAACGGTAAAGATCTTGACCGCGCCTTTCGTAAGTACTGTTAGTTTTTTGACGACTGGATAATTGATATGTGAAAAACGATATAAAAGACTACTAAGTCCAAATCAAATTCAGAACTTAAACGACGAGGGATTCATGTGTTAAAGTCAAGCTTTACTAAGCTATTAAAAACCCTGTTCAAGTTATCTTTACTTAAGGAATGGGTTTAAGACCTACGACATAAGGGAAAGGGTATTGAAGAGCCTTAACGCACTTACACGCGTTGTAAAAGACCCTTTAAGCCTTAGTTAAGTTAAGTCTTTTCTCGATTAATCGATAATGAACCTGTTAATTTGCTCGGAAGCTTATTAACTACACGTAATAGCGCAAAGTACGCCCTTAACGGCGGTAGAGCATATAAAGTGGTGGCTTTGAATGCAGCAAGATAAACCGATGTTAATACTTTCTACTAGTCTATTAAGTAATATTGTTAATTCCTTACAACCTTTAAGCACCTATTGCCATATAATACTTCAATTAGTATCATTAAGCCTATTAAAAGCCTTTTTACGGCAGGATTACCTATACGTGCGAGCTTATTATAGGGTTTACTATAGGATTTTACCCTTTGGGCCAAGCGACTAACAATTACCCCTAATATCATAGTTCGGTAGCCCTAAGGCTTAAATTGCCAGGAAACTCTAATGAAAACTGAAAAGATTATTGCTACCTTCTCCCAAGACTTGTTAAAATGGTTAACATTAACTACAACCTTTTTACAGACTTTGGTAAGATTTGAAACGATGTAAAAAAGTATAAAGGAAAGCTTTATAGCCTTTTCAATACGAAGATAATGATATTTTTAAACATTTGTAAGTAAATAAAAGTTTCTTATTCTAGTTTTTACTTATTGTTTCCTGAAATTCTTACAAAGTACATTAGAGAAGATTACTTAACCATCCTAACTCGAGCAACCATTCTTCGTAAGGTTCACGATAATATTAAAAGTTACTTCGATCACAACGTTTACCTTACCAAATACTATACGGATTATGCTACTATAAGCTAGATTGCGATAATTGCAAAAAAGGAAAAGGAGGAAATATCAATGGATATGCTAAATCAGATGTTTAATAAGTTAATGTTGTACTAACAAGTGATATAAAAAGCCTACGCTGGCAAAGCCACGCTTTGCGAACAGGTACAGATAGTAATTACGGGCGTTAAAGAGTTTTAATACACCTTATGATGCCTAGATACCACCTGTAAACGCTCTTTTATCCAGTTAAGCTCCGCGCTTACAATTATAATTACACGTACACCGAACTCGCTTAATATATACCCCTAAGCCGGCAACTTCACTAACTTGGATAAAAAAGACCTTATAATAATTAATTATATCGACCATAAGTACAGCTATAGGCGCCTTGAACGCTTAAAATTTGACCTAATAGCCTTTGATCAAAGGTAATACCTATGTTAAGACTAATAAGGTGAAGACTTGAGCGAATTTGTTAACCGTAAAAACTATCGTCGTAATAATGGAAAAAAATATTATAAATGTAATAAGTTGAACTATTAGTCAATTAGTTACCTCCCCATCGAACGTAATAATAAAATGGTCATATATTATATCATATTATATCCAATACCCTACTACTTTTGAATACGATTACTTGGATTATATCGTATACTTTAAAGAAAAAATGCAATAAATGGCGACGATATCTCCAAACAAATTAAGTAACATGAAAATATAGCTTTTAAAGCGGCTTAAAAACTAGACGACCACGTTTTTATGTACCACTTCAATATTGAAGACCCTTACTTTTATCCTAATCAAGCTAATAACCCCTTTAAACACTTTATCATTCGCGATATTTACGCAAATTATACGTTTTAAAGTATTATACCAAATATAAGGGCAACAAGGTACTTAACAGAAGGCTATTTGTAATACGTATCATTATGAAGGGAAAGCACTACAGCCACTAAGATTGATCGTTACGATTTTGGCAAGGCTAAAGTTGGCTTCAAACCAGATGAGAAACTATCTCTATTAGAGATAACGATAGTTTAAACTATTATTTAATCGATTATGTTCCAAATACTAAAGTCTCCTACCTCTTTCCTTTTTTATTTAAAGGATATCAAAACCCTCAGCATTAACGTTAAAATTAACGCTAATAAACTAATCATAAACAGCTAAAGGTTTCCCTTCGCCTTTAAGGGAATATACCTATAGTTTTATTTTTAAGACTTAAAGGTAGTAGTATTGAATTTAGCGGAGTCAGAAATACTTTAATTATATCGGCGTTTTAACTAAGTTGCCATCAACAAGCTATATGAAGTCCTAAAGTCAGTAAAGCATAAAAATGTGGAATATTTTGCCTCAAATATGATTGAAAGGTTTTTTTTCTACTATTAGACATATATTCAAGCCTCCGGGAAATTCAAGCTTATACTAAAAATGATAAGGACTTTAATTTTAAGGTATTCATTAATATGTTTTACTTGGATAACAAGCCTATTCTTCATGTCTTCAACTCTGCAACCTCTTTTTACGAGGTTAAGTTTTTAAAGTCTTTATAGGAAAAGAATACATAGGAGGCTTTAAGGATACTGTAGATTATCACGTACTTATGCCTATCTAACATCATCGTCTACGATATTAACACCAACTTTTCGGTGGTGAATCTTTGGGGAAATACCAATATAATAAGTATTTAGTATAAACAGGTGCGTATAAATGCCTATTAGAGAATTGAAAAAGTTAAAAGAGTATAAGTGCTACTTTTCTGAACGTATAATATTTTTAGTAAAAGATTAAAAGCTTTACAAATTTAGTAGAACGCCTTGAGATAGCGGTAAAGGACCTGCACGGTACTATAAACTATAACGGCTTGGTACCAACATTATTGGTCTTCGAAATGTACCTATGATTGAAGAATAAATCTCCAATATTGGCAAGTACATAAAAACGAACTGTGATCTATAGTAAAGTACTAAAGGAACTGCAAAAAGAATCGGCAAGCTGCCAAGTTAATAACGATCTTAGCACTGAAAACGGCACCTCGATCATCGATGTACTTACTTTGCCGTTATAAAGTAAAGTTTTCTTGTGGTGTAAACCAGGTAAATGGGAGGATCTATATATAACATTGAGTATCGCTAATTTTAAAGGAATTGTTAAAACTATTAACGGTCCTATAACTTTCAGTACTATCTAGGTTAAGCTTTATATCAAGGTAACTAACAATAAAGACTCTGAAGTTAAGCGACTGAGCTAATACGAATTTCCTTTACCCGTTATCGATAAGCTAATGAAACACCGCTGGCGTAGATGACTCCCAAAGAAGAGAAATGTTAAAGAGAAGGAATACATATCAGGCTGTATTTATAATATTACTTAGGCAGTTAAAATTGAATAGCTGAGACTTAGTATTAGAGTTTTAAGTATAAGGAATTATTAGGACCTTTGGTAAACATTCCAAAGAAAGAGAAAAAGTCAAAATGAACGGTCTACTAATTCGAGGGGTTGAATGATTCGTGCTAAAGGCTGACTTTAACTTTGAAAACCTAAATGTTACGATCTTTAAATCGAGGATTATCCATGAGATTAAGGGTAAAATTATATGGCGGCTGTACGAAAGGTTACATCTAAACGTTTAAGGATACGGTAATAAAGGTAAATATTAAATCCTTATGTAGTCGCTAACTATTTAAAGGATTACCTAACGTTTCATAATCGTTTTGGTAGAAGGTTTACGAATTAAGAATGAAGGTAAGTTAACATTTAATAGCCGAAATATAATATAAGTATATACATAATTAGTACCCAACTTACAGCGGAATATCTTATGGAAATTACTATAGAAATTACATGTTATCTATTCTTAGGTGACGGTAATACAATATATTAAGCTAATATGCAGACTGGCTAAAACAGATGTTGATTGGTTTATAACCTATCCATTATACTTAAAATTACGGCTAGGTATAAAGTTTTTAATATACGACCTGTGCCTATCGATAAAGTTGGATAAAAACTTCTGTATAATGGATATTTAAATAAACGATACCTTCTTCGTTGGAACGGCTAACTTTGTAATATCAGAACAACAAGCGATTAAAGACTTTAAATTCTAAAATTTTAAGCTGGTTACGATATTGGCAGAGGGTAATTAACTTAACTTTAACAGATCCTTAACCCGTATACTTAGTATTAATATTGGCTTTAACTTTCACCAAATGGGCTAAAACGTTAACCTAAGAATAATTGACAAACCTAACGTAATTAAGGCTTAATAATACCTGGAATAACGTGCTCTTAACAGCTATATCGTTATCATATATTAACCGAAAGACTTTTACAACCTCTTTATTATGACACAAATATAAGATTAAACAAATAATGTATTGAACTGGTGAAACAAAAGGTTTAAGTAGTAGATACGAAACCTAAACCGAGGGATTAATATAATTTCGACCGACCTATAGATTAATAAGCTAATAATTTTTATGAATGGGTTCTTTATGAATAATATCAACTTGTCTTCATAAATCGATTTATTTTAATTACCTTAGTTAACAAAGACAGACGGGAGAATCAGTTAAGTATTACCAGAAGGATAATAAAGACTTAATACTAAAATTCCTAGTATAAAGAATTATTAAAATCTTTGGTAAACCTTTTAAAGAAATGAATAAAGTTGATATTAACAGCTTATTAATTCGAGGGGTTGTATAATTCGTATCAAAGACTGATTTTAACCTTTAAGACTTAAATGTTACGATTTTTAAATCGAAGATTATTTACGAGGTTAAAGGTAAGATTATAGGGCGGCTATACAGAAAGTTACGTTAAATTGCTTAAGGATACAGCGATAAAGGTAAAGATTGTATCTTTACGTAGTCGCCAACGATCAAAAAAGTAGTTAGAATTTAATATTCGTTTTAGCAACAACTTTATTAGTTAAAATGTAATGTTAGTTTATATTTAATAATTATAGTATAATATAAGCCTATATGTAAGTAGTAACGAACTTATAGCAGATCGTATTGCTAAATCTACTATAATAACTACCTGTTTTCTACCCTTCAAAAACTGTACTACGATATGTCAAACCACTATACGGATTACTTAGAATAGGCGTTTATTATATTTTAAACTATTTTTTGTACTTCAAGTTACTGCTAACGATAAAGTCTTTAATATACGACCCGTTCCTGTTAGTGACGTAAAAAGGAGACTTTGGAGTGGTAGGAATGTAAATCAATGATATTATTTTCATTGGAACGGCTGGCTTTATGGTATGAGAACAATAGGCGATTAAGGATTTCAAGTTTTTAAATTGTAAGCTGGTAACTATGTTAACGAAAACATGTTAACTTAACTTTAACGGATCGTTAATTTATATACTTAATATTAATGCTGGCCTTAGCTTTCATTAAAAGGATTAATACACTGTTGTAATTACAATTGATAAGATTAACATAGTTAAGACTTAATGGTACTTAAAGCAACGTATTTGTAGTAATTATATCATTAACTTATATTAGCGGATAGCCTTTTACGAACTTTTCATTGCGACATAAGTATAAAATCCAGCAAATGAAAACTTAAACAGGTTAAATAAAAGACTTAAGTAACAAATATTTAACCTGAACAACGGAATTAATATAGTCTAAATCGACTTATCGTTGAAAAAGTAAATGAATTTCACAAACGGGTCTTTTACAAATAATACCAACCTGTCTTTAAAAATAGGTTTTCTAATAACCCGCGTTAATAAAGATAGAAGGAAAGACAAGTTTAGTATTACCGGCAGCCTAATTCACTAAACCTTTATTAAATGTAAAAGGATTACAAGAAAAGTGCTAGCTTCGAAGGTTCACGATATAATAACAGGTTTTGATGTAGGTATGACATTATAGGAAACCCTTAACCTTATCACCAGGTAGTTAAAGATTTTTCCTATCCCGGTAATAATTTGTACCGACTCGAGAAGTTTATTAGAATTCCTTTTAAATCTTGGACCCACCAGTGAAAAACACTTAATAATTGATGTAATAGCACTTTATAAAATGTACAAAGGAAGGGATATTAAGGAATTCCGATAGATTAACGGCAAAGAAAATCCTGATAATGCTATAACGAAAGTAGTACCAAATAAGGCCTTAGAAAAGTTTGTGGATAGTAATAGGCTAACCATACGTATCGAGGGTTATGTTGATAGGCCGTCTGTTAAGCTCAAGTCACGTGCCGGCGACTCAGATTGTGTTGTCAAATTAAAAGATTTCCAGGACAGTGAAGGCGAAGACTACGATGGCGATCTATTTGACTGGCACAGCTAAAGTGGGGGTTTACAAAGGCCTATGGCAGAAGAATTTTTTATGGAAGTTAATAAACTCGGACCTCGGAAGAATGGAATAATTGAAGTAAAATGGGGTCAATTTTCATGCAATAAAATTCAATTCAGTATGGAGGTCGATTGGAATTAACAGGGATTTTCCAAGTTGACGAGGTTGCTGTTTAACGTTAACCAGAAAAGATTGGTCAACTACACTTGCATACAGGTACAAACTAAAAAGCCGCCAATATTGGAATAGTAATACATGTAGTGCAGTAAGTCAAGTTTACTTACAGTAAAGTTGATTGTATTGCAAGTTAAGCGGATTGTTTATATAGACTTACTGCATTGAGTATAAGTCGAGTATAGTACGTTGCACTTCATACTAGGGTACGAGCCAAGCAGTTGGCCATACAAATCACAGTGCAAACCGGCTAGCGGTCTGCCAAACCTAGAACAATACATCTACCATTTACCCAATGCAATACTACTGTTACTTCGACCACGATTCGAATCGACAACATTGCAACGATCTAAGGCCCTACCAAAAAAAACGGGAAAATTTCAAATGAAGAGTAATTTATAAATTGAACGTTAAAATTAGAAACAGGTTATATGAAAAGTTACGATTAATCATTGAATGATACGGAAATAATAATAATAATCATATTATTACTTAACTGCCTATAATTTCAATAATCTGCTAACTTTATTTGTTGTAATTGTTACCAGTTCGATTTCTGGCGCAATGACTAAGTTTGAAGTTAACACAAGGAATATAACATCAACGTATACGTAATTTACTATTAATTTCAACGGATTTTACTATCAAAATTGGTGAAAAATTCAAGATATAAGTTTCCAGCCGGCAAGATGATACGTTTCATTAAACCATTATATAAATTAGATTAAGTAGGTATTTGCTTGTTTTAACGTACCAAACGTACTTTAAAGGTAGGTTAGGTATAAAAACATTATTTTTGAACTCTTATTAATTTATTATGTACGAAGAAAGTTTCAGTATCATAAATATATAAATTAATAATGAACCTTTCCTCGAAACCGTTAACTTTATAAAGTTAGAGTTACGGGTTATCGTAAATTCCAGCCTTTGAAAATATTTTAATTAAATCGTTGGCTAAAAATATAACTTGATTTTAAGGACTAGTTAATCTGTATTTATGATATTGAGATTAACGACGACGTGAATATAATATATCTTCCTTTACTCCAAAAAAGATAAGTCACAAGGTTAACGATGATTATCATGGCCAACGTTGTAAAATGATAACGATATTTGAAACAGAAGACTCGTACAGCCTATATATTTACGCTATGTTAACAGAAGGCATTATATGACTTGTAGATTACGATACAAATACAATACCTATAAAATAGGAATTTCCAATAATTGAATGAGAGAATTTAGTAGCGAAAAAACAATTTTAAAAAAGGTACTAATATGATCCCGTTCAACTTAACAATAACGAGGTTAATAATATCTACAAACGGTGTTTTTACGAATAATATTAACTTTATATTGTAAATTAAGATTTTTATGATATTGGTTTACGAAGAAAACTTCCATGGAAAATTTAAAATGACTAGCAACCTTGTATACTATAAATACATTAAATATAAACGTATAATATTAAATATATTAGCTTCAAAGGTTTACAGTATGATGATAGGCTTCGATATGAGTATATAAATGAACAATACAATAAAAATTATTGACAAATAAGTTCAATTGCCTCCGCAACTTATAATTATACGTACAGACTTCCAAAACCTTTACGAGTACCTGTTAAAATTGGATATAATTGATAAAAAAAAAGGTTGAATTATAAACTTGATAGATTTAAAGGGGATATATAAAGCCAAGGCAATCAATAAGTTCTGGTAAATCCATGGCCAAAATAAACCCGTTAACGTTTTAACCAAAGCAACGTCTAATAGCGCCATATAAACATTTGTGGACAGTAATAAATTAACCGTACAAATCAAGGGTTATGTAAATTGCCTAGCACATGACGTTAAGGAATAAAAATGCTTTGGTAAACTCGAAAATTATTAAACTAACAATAGCGATAATAAGGATAGTGGTAGAAGTAGGTGGAACTACTGGAAAAAGGTGTATAATTGGTAAAATACGTAATAGGCGTAAGTTTTTGGTTAAAATCCTGTGTATGGGAGCTGAGAAACTAAGAGTTTGGAGATATAAGGCAAAGGGCTGTAATTAATGTTAGTTTTAGTATAATTTGACTGGGATTGACAGGGGTTTGGCTTGTGGATTGAGAAGGGATTTCAGGGGTTACCACCAATTAATGGCTAGCTACTCTAGAATGCAATCATACAATAAAAAGCTGATAGTGTTGGAATAGCAGTTAATTGCAATATAGTCAAGTCAACTAAACATATAATAAATTGATTGTACTAACTGCAAAATGACTGTAGTTTGTGGGATTTAATTGTATTAACTGAAAGTCACGTGCAGTAGATGCCCAATTCGAAGTGGGGTACGGGCTAAAGTATTTAGCCATAAAAATTAGTTTAAAGACTAGCTAGTGGCATGCCAAACTTAGAAGTAAGATATCACTACTTTCAATTCAGCACCAGTTTCTTCGACTACAGAGATTCGAATCAAATATATTGCAACGATAAGGACCTAGATTATCAGCCGGTCCTACCAAGAAAAAGGCATATACATTAACATTTTCCAAATTTTGATTCAAATTTAGTCGAATACTTAAATTCCCAATTTTTGTATTAATTAAATGATTTAATTTGTGTTTGGATGTACCACTTGTCAATGATAACCTTTAAATTTAATCGTAATATGGATTTTATTACGTTGGTAAAAGGTTGATTATCGTTATTGAGGCGGGTGGAAAATGTAGGGTTAATGTTTGCGAATTTATCCGCAATCTCATTTGCGTTAATATCTATATACACGGAGTATTGATAGGCCTGTATCGTTGCAATGTAGTCGATTCGAATCACTGTGGTCGAAGTAACTAGTGCTGCATTGAAATTGGTTGATACGTATTATAAGTTCTAAGTTTGGCAGACCGCTAGCCGGTCTGCACGCTAATTATATAACCAACTGCTTTAGCTCATGCGTCACTCTAAAGAGGGCACCTACTGCACTGCACTTACAGTCAGTCCAACAAACTGCAGTCAATTTACAATTAGTACACTCAACTAAACAAACTATTTAGTTGACTTGACTTTACTAAAATTAACTGCTATTCCAATACTGGCGGCTTTTTGTTTTGTGCCTGTATACTAGCGTAGTTTGCTATCAATTGGTGGCAACCTCCGAAATCCCTCCTTAATTAACAATCGAAACCCGCGTTATTTCCGATCGTTTTACACTGAAATTAACGTTAATTATGGCACATTATTCCACATCTCCGAGCACTCCGTTTCTCAACTCCCGTATACAGGTCTTTCACTACCAAGCTATATATATTACGCATTCTACTATTTATATACCTTTTACTCATAGTTTTGAATATACTTTTCTTATATTTTACTACTTTTATCGTTACCACCGCTATTGCTACCCTGGTAGTCTTCCAGTTTGCCAGGGTATCCCTATTCCTTCAGACTACATATCGAGCGGTCTATATAGCCCTCAATTTATACGGTTAGCATATTACTATCCAAAAACCTTTCTAGGGCGCCATTAGGCATGACCTCAATTATAGAGTCAATAAGTTTATCTTTACCGTTAATCCACCAGAACTCATCGATTTTCCGGGTTTCATATACCTTTTTTAAAGCTATTACGTCTATTATTAAACGGTTTTGATTGGTCTTACCAAACTTTAATAAGTACTCGTAAAAACTTCGGGAGTCTGCATACACTACTACAAGGATTAGAAGAAATCCTAGCTATTGGTTTATAATCTTTAATATACCGTTAATCACTACACTGATGTTAAAGCTGGTTGTCATATTATAAACTTTTAAAATCACTACGCTTTATATTATACGTTTATACTTAACAAATATCTAGTATACGAGGTTTCTTGTAATTATTAACTGCTGATTGAAACTTTCTACGTTGACGAGTATTATAAAGAATCATATTTACAATATAAATTTAGTATGATTAACAAATAACCCGTCTGTAAAGATTATTAACTTTGCTTTCATTAAATTTTCTGAAACCATATTAATACTTCTTTCTAAATAATTCAATTTTTCTATTTAAATTGTTAAAATTTTCATTCTGTGGATCTTATACTTATTCTATAATAGATAGGTCATGCGATACCTCTGGTTGGCATAAAGGAACAATGTAAGTTGTACTCGCCTTTAACTTTTAGTATTTCTGTGATTTTTCTTTGTTGGCTTTATCGATAGTCATCAGTCTCTTAAATTACTCTTTTTAGCATAGGCTGATGTACGTGCCGTGGGTGATTTTATCTTTAACATTATGAATATAGATTAACGATTTATGAAAGTGAAAATATGTTCCTTTAGCCAACATATTAATTGGTTTGCACTTTTAAAGGCCTGATTTGTCGATAATACGCTGTTTCACTACAATGAACCCAGTTTTTCCAAAGAAAAAAGTATCGTCAATCTATATACCTATGATGTCGAAATTTTTACCCTTTGTAATTAATGGGCACGGGTTAAATGTTAAAGTTTTTATACCTAGCGGGTTTCCAAAATACACTTGTCACGTTAAAAACTAATGAATACCTACTTCGTCCAATTAGTATAAAGATTTTATATTACGTATTTTAGTATCGACTGGAAACTTGTTCCTTGGTTCTTTCGGTAATTCTAGTCATATAATTTGGTGAAAATCGGTAGAAAATTATGTGTATGCCTATATTATGTCTCGTCCATTAAGTATAAAGTAACTGTTTACGCCAAAACTTAAATTGGTAGTAATTACGACGATTAAACGCTAGCTGAATTTCTAAATTATAGGCAATTTGTTGGAATAGCAGTCAAATGAAGTATAGCTAAGTCAACTTTACTTGCATTAAATTTCATTATATGTAATCCAAATTAACTGTAGTTTGTGAGATTTGAATACACTACACTATAAGTGTAGTGCAGTACGTAACCACTTCGGAGTGGGGTACAGGCTGAAGCGTTAGAACATAAAAATTAAAGTATAACGGTGATGTGTATAACCTTCTCGACATCAATTTATGCCTGTATTTTAATATTTTCCGTTGAATAAAAGGAAAACTATCAGGTTTTTACTCTCTATTTTACAGTATTCTCACTAGCCAAGCCAAGGATTACTACCTCCGGTACCTAAAGAATTGCTCCTCCTTTCGCGAAATTTATAATAACCTAAAGGGTTATTTCGAGTAAGATATTAATCTTGCACAGTACTATACCGACTAGAATATTATTAAGGGGTCCTATTTAATAAATTCTAAAAAATAATCGTAAAGTATAATGGATCTTTTTAACCAAATGTTTGATAGGTTAATGTTTTGCCAATAAGTAATAGGTAATGTGGGAGCTGGAGAAGACACCTTACGCCAGCAGGTACAGTAAGCCTTTACGGGTTATAAGGAGTTCGAATACGCCCTTTAATACCCTAATGCTACTTACGAAGGATTTTTTTTAACTAGTTACGTTCCTCGTTAGCGACCATAACAACTCGAGTTTCTGACTCGACTGGAATGTACTTTTAAGTGTTATGATACAAGAACCAACTGCAGGTTATAGAACAGGCCAGCGGCCAGCTGCGTCATTAGAAGCTTGACGTCCAACATATTCAGCGGGGAACATCTCTTATGTCAGCAACCCAGGGTTAGGGTTAACCCACGGACGTATATAATATGTTAGATATCTTGTTATCCAAGCTATCCAGTACTGAAGATGGTATGAAGATCATAGAATATAAGGACACGATCATCACCACACAGACAGTATTTCCTTTATAGCTCTTTAGTTGTCAATCTAAGTATTCAGTCTACATACCTGAATAGCCTAACGGCTAGTGATCATTCTACAGCACGAACACATATCTTCTTGATATTTTACCTTTGTTATTTCTACTACCTTACTGCTAACATAAACCCTCTGACACCTTCTATTTACTCACGGGTATTTAGTGTGATCATTACATTAAGCCCCTATTTTTAGTAAAGACGAAAAAAATCCTTTCCACACGTATTATATCGATCGCAAGTACAGAAGGCTCAGCTAATATGGTTAACAGAAAGCCCGGATCTAAGGACATGACTCAACTATCTATGGGGGAGGATATTGTTTTTACTTAAGGTCTTGAAGTCGTCTGCATAAATTTACTTAAAACTTTAAAAAATTCTGGATTTATGGTAAAGAAGACTACAACTTAACATATTATACTGCTGCCGAACGTAAATTAAAGCAGGTGATATATTACATACAATTTCCTTTCACTTTTAACCAGAAATACTTCGAATAAGTTTTAGACTTGAAAGGGAAAGAGGTTAATAAAAAGGAAAACAATCCTCAAGGTTATCGGCTAGTACGAAAATACTGGCACTGGTAATATCCAAAAAATAACGCAATAACTCGTTGACTACGCCTTCTTAAACCGCCTTATAGGTAAAGACCTCTATCTCCGACATAACGATAAAAACCTTAGCCTTATATACCTCTTTACTATTTAAGATCGTTATTTAAAACAGGTCTTTTAAGGTATTAAACTGGATACAAGAGCGGTACGGTACTCAACAAGAGGCTTTTCGCAATACGTCGCGTTATGATGGGATACTAATACTGCTACTGAACTCAACTATACGGATTCTGGTAAAGCTAAAGTTATCTTTAGCCTTAGAAAAAAGCTATTTTCACTGGGATAGACAATGGTTAAGACTGTTGTTAGACTTATCTTTTTTCACATATTGGAATACCCTACACATTTCCTTATTTACCTTAAAGATATAAAAACCTTTAGCGTCAACGTTAACGTTTAAACTAATAATATAATATAATTTAAAGCAGATAAAAGATTTTTACTTAGTCTTAAATGGGGGCACCTTTGGTTTTACTTATAAGGGTCAAAATTAGTGGTGTTAAACTTGACAGAGGCGGAACTTCGTTAACTATATCGTAGGTTTAACTATCCGGTAATTGATAAGTTATAAAAGGTCTTGAATGCAGCTAGTTACGAAGATTATTAACACTAAAAGCAATTGAATGACCTTACCACTAATGCTAAACATATTTTCAAGTCCCTTTAAAGTTTCAGTATACGTTCGAAAAGATTAAGATTTTAATTCGAAAGTTTTTGTAGACGTATTTTACCTGGACGGCAAGCCAATACTACACGTTATAAACTCCGCCACTGCTTTTTATGGCGCCAAGTTCCTTAAAACCATTACGGCAAAGGAAACGTGAGAGGTACTACGTACTTTATGGATTAACACGTACCTTGGGCTACTAGATGTATTAGTTTACAACGCCGGCACCAATTTTCATATAATAAAATTCTAATCTAACTTTAAATTAATATGTATTTATTGTAAACAAGTACCCGTTAAGGTTTACTAAGGTATTGTTAAAATCGAAAGGGTATATACTCTTTCAAGAAAGGCTTATAATATTCTTATATTACAAATTGAAAGTTTTACAAATTAAGAAACACAATTTCACAGAGAGGTAGAGAGCTTTGACGATACTGTTGGCCCTAACAAACTTAGACCAATTGTACTGGTATTGAGAACTTACCAACGTATAATAATGAAGTCGTTATTATTAACAAATACTAAAAAGTACGTCATAGTATATAGTATAGTTCTAAAGGAACTAAAGAAGAAATCGATACGTCGCCAAGTTAACAATATCTTTAACACTAAGAATGGACTATTAACAACAGACATACTTTCCCTACCCCTTTAAAGTCAAGTCCTTATATAACGTGAACCAGAAAAATATGATAAGCCATACAAGATTTTAAGTATTACCAATTTCAATGTAGTAGTTAAAATTGCTAACTGTTTTATAACTTTTCGCACTATAAATATTAAGCTGTATAAATAAACCCTTAAGTTTAATAAAAATCCTAACATTGATAACCTCTAAGCCGAATGAATTAACTAAAATAACCCTTTTGAGCCATTCGTTAATAAGCCAATAAAACGTCGATATCATAGAAAACCACTTAAAAGAAAGATACACACTGAAAGAGAGGATGGTCATAGAGACTATAAGCTTACCAAGGTATATATAACAGCGTGGGTATTTTAAAAGGAAATTTCTCACGAAAAACTTTCCTTTAAATTATATACCGAAGGTAATATTAATATACTGAGAAAGCCATTTAAGGAAAACGACCAAGTAGACATCAACAACATTTTTTTTAAGGGTTCTATAATTTGTACCGTTAACACAATTGAAAGGCTAAAACTTTACTATTTTTGAGTTAAAAAATAGTTTACAAGGTTAAAGTCAAAAGTACGGATCAGCCGTGCGAACAATAACGGCTAATCTCTTAAGAATACGGTAATAAAGGTAAGGACTAGATCCTTACT
This sequence comes from Anisogramma anomala, assembly GCA_038502455.1. NCBI lineage: Eukaryota > Fungi > Ascomycota > Sordariomycetes > Diaporthales > Gnomoniaceae > Anisogramma > Anisogramma anomala. The sequence continues at coordinate 19,674,780 of JASMMZ010000004.1, read as the reverse complement.
TAATATTATATAATTCAGAAAATTAGCCAACGTTAAATCGTTGTAATTGCTGCCAATTTGACAGCTAATATAAAAGGTTATGTTACACTTAATAGCCGGGAAATTACGTAGATATAAATGCAATCTACAACCGATCTATAGCGGATTATACTGTGAAATTTATCAAAAAAAACTAAAAGACAAGTTTCCGACTGATACAGTAATACGATGTATTAAGTTTTCATACGGATTGGCCGAAACAGGCGTACACTGGTTTTTAACGTACCAGGCTCACTTTAAAAATAAGCTAAGCATAAAAACTTTAACGTTTAACAAGTATTTATTAATTCAAAATAGTAGAGACATTGACATCGTAGGTATATAAACTAACGATACACTTTTCCTTAGAAATACCGGGTTTATAACGGCGAAATAACGTGTTATTGAGAAATCAGGCCTTTAGAATGTTTAAGCTAATCGAAACATTAGCTATGGATATACAACTCGACTTTAATAAATCGTTAATTCGAATGCATAGTATTAAAGATAAAAATGGCACTGAAATTAGTCTACGTCAAAAAGGGCAAGCTAAGAACTTGACGATTATAGATAAAGCTGACGGAGTAAAATCACAATAATACCTGATATAAAAAGCTTGTGTGAACCTATATTACTACATTATGTTAACCGAAAATATCGTACGATCTTTTAATTACGGTATAAGCATAGTATATATAAAACGAAGGCTTTAACAGGTTAAACAAAAAGATTTAGTAATAATCGGATTACGTGGAAAGATGAATTAACATGGTCTCCGTGGATCTGATGAAAACGAGGTTAATAATCTTTAAAAACGTATCATTTACCAACAATACTAACCTTACATCTCAAATCGGCTTTCTAATATTACTCGTTAATAAGGAAAGGTCTAAAGAGCAATTTATAATCAACAAAAACCTTATACACTAGATATCCGTCAAGTATAAGTGTATAACCTAGAGCGTACTGGCTTCAAAAGTCTACAGAGTAATAGCAGGCTTTGACATCGGTATAATAACTAACGGTATATTAAGGATTATCACCAAATAGCTGGTACTGCCTCTGATACCTATAACAGTATATACTGACTCCCGGAACTTTTACGAAGAGCTATCAAAGCTGGTACAACTAATGAAAAACGTCTAATAATAGATGTAATAGCTTTTAGAGAGGAATACGACGCCCGGGAAATCGATAAATTCCGGTAAACCAATGGCAAAAATAACCTCGCTAACTCCATAACTAAGGTCACGCCTAATAACGCCCTAAAAACGTTTGTTAATAGCAATAAGATAACCGTACGAATCAAGGGCTACGTAGATCGTCTGATACGTAACGTAGAGGAACAGAGTTGCCCTAAAGAATTGAGAGACTACCAGGTTAGTAACGTTGATAACAAGAGTAGCAAAGGCGCTAATAACAGTAGTTTAAACTACTGGTAAAAGGTACGCAATTAGTAGCATACCTAATTTTTACAAATTTATAGAGAAAAACCTATACAAGGGATTTAAGGAACGAATGTTTCAGAAAGGTAAAGCAAAAGAGCTACAAAGGACCGTAATTGAGGTTGATTTTAATATAAATTAATCTGAATTGACAGGCGTTTGGAATATTGTTAGATTATTGATTAAGGTGGTATTTTAAAAGTTTCTATCAATTAATGGAAAACTACGCTGGTATTAAAACACAAAATAAAAGGCAGCTAGTATTAAAATAGCATTCAAATGTAGTATAGCCAAGTTAACTTTACTTACAGTGAAGTTGATTATACGTACTACAAATTAACTATAGTTTGTGGAATTTTAATACACTACCCTATAAGTGCAGTTCAGTACGTAAATTAGTGTGTAAACCGGCTATCCGTCAGCCAAACTTAGAACTTACCACATCCATCAATCAACCCATATCAATGCAACACTAGTTACTTCGACTACAGTGATTTGAATCGACTACGTTGCAACGATAAAGGCCTACCAACACGATTAAATAAACATCTAATACTTATCTCTATTATCGTATCCTTCAGCGATTAGCCATGACTTTTTGTATGGAAGGTTCGTAATCTCGTCTATGACCTCTTAGATTATCTTCAATTTGAAAATTGTAACATTTTAGTCCTCAAATTACATGAACAGCACAACTTGAATTACCCCTCATATAAAAAGACTGTCAATCTTGACCTGGTCGCTTTTGTTAAAGAGCTTACACGATTTATTAATAACAGCTTTAACATATAGATTAAAAACAAGTTTTCTGTTAGACTCTTATTTTAAAACATACACACCGTTGTATATACCCTTACAAGCCTGTAGTCATCGTCGGCATTCTCCTTTTTAGTGTATATCCTACTGTTGAATGGTTTTCTACGCCGTCGATATTATATTAATTCATTAACAATCGGTTTAATAAGATTATATTAGCTAATCCTCTAGGCTTGAAAAATATTGATGTAAAGCTCTTTATTAAACTTTAGGAGTTTTTATACGATTGAATATATATTATTTAGAAAGTGATAAGGTTGTCAACAGTTTAACCACCACGTTTAAATTAGTAATATTCAAAATCTTATACAGCCCATTCTATTTAAGAATAGGGATAGTACGTCAACTATCGATGGTACGTTCCTTATATTAACGGTATCGTTAACCTAGCGACGTACTGATTTCGTTCTTAGTTTCTTTATGGCTTATATATATGTTATAAAGTGTTTCCAAATGTTTGACGATAGTAGCGACTTAGTAACTATACATATGTAAGTCCATAATACTGAAGGAATTGATATAACGCTGTTAGGGCTAAAAATATCATCAAGGCCTTTTACTTCTATTTAAATCCGTGCTTTTTAACTTGTAAAACTTCCGCTTTCTAAGGTAAAGATATTATAGGCTATTTGCAATAAGGCATAAGCCTTTTCGACTTATCGATACCCTGATAAACCTCAACAGGAATCTATTTATACTAAATCCTCATAAACTTAATATTAGTTCAAAATTTTATTGAAGTGAAGTTAGTACCGGCGTAATAAATTAACACATGTAGTCATCAAGGTACGTTTTAATTTACAAAGTATGTAATACCTCCTACATTTCCCTCGCCGTAATGGTCTTAAGGAATTTAACGCTGTGAAAATCTGTGGCGAAGATAATAACTGAAAGTATTAACTTTCTGTCTAGTTAAAACACGTTTGCAAAAACTTCGTAGTAAAAATCTTAATTTTTCTTCAACGTGAATTTAAAATTTAAGAGAGTTTAGAAGTAGATTTAATAGTAATAGCAAAGAATTTTAATTACCTTTAGCGAAGGACAATCCTCGTTTTCGCTACTAGTTATCTTCAAAACCATATAAAGCTTATTAATCATTAGGTAATTTAATCTACAATGTAATTAACTTAGTTCCGACTTCATTAGATCTAACACCATTACTTTTGGTCTTTAAAGATAAAAACAAAAATACTCCTACTTAAGCTTAGGAAAAGATATTTTATAGCTTTTAACCTTAACTAATTTATTAGTCTCAATGTGAACATTAACGCTAAGGTTTTTTAAAATCTTTAACAAAAAAAAGGAAAGAGGTAGG